>RCWM02000361.1:0-600000 GCA_003667255.2 Euschistus heros
ACAACTGTATTATAAAACACATCTAGCGAATATGCGGTATATATGAGATATAATGACATGAATAAAACTTGTAGAGGAACTACCCATTGGTAGTACTCTAATGAATATTTACAAAAGAAGATCACGAGGTCATCTTCTTTTCAGACGCCTCGGAGGGTTGCCAAGAATGGAATGGGAAGCTAGCTGTGCAAACCCTGCATTTAAAATAGATAAACCATTGTCATCAAACATCCCTGCACCAAAAGACAAAATAAACCCTTCCCTAAAAAGCGGTATATACGAACTAAAATGTAATGACTGTGAAGTAAATACACGGGAAAACTGGAGGATCGGTAAATCAAAGAGTAAAATAACATATAAGAGAATAAAATAATAAGACCCAAAATTCCAACTTCGCTATCCATCTAAATGAAAATAACCATAAATTTAATAAAGACTCGGGAGTCCAAATAATACATGAAGTACAAAAAAGCCTAAAATTAAATATTTATGAATCAGTAGAAATAATAAAATCGTCTAAAAGCTTTCCAGATTTTTGTTTAAATGATCAGATAAACATTTTAAATAGCCCCGTTTTAAATATGTTTCCGATAGGAACGGAAAAAAATACAATGTGTCATAAGGTAAATTCCATAGTTAAACCCAAAAATTTAACCTACCTGCCCCCTTTCCCTTTCCACGACGGATATAAACTCACCGTCAAAAGTATTGTAACACCCATACTTCTCGAGATTTTCCTAGTTTTTACCTTAATTCATGCTTGGTTTATATTCATATTAACATTATTTATTAATCGTGAGAGATTAAGGATTAGACACATCAAGTTGTTTTTCCCTGTTAACAACAAACGATGGAATTTATATTATTTTTTTAAAAGTTCTTTCAGTCCATGTTTATCACTCGTTTCGTTATTTACAAGTATGTCAAGACTAGTGGAAGCAGTCAATCAAGCTAGAAGGAACAATATGTTTCATTAAATATAAATTTTAAATTTAAAAGATAAAATTGTAAAAAATGAAACTTTTAAAAAGTAAGTTGTTTATTGGAAGAAATATTGTAATTTATTTAAATAAAAATTGTTTTTGTCTAGTTTCATAATGTTTATTATAGACTTCAGATACCTTTCTTTATTATGAAAAAAAAAATACGTTTTTATAAAATTCAAATATTTCAAAGTGTTGCGATACTTTTGACGGGGAGTTTATTTCAGATATCTGTTAGATCTCCTCAGGTGAGTACCAATATTTGATTTCTTGTCATACATTTTTGAAAACTTCAGTATATATAATCCATATAACAAAGTGCTTATGTTTTAATAAAAATTGGAATGTTTTAGAACTGAAGATGAATGTTTAGGATTCGGAACTAGTATTCTAATAAAACAATCCCAATAGAAGCAGCAATTAATTCATCAATCAATTTTATACATAAAATCTTTCACGCAGCACTCTTCTTTTCATACATCACTTATACACTTTGTTTCTTACAATAAAACTTAATTTTTTTTTTTTTTTTTCAAAGCTTACGAAATATTATCGCTTTGAAAAGATCTCCTTGATACCGTTGCATCGGGCCCGTTGATCCAGCTGCGAAGAGAGAAGTGATGGATGTGAGATGGCCGGCCCGATAATAGCCTAGACGTAAGGACATTCATTGTGGTTGTCAGGATTTACAAGGAGGTTGGATTTTCCCTTCCTTCGTTCCAACTTCCTTAAGGCAGGCATCAATCGCCCCAGCCACACGACATAAATCGGAGGACGACATGGCATTATGGTTTTGTTTAATGGGACGTTTCTTAATGGTGGAACTCCATACATGTCTGCATTAGCTAAAGTAGAAGTCTATACTTGGCCTCAGCTACAAAAATTATACACGCGGTTCTAATTTAAGTAAGATTGTTAACAAAAATTTACATTTACTAAAATAATAACATGAAATATTAATTAACATGTATTTTATAAAGGAATTACTCCTCAGCATATATTGTAAACACATATTATAAAATACATATTAATTATCTACATTTGTAACTCCTTTATTGAAGAAAATATGAAATATTAAATTTTTTTCCTGACCAAGGGTTCCTCTAAATAATAGGGCACAGGACTCCTTCAAAAAAGCCTCAGTTCAGTTATTTATTTCAAAGAAGAACATAACAGTGTCCTACGAAATTCCCGTAATTCTAAGACATTACTGGGAATAATTTCACAGCCGCTAAAGAAACTTGTGAAATTTCTAAATATGAAGGGGAAGGTGTCCTTGAAGAACGCACTGCGCGGCGTTGATTTTGAAAAATTTATAAGTGGAGATACCACGTTGGAAAGGAAGAAAGGCTCCGGGCGGCCATTATGGATATTGATGAGGTTCTGAAGGAAACTGTCGAGTCAAATTCGTCCATAAGTACTCGCGAACTTGCCAGGGAGTGTGGTGTGTCTAAAGATACTGTTAGTCGCCATCTTCTCTCCATGGGGGAAGGTGAAAAAGACCTGTGGACTGGTCCCTCACGACCTTACTCCTCAACAATCAGCAGTCAAATAAAAGAAAAGTTTAAAGAACTTCATGGCTTTGAACTCCTGCCCCATCTCATATAGTCCAGACCTCGCACCTTCGGATTACTACTTCTTTCGATCCATGGCCCATTTTCCTCAAGGGAAAAAAATTGATAATTTCGCGGAAGTTGAAAGTGATGTCCAAGAGTTCTTTGACAGCCATCCCAAGGAATGGCATCAGCGTGGCATCCAGCAATTGGCTAGCAGATGGGTAATGACGGTAGATAGCAATGGACTATACTTTGAGTATTAATTGTACTTTATATCAAAGAAATAATAATAATACAAATATTTGTTTAAGAAACGTTCATTTTTTTGTATACACCCTATTATTTATAAGATTTATTTTGGATCAAGTACCTGTACCTGTACGTTTGTAGATCTTTAAAACCTTTTAGGATTGATGAATCATTTGTTTCTTATAGTAGATTATTTTACTTGAATACTAGTTTCGAATGTTAAACATTTATTATCAGTTCTCAAAACTCAAGAAAATTTAATTAATCAGCTTTCGAATAATATGTTAAAAGTAATGATTCTATTTCGATTTCATGGAGAAATTTAATTATAAAGCCTAAAAAACATGGTGTTCTCATTTGGCATACAAATCAGTTACTTGGGTTAACAAAACCGTAATGACAATCTCTTAATGGAAATGTGCATTTTAAACATAATAAACTTTTCATTGGAATATAAAACAAAGAAAAAAATTATTGTTTAATAGAAAATAAAGGATAACTGTCAATAAAGCGACACCAGATCAAAGGATCTTATGTTACTGCATTTATTTATTATTATTAAGGAGATGAATTTGTCAGGGGTGCAGTCAAGGTTGAATAAACACAGCCAGTTTTTAAATGAAAAACTGGCTGTGTTTATTCAACCTTGATTGCACCCTTGACAAATTCATCTCCTTAATAAAAACTCACAGTCAACAATATAATCATCATCATTTATTATTATTATTTAGGATTTGTTTTATTACATTTTCAATGTAAGGTTTAAAACTCAATAGGTAGAAATGCCTTCTCCTCTAAACAAAGACTCATTTGCTCATAAAATTCACCTCAAAATGTGGTATACTTCAACAAATTCTGCAGTTAGAGGCTATCTGAAAAATTGAGGTTTATGTTCATTATCATTGGGTTTTAAACATTACATTGAAAATCTAATAAAATAAATCATATATAATAATAATAGGATTTGTAAATGTAATAACATAAGATCCTTTGATCTGGTGACGCTTTATTGACAGTTTTCCCAAAGAGATTGTCATAATGTTTTCTTTACACAAGTAACTGATTTGTATGCCAAATGAGAACACCATGTTATTTCAGCTTAAAAAAGTAAGTTTCTCTATGAAATCTAAACAGAATCATTATTTTTAACATATTATTCGAAAGCGGATTAAATTTTCATGTTTTTGTGAGATTTTCAGTTTGTCAATAGTTTTTTCGAAAAACGGTGTGCATTGAAGTAATTGAAGTACATTGTAACTTCCCTAAATAAGTTGAATATCAAGTTGCTCTTTAGATCCCAAGCTTGTAAAATTCAAGGTTACATGTACTCTGCTCTTATAGGAAATTTAATGCTAAATCCGAAAATGTGGTCAAAGTTTGGAAAATATTTAAACAAAATGGAGATATTACTGTTTTTATGGTAAAAAATGTGGTTTCCTCAAAAAAGTCTTTGATTTATCATATATCTGCAACGGATTGGGATAGAAAGGTGAGGTCTGCGGCTAGGTTTTGTTACACTAAGATGTACTCACCCTGTATATTGCTATACATTTGTAACCTTTCAGGTAGAATGGCACTCGCCACCTATCGGTCAATTTTCAAACTTCACTGCTGTCCACATATTATCGCATTTTTTAATAGTAAATTAATTAAAAATCTTATATATATATATTATTATATCAAAACCTTTCTTAAACTATGAAGATGATGTAGTTAAAATTTGGTACAGACTGGTTAATTAGTTTTCTTGATTAGTGATCACAAACGAAAAACGACTTGTCCTTTAAATAATAGTATATATTACAAGCGATGCGAAATATTTAAATTCTTTACAGGCTTGGAAATTGTACTCTCTGATCTGGATTTGTTCTTCTTCCGACTGGATTCTTAATGTTAGTGTATATTCAGTCTTTGCTTCGTTGATAATCAAATCGCGTTTTTTTACTGTATTCTTCCAGTTCGTGTATATTACTTATTTTCATGTGTATACTAATTGGCTCAAATTGTATATAATTATATTCCTGTTTGAAGTGGGCTATACAAACTCCTCAAACCATTCTATTATATATCCTTCCCTCAATCGTAAATTGTTAATGTGTAGCGAATAACTGCCTCTTAACTACTGGGTATAAACATAGAAGATGGCTAAATCTGAAAGTCGAATAAGTTTACTATTGGTAATTTTTGGTTGAGTTAAATGTTAATGGCATGTTAACTCGATTAGAATATTACTTACTTCAAGATGCTTAATCTAACCATCACTAAGGTCGTTAGGAATACCCCTTAAATGACAACAAAAATGCATGGCAATAAAAATAATTACATACCGTAAACGGGGGGCTAGTTTAAACATGTTTTGCACATTTTGCACTGCAGTGCGATAGTTTTAGTGGATATTTTAAATTTTCTTGGACCAAATGATAGGTACACAAATCAGCTTTAAATTCCTGTGCTAGCGACGATGGGGGGAGTCGATTCTCTTTTGTACAAAGTAGTTCCTTCTTGAGGGAATTGCCAGACAGAAGGATTTTCACTTTAAAAGCGTGTTTATGATATTACACTAATCCCTACCAAACAGATCCGCTACCCAGGACACCCCTCGGACACACGTCTCACTTGGAATCCACATACAAGACTTATAAGACAAGAAACTGCCCGTCGTTACAGACTACTTCAACATTTACTAGACAAACGCTCAAAGCTCCCAATTAATTACAAACCACAATATACATGACTATGATTAGACCTATCTGGACGTACGGAGTTGAACTTTGGGGCTCCACTAAACCATCCAACCCATCTCGTATCCAATCCTTACAATCCAAAATCCTTCGAAAAACATGCTCCTTACTTTGTCACCAATAAACGTATCCATAAAGATCTTAATGTTCCATATGTTGCTGACTTAGCTCACACCAGATACCTATCCTTTCATACTAAGCTCCATAACCACTCAAATCCTTTAGTTTCTCAACTTGCTTCCCACTCGATTCCTGATAATCCTCCGAGGCGTCTGAAACGAAGATGGCCTAGAGACCTTCTAGTGTAGAATTTTTATTACAGTGCTACTGATGAGTAGTTCTTTTCATGTTTTACCATGTTATTATAATCGTTGTCAATACATTTACTTGATGTACTTAGAATCCACATACAAGAAACTGCTTTTCGATTTCGATTACTCCAATATTTACTAGACAAGCGTTCAAAGTTCACAGTTAATTTTAAAAGACACATTTACATGACAGTAATTAGAGGTATTTGTACATATGGAGTTGAGCATCACTGAATCTTCCAATTCTTCTCGTACCCAATCCTTATAATTCGAAATCCTCATGGCTCCTTATTTATTTATAAACATATCCATAAAGATCTTAATGTTCGAATTGTTGCTGAATGAGCCCAAACCAGATACCTATCCTTCCAGGATAAGCTTCTTAGCTATCTACTATTCTCCCCACTTGTTTCCCACTTGATTCCCGATAACCCTTGAAAGTGTACAAAAAGAAGATGGTCTAGGGACCTTCAAATGTAGATTTTATAGAAGTGCTTACACTAATAAAGGATATTACACTATGAAATAATTAAATGATAAAGGTTGTTAATAGTAATTAATAGTGATAAAAAGATGATATAAATATTAACAAAAAACTAAAACAACAAAGCCCAACCCAAACGCAATAGTTGAATGACGTGGTCCTAAACAGGCCTATACGAAACAAGAAGAGAAATAAAACTAAAAATAGAATTAACTAAAATTGTAATGGTGTTGGACACTTATAATCGTAAACAATATTCAACAGTGACTTTAACCTGTTGGTTTATAGTTATTAGAAGAATGTTAGGATTTAGGTGATAATATATATGAGGTGTTTCTAATATGAAATACAAAAACATTTCATTGACTAATGGGCAAAGGTGAATGTAATATTATCCAAATTAATTTTTTACATAATTAGGGTAGCAAACCTGAAAATTTGAACAAGGGCCAAAATATTTCATATGAAGGTATTCCCGCAAATGCTTTGTTTATATCCACACCTAAAGATTTTCATTGATGTCGATTATTTAGGCATAGTACATAAATAAAACTTATCTTATTTGTTCTAAATACTTTATTCATTAAATGTAGACATTAACATTCGTATGCAATGTTGTTAAAGCGATTTCCTTGAGAATTAAGACATGCTCGGCATCTTTCTTGAACAAAAGCAGTGACCAAACTGGAAATATGAACTAAGGGCATTAAAACAAGAAAAAAATATTTCCTATGAAGGAATTTCTGCAAACGCTTTGTTAAAAAGATGGATTTAAATTCATGTGAACAACATTTTATATGAATGTTATTCTTTACATATAATGAATAAAGTATTCGGAACGAACAATATAAGTTTTATTTATTTACTATGCCTGAATAATTCATAACAATGAAAATCTGTAGGCGTGAATATTTCCTAAAAATGCGTTTGCGGACATAGTATGTTTTAAAGTTCCTGGTTCAAACTTTTTAGGATGGCTACTTAACTCTGAAACAATGTGTACCTATATAACTGTTATATAGTAGATAAATGGTTTATATGTTGTTCCTGAACATAAAAAATGTTAATCGTGAAACATAATTTCTAAAAATAAAGATGAATAATGCATAGAGTTCATAAGGCTCTCAACAAAAATAAAAATAAACGGAAACATTTCTATTTTTTTCCTGATTCTTTTGGTTTGTTCCCATAGTAACTGGACTAAGATAGATTTGCCTTTTAAAGAGCTGGGAACTGATTTGTAAGTTATCGGTATTAGAATTAAAAAAATGAAATAATCTTGTAACTTTACGAATACCGTCTGAGCAAAATCCGGAGAAAGTTGGTTTCGCGATACATGGGAAATGTTTGGCGGATGTTATATAACGGATTTGTAGCTTTCTATAATTAATATGTTTAAAACATTTGAAATTCTATATTAAATTATAAATAATAACAAATGATTTTTTTTTCTTTTTCATATATACATATATATATATATATATATATATATATATATCAATTTAATGGAATTTACAACTGTACAAATATATACAATAAGTAAATGAGCTGGTAACGATTACAATGACATGTAACAACTTGAAAAGAACTACTCAGCAGTAGCACTTCAATAAAAATTCTACACTAGAAGGTCTCTAGGCCATCTTCTTTTCAGACGCCTCGGAGGATTATCAGGAATGGAGTTGGAAGCAAGTTGAGAAACTGAAAGGATACGTATCTGGTCTGGACTAACTAAGCAACATTTGGAACATAAAGGTCTTTATGGATAAGTTTATTGGTGGCAAAGTAAGGGGCATTTAGGATTTTTCGAAGGATTTTGGATTGTAAGGATTGGATACGAGATGAATTGGATGGTCTAGTAGAGCCCCAAAGCTCAACTCCGCACGTCCAAATAGGTCTAATCACAGTCATGTAAATAAGTCATTTGTAATGAATTGGGAGATTTAATCTTTTGTCAAGTAAATGTTGAAGAAATCTGTAACGACGAGCAGTTTCTTGTCGCTTTAGTCTTAAATTAATTTTTAACATTAATGTTTAGACACTCTATTTTGTTTAGAAGTATATATAATAATATGCGTTTATTTTTAGCCTCAGGGATTTGTTAGTAGTTAGGAGAATACCAAAAGTCCCGATGGGGTGGGGAGAGGTAGAAGGTCTGTTTTTTTTTGAGTTTTTTAATTATATCTCGAAAACGATGGACCCTAGGAAAATATGCAACAGACCGAAACTAAACCTTATTAAATTTCATATAAAATTGTTTATATTCATATTTGTCGATCGTTTAACGGTTTTCGAGATATACGTTTTTAAAATCGATATGTTACAACAAAAGTTAATGTTTATCACACTTTTTGTCAAATATTTGCTTCAAGTGTCATTAAAGTATATATGAAATTAACCTTACCACCGGTCACGCCAATTTCCGTAACACGAGCGGTCGCGCGTGTTACAAAGTACAACACCCTGCTTTTTATCCGTTATTGTATAAATATTGTACTAAATCTATTAAATAAAATATTTTTACCATTCTACATTTTAACTAGAGTACATGTGAAAAATATTAACTGAGAGAATTATATTTTAAAATATATTTAAAAAATTACTATATATATATATATATATATATATATTATTTTATTTTTGAAGAGAAAAGATTTGACCCGGTCGGGATTCGAACCCGAATTTCCACCTCTCTAGTGTGGCGCCTTATCCAACTAGGCCACCGGGGTCGTATCCGAACCAGGCAAATCCTCTCTCTTCAGTGATCCATAACCCCCGGGCAACTCGCAATTCGCGATGTAATTCCGGGGATGAATGTTCAATTGAACATTACATTTAAATTTGGATCTCGTGACAATCCGTCACCGTTTTAAATATATGTAATTTTTCTTGATATTATTCATTATTATTAAATATATTATTTTATTTTTTGAAGAGAAAAGATTTGACCCGGTCGGGATTCGAACCCGAATTTCCACCTCTCTAGTGTGGCGCCTTATCCAACTAGGCCACCGGGGTCGTATCCGAACCAGGCAAATCCTCTCTCTTCAGTGATCCATAACCCCCGGGCAACTCGCAATTCGCGATGTAATTCCGGGGATGAATGTTCAATTGAACATTACATTTAAATTTGGATCTCGTGACAATCCGTCACCGTTTTAAATATATGTAATTTTTCTTGATATTATTCATTATTATTAAATATATTATTTTATTTTTTGAAGAGAAAAGATTTGACCCGGTCGGGATTCGAACCCGAATTTCCACCTCTCTAGTGTGGCGCCTTATCCAACTAGGCCACCGGGGTCGTATCCGAACCAGGCAAATCCTCTCTCTTCAGTGATCCATAACCCCCGGGCAACTCGCAATTCGCGATGTAATTCCGGGGATGAATGTTCAATTGAACATTACATTTAAATTTGGATCTCGTGACAATCCGTCACCGTTTTAAATATATGTAATTTTTTCTTGATATTATTCATTATTATTAAATATATTATTTTATTTTTTGAAGAGAAAAGATTTGACCCGGTCGGGATTCGAACCCGAATTTCCACCTCTCTAGTGTGGCGCCTTATCCAACTAGGCCACCGGGGTCGTATCCGAACCAGGCAAATCCTCTCTCTTCAGTGATCCATAACCCCCGGGCAACTCGCAATTCGCGATGTAATTCCGGGGATGAATGTTCAATTGAACATTACATTTAAATTTGGATCTCGTGACAATCCGTCACCGTTTTAAATATATGTAATTTTTCTTGATATTATTCATTATTATTAAATATATTATTTTATTTTTTGAAGAGAAAAGATTTGACCCGGTCGGGATTCGAACCCGAATTTCCACCTCTCTAGTGTGGCGCCTTATCCAACTAGGCCACCGGGGTCGTATCCGAACCAGGCAAATCCTCTCTCTTCAGTGATCCATAACCCCCGGGCAACTCGCAATTCGCGATGTAATTCCGGGGATGAATGTTCAATTGAACATTACATTTAAATTTGGATCTCGTGACAATCCGTCACCGTTTTAAATATATGTAATTTTTCTTGATATTATTCATTATTATTAAATATATTATTTTATTTTTTGAAGAGAAAAGATTTGACCCGGTCGGGATTCGAACCCGAATTTCCACCTCTCTAGTGTGGCGCCTTATCCAACTAGGCCACCGGGGTCGTATCCGAACCAGGCAAATCCTCTCTCTTCAGTGATCCATAACCCCCGGGCAACTCGCAATTCGCGATGTAATTCCGGGGATGAATGTTCAATTGAACATTACATTTAAATTTGGATCTCGTGACAATCAGTCACCGTTTTAAATATATGTAATTTTTCTTGATATTATTCATTATTATTAAATATATTATTTTATTTTTTGAAGAGAAAAGATTTGACCCGGTCGGGATTCGAACCCGAATTTCCACCTCTCTAGTGTGGCGCCTTATCCAACTAGGCCACCGGGGTCGTATCCGAACCAGGCAAATCCTCTCTCTTCAGTGATCCATAACCCCCGGGCAACTCGCAATTCGCGATGTAATTCCGGGGATGAATGTTCAATTGAACATTACATTTAAATTTGGATCTCGTGACAATCCGTCACCGTTTTAAATATATGTAATTTTTCTTGATATTATTCATTATTATTAAATATATTATTTTATTTTTTGAAGAGAAAAGATTTGACCCGGTCGGGATTCGAACCCGAATTTCCACCTCTCTAGTGTGGCGCCTTATCCAACTAGGCCACCGGGGTCGTATCCGAACCAGGCAAATCCTCTCTCTTCAGTGATCCATAACCCCCGGGCAACTCGCAATTCGCGATGTAATTCCGGGGATGAATGTTCAATTGAACATTACATTTAAATTTGGATCTCGTGACAATCCGTCACCGTTTTTAAATATATGTAATTTTTCTTGATATTATTCATTATTATTAAATATATTATTTTATTTTTTGAAGAGAAAAGATTTGACCCCGGTGGCCTAGTTGGATAAGGCGCCACACTAGAGAGGTGGAAATTCGGGTTCGAATCCCGACCGGGTCAAATCTTTTCTCTTCAAAAAATAAAATAATATATTTAATAATAATGAATAATATCAAGAAAAATTACATATATTTAAAACGGTGACGGATTGTCACGAGATCCAAATTTAAATGTAATGTTCAATTGAACATTCATCCCCGGAATTACATCGCGAATTGCGAGTTGCCCGGGGGTTATGGATCATGAAGAGAGAGGATTTGCCTGGTTCGGATACGACCCCGGTGGCCTAGTTGGATAAGGCGCCACACTAGAGAGGTGGTAATTCGGGTTCGAATCCCGACCGGGTCAAATCTTTTCTCTTCAAAAAATAAAATAATATATTTAATAATAATGAATAATATCAAGAAAAATTACATATATTTAAAACGGTGACGGATTGTCACGAGATCCAAATTTAAATGTAATGTTCAATTGAACATTCATCCCCGGAATTACATCGCGAATTGCGAGTTGCCCGGGGGTTATGGATCACTGAAGAGAGAGGATTTGCCTGGTTCGGATACGACCCCGGTGGCCTAGTTGGATAAGGCGCCACACTAGAGAGGTGGAAATTCGGGTTCGAATCCCGACCGGGTCAATCTTTTCTCTTCAAAAAATAAAATAATATATTTAATAATAATGAATAATATCAAGAAAAATTACATATATTTAAAACGGTGACGGATTGTCACGAGATCCAAATTTAAATGTAATGTTCAATTGAACATTCATCCCCGGAATTACATCGCGAATTGCGAGTTGCCCGGGGGTTATGGATCACTGAAGAGAGAGGATTTGCCTGGTTCGGATACGACCCCGGTGGCCTAGTTGGATAAGGCGCCACACTAGAGAGGTGGAAATTCGGGTTCGAATCCCGACCGGGTCAAATCTTTTCTCTTCAAAAAATAAAATAATATATTTAATAATAATGAATAATATCAAGAAAAATTACATATATTTAAAACGGTGACGGATTGTCACGAGATCCAAATTTAAATGTAATGTTCAATTGAACATTCATCCCCGGAATTACATCGCGAATTGCGAGTTGCCCGGGGGTTATGGATCACTGAAGAGAGAGGATTTGCCTGGTTCGGATACGACCCCGGTGGCCTAGTTGGATAAGGCGCCACACTAGAGAGGTGGAAATTCGGGTTCGAATCCCGACCGGGTCAAATCTTTTCTCTTCAAAAAATAAAATAATATATTTAATAATAATGAATAATATCAAGAAAAATTACATATATTTAAAACGGTGACGGATTGTCACGAGATCCAAATTTAAATGTAATGTTCAATTGAACATTCATCCCCGGAATTACATCGCGAATTGCGAGTTGCCCGGGGGTTATGGATCACTGAAGAGAGAGGATTTGCCTGGTTCGGATACGACCCCGGTGGCCTAGTTGGATAAGGCGCCACACTAGAGAGGTGGAAATTCGGGTTCGAATCCCGACCGGGTCAAATCTTTTCTCTTCAAAAAATAAAATAATATATTTAATAATAATGAATAATATCAAGAAAAAATTACATATATTTAAAACGGTTGACGGATTGTCACGAGATCCAAATTTAAATGTAATGTTCAATTGAACATTCATCCCCGGAATTACATCGCGAATTGCGAGTTGCCCGGGGGTTATGGATCACTGAAGAGAGAGGATTTGCCTGGTTCGGATACGACCCCGGTGGCCTAGTTGGATAAGGCGCCACACTAGAGAGGTGGAAATTCGGGTTCGAATCCCGACCGGGTCAAATCTTTTCTCTTCAAAAAATAAAATAATATATTTAATAATAATGAATAATATCAAGAAAAAAATTACATATATTTAAAACGGTGACGGATTGTCACGAGATCCAAATTTAAATGTAATGTTCAATTGAACATTCATCCCCGGAATTACATCGCGAATTGCGAGTTGCCCGGGGGTTATGGATCACTGAAGAGAGAGGATTTGCCTGGTTCGGATACGACCCCGGTGGCCTAGTTGGATAAGGCGCCACACTAGAGAGGTGGAAATTCGGGTTCGAATCCCGACCGGGTCAAATCTTTTCTCTTCAAAAAATAAAATAATATATTTAATAATAATGAATAATATCAAGAAAAATTACATATATATATATATATATATATATATATATATACACATATACTTATAAGTCCGCCCCTGTAATAATTTTCATAATACTATATGGTTCAACTATGTAACTAACTGATTCTATAAGAAAAAGCCGTGCAAAACCTCGCTTTTTTGAGCTAAGCCCATTTGAAAGGCTCCTTGTCAAATATAGGAAATATTTACTGCGAAATTTTGTATTAAAATTGTTCTTTATTTGTTTCAGGTCTACCTACTACCTCGGGTACTAAAGTAGTGACTCGTCAATACATATTTGACCAACTACAGAGTCAAAATTTACTAACAACTTTAAATGAAAAACTTGACTATTATGTGAATTTTCTCCTTATGCGCTATGGGCACAAAAAAGAGGCTAATGATAGAACTGTTGACTCACCAATTGTATAGATACCTTAACATTATATTGATTCTTAAAAAAATACTTTTGGCCGTTTAAATTATTAAAATCTATGTATTTGCGTCGTTACAGATTACTTCAGCATTTATTAGACAAACGTTCAACGCTCCCAATTAATTACAAAACACTAATATACATGACTGTGATTAGACCTATTTGGACGTACGGAGCTCTGGGGTCCACTAAACCATCCAACTCATCTCATATCAGTTCCTCATATAATTTCTCATATAATCCTTCGAAAAATCCTCAATGCTCCTTACTTATATAAACGAGGTGTGATCAAAAAGTTCCAGGACTTTTTATATACTATGGGAATGCAATGTCTCACAGCGATGCGGTAGGCAGCATTGCATTGCCTGACTCAACAGGAACACAGCTGTGTTTGCAGATCAATCATAATATCACTGAAAGTAACATTAGCACAGTTTGTTTGAGGTTAGTTTTAAAGAGTTTGGCTATTTTATGAAAATGAAGGTGAAAGAAGAGCAACGTGTTTTGTGTGAAACTGAACAAAACGTTTTCTGAAACCTTATTCATGTTACAAGAGGCTTTTGGTGAAAAATGTCTAAGGCGATCATGCTGCCATCAGTGATTCAAGAGGTTTAAAGATGGGCTTTTTTGTATAAAAAACGCAATGACTGTCATTCCTCAGCCCCCCTACTCACCTGACCTGGCTCCAGCCGACTTTTTTCTTTTCCCGAAGCTCAAGAGACACCTGAAAGGACGAAGATTTCAAACAGTTGACGAAATTAAAGAAAAAACAACGGAGCTGCTAAACACCTTTACATAAGAAGAGTTTTCTGGGGCCTTCAGTGGAAACACCGGTGGGAAAAGTGTGTAGCTTCCCAAGGGGAGTACTTCGAAGGAGACAAATTTGAATAACCTGTATGTTTTATGAAAAAATGTATAAAAATTCAGTCCTGGAACATTTTGATCACACCTCGTATATATATATATATATATATATATATATATATATATATTTAAAATGACTGAAAATAATAAAAAACAAATTTATAACTAGATACATTTATTTACCATATTACAGTCAAATATAATTATTTGTAGTTCTAAAATACTTATATAATAAATTATATTATAGTTTTTATAATAAATTATTGTAGACAAATTTTCAAAGTGATGATTTTTACAAATAAAATGTAGATATCCCTTGGCTACCCCTTTCCTCCTCATCTCCATCACCCTCAACATAGGTTTCTGTAAATATTTATTTGATTTTCCAGTTTTTTTTCTTCCTTGTCTAGTTCTGCCTAATTCGAGGACTATATTCAATTTTTAAAGGTTTTCACGTAATCGATATATTCCGAATAATTAATACTTCGTTGACTAAGATAAACCAAAGTATTAATGCTAAAGAATCATAGTTACATTATATCGAATCTAGCTGATGCGAAAGGTGCGAGAAAAAAACAAAACGAGAGCGGTTGCTTGTTGTACTTTGTGCAGCACTGAGGACTAAATATTTTTTAATCAGGAAACTATCGTTTCTACTACATTGAAAAATTACTGGCGGCAAAGGAGTATCTCGAGGAATAGCTAAAGCCGATTTTTCGGGAAGCTCACCGAAAGCGAGAGAGACAGAAAACAAGTCGAGTGTACAAAACACAACGGCACCACTGGTGGAAGACTAAAGTAAATTTAAAAATTTAATGCTTTACAACTCTGATTCCGACATTTTCTCTGAGAAACGTTCGTGGAAGGCACTAGAAGCAAATGTTTTACAAAAAGTGTGGTAAAAATTATGTTTTTGCAAAAAAAAATCACAAGTATCTTTATATATATATATATATATATATATATATATATATATATATATATATATATATATATATATATATATATATATATATACATATTCTTTTTTTTTTATTTATCCAATTATTTTAACATGTCTCTGGCCATGTAATGGAATCGGATATGATAGTGGATTTAAACAAAAAAAAATTTCTCAGTTGATAGTTTGAAATCTTGTCGACAACTGATCTTTTGTGCTAAATCAGAAGTGGGGAATACAATGGGAAGCGGGGAGTAAAATTTTCTGAGGAAACGACTTAGCTCTGTCGATCCTGTTTACCTAAATCCTCAAAGCTCCTAATTCAACACGATCATTTAAAAGTAGTATGTCACTAATACATTTGATTTAAGCGACTTTTTACTTTCAATTTAAAACTAATTAACCTATTTAATATAAATAAATGTTATAAATGTTGCCTTATAATCGTAAGTAAAATTTTCAAAAATAAATTAAGTGAATAAAATTAGATGAATTTGGTTCAATTGTGCAATTTCGTGCAGTTAAACCCGAATTCGTGCAATTAGGCTCAAATAGTAAAAATTTGTGCAATTTCGTGCAAAATAAAATTTAAGAATAAGAATCTGTCCTCACTACTTACGCTGATGACACATGTGTGTTATCAGTAAACAATGATCCCTTCATTGCCTCTCAAACACTCCAATCCCATATCCTAAACCTTCAAGAATGGTGTCAAAAATGGGGAATCAAAATAAATCCAAACAAATCCCACCAAATAACCTTTACCCTTCGTCGTAAACCCACTACCTCCTGTCTACAGTATCCTTTAATGATATTCCACTAATCCCTGTTGAACAGATACGCTACCTAGGACTCCACTTGGACAAACGACTAACTTGGAATCCACATACAAGACTAAAACGACAAGAAACTGCCCGTCGTTTCAGACTACTTCAACATTTACTAGACAAACGTTCAAAGCTCCCAATTTATGGCAAAAGACTCATATACATGACTGTGATTAGACCTGTTTGGACGTACGGAGTTGAGCTTTGGGGCTCCACTAAACCATCCAATTCATCTCGTATTCAATCCTTACAATCCAAAATCCTTCGTAAAATCCTCAATGCTCCTTACTTTGTCACCAATAAACTTATCCATAAAGACCTTAATGTGCCATATGTTGCTGATTTAGCCCACACCAGATACCTATCCTTTCATAGTAAGCTCCATAATCACTCAAATCCGTTAGTTTCGCAACTTGCTTCCCACTTCATTCCTGATAATCCTCCGAGGCGTCTGAAACGAAGATGGCCTAGAGACCTTCTAGTGTAGAAGTTTTAATAAAGTGCTACTGATGAGTAGTTCTTTCCAAGTTTTAACATGTTATTATAATCGTTGTCAATACATTTACTTGATGTATATTTTCTTTACAGTTGTAAATATCAATTAATGCATATAAAAAAAAAAAAGAATAAGAATCCTTAAGTTATAAATGAGATTACTACTTGGGTTAGAGAGCGCTAAATCAACGCAAACTAAATGTGCAATAACACAGAAATCCGGTCTCTACTTATTGCCCTTGAGTAAGGCTGCTTGTAATATTTATTCAAAAAAAAAATAAAATAAAATAAAAATAAAAAATATATCAACGCAATCATATCTGCAAATACTAACAATGATTTCACCTGCTCTCGCCCTCTAGTACCTTAGTACCCGATTGAGCCCTACCCGGTGGTTACTAATACAGGAGGCTGCTGACTGGAACGTTTCTCCAGTGGTTAGTACAATAGTGATCTGGAACCTGGAGCTTACTATCATTACCCCGCGTCGTGTACTAGCTCACTCCAGAACCCCTTCATTCTCCAACATTTACTTCTTTATGGAATCTTACAGGGAGCTGATCTCTGTCTTTATTGCTTTCTCTTCTAAGTGTACAAGCGTTCCTTGACGTCGTCGTCCATTATTTCTAAGAATTCCTGTTGCGAAATTTTAATATGCAGATTTCTCTGATGAATTCTTCTACATAGCGCACTTCCGGTCTGAGGTTTGAAACCACTTTTCAAGTAAAATCACAATATCGTTTCAGGATATCAGTAAATTAATAAGTTTGATATTCAGTGAAAATAAAAATGTATTTAAATCTTCCTGTTTTGCCTGTTTCCGAACATGATTCCTATAAAATTAATTATATATAAATTGTCGTAATCAAAACCGTTTACGAGATATTTGTTATCGAAAATCAGTGATTTTCGGGAAAAAACCAAATGTTACCTCACTTTTTGTTAAACATTTTCTTCTAGTATCTTTCACAATCATTTCTTAGAAAAAAAAAAACGTCGGAATCAAAATTGTAGAGCATTAAATCTACTTAAATTTCATGTATTGGTTTTTGGTATTTAAAGCAAATGTTTAACAAAATGTGAGGTAAACATTTCATTTATTTCTAAAATTATCTATTATTAATAACGTTTATCTCGAAAACCGTTGGAATTTTGACGAATACGTATATAATTAATTTTATAGGAAATTCGATTAGCTTTAATTTTGATTTGTTGCATATTTTTCTAGAGTCCACAGTTTTCGAGATATTATCGAAAAACACCAAATTGGTACTGTAAGCTCACCCCCAGGGGGCGGGGACTTTTAGTACGTTTACCTTTTAACTATTACTAACGAAGCTGTGAAGTCAAAAATTATTTGAACAATATTTTCAAATTTTTTAATGAGAACTTATAATACCTTAAATACCTTTTTAAGTGTCCGTTTTTGGAACGGTTTCACAGTAACTTACTTAATTACTTTGTTATAATTACTTATAAAATAATTTCGTTTAATTAAGTTGGAAAATAAAATTACGAAACTAAAAGAACGTTTATTTATAACTTAATAGCTTTTTTTTTATATTATCAAGGGCATTATTGGGTCAAGGTGACTAGTACAATTATTGCACAATGAGCAATTGAACAATGTAATTCACTTCGAATTACTTCTAATTAAAGAAAACAGACATAAATGCTAAACGATTTTAAAATTGTCGTCCGTTGAGTCACATCAGAACTAAACAACCGTTGAAAATTTCAGAAGATCGTTAGTGGAAAAGCCAGGTGAAACGTTTAGCGATTGGCTACAGTAACATTAGGCATTGCACAATATTCCATGTGTCATAGCTGGCAGGTACATTGCCATGACATTCCACTCAGTGGCAAGAATTCTTATAATGTCTTCAGTACCGTGTGTCTGTCAGCTGTTATCAACAGTCGCTTGTTATTTTGTAGTAGAAAAAAATTGCCAAAAAAAAATAGTATTATAAGATTATACAATAAAAATATAATTCAGAAATGTAGTCTTAAAACTTTGAATTATTGGAGTTACGCATGATTGTATGGACGGATCAATACAATTAGGATTGATTAATTTATGGCCACTTGTATTGGAATTGTTTTATTAGAAAACTAGTTTCGAATGCTAAACATCCATCTTCAGTTCTGAAACATGTCATCGTGTTTCCCTTTTCCTTTCCTAATAAAAGTAGTAGAGGCAATAAGAAAAGAATTAAATGTTGTTTCCAAAATATTTGCTAAAATTCCGGAAAGGGTCAATTAAGCGATCATGGTAGTTTTAGTGTTAAACATTCATCATCAGTTCCGTAATTGTTCGGATCGGCGACACCACCAAACTGGCTTAACCCGCGCTACACCGACCAGTTTGATCCTTACGCTTCACTTCATGTTTACATTTTTCAATAGTTCATTCCTATAACCTCACATGTAAACAATCACTTCTACAGTTTCAACTTGGATTGTGTTGTTTAGTTTGTTATATTGATATTTAGACTTCTTAAATGTAAATAGGTGAAACAGAAGTTAACAACACGAGGATTAAGTGTTTTATCAATTCATGTTTTCTCATTTCATCTTATCTTATGTGTAAAAGTGTTACAAAACTTAACAAGATTTATTTGTACATGGATTTGGTGTTTTATATATTTTTATTTGTTGTTTCAATTTCAGTGATAAAATTTCAGTATATATATTTTGTGAATGAATTCTTTGTCATCCATATTACTTTTTGTCCTAAAGTGAGACAGATTATATAATTAATTCAATAAAACATATCAGTTTATAAATAAATTTGAGAAAGTATATCACAGGTTTCATGTTTTCTTATTCCCACTTCCCTTGAGAAAATATAGCAGAAATTAACATCATCACTTTCAACTAGGATTCTGTCTTATATATATAATGGCTTATAACAAATAGGAGTTATGCCAAATAAATACTTAAGGATTCTGTCTTGTTTTATATTTATAATTTGTTATTTTCACTTCTCTGACAGAATTTCATCAGGAATTAACTTTACTGGTGGTTCAGTAGTATATTAATTGTTGATTAAATTAATATTAATTCAAAATTGATTTAGTGTCTTATATTTTGATATTTTCTTATTTCTCATTTTAATATTAGAAGGTAAACAGAAGTTAATATTACTTTGAACAGAGAATTAGAGTGTCTCAGTAAATGTAGGAGAATAACCTTTCCACTCTAAAAGCAGCGACTAGAACATCGAAATAAATCGGAACAAGGTTAGAATCGATAAAAGGTATTCTCAGCGCGTGTAGGGGTTGGTGTCGCCGATCCGAACAATTACCATCAGTTCTTAATAAACAATTTCAAAACATCAGGACTTTGATAGACGGAATAACTTTGATAAAATGTAGAACAGGAAATCAAACATATCGATATTTACCTGAGGAGGCAAATATATGGGTCATTCTCATGGCAGTGATTTATCACTTTCCTGCTGGACTTAAGATAGAAATAAAACTTCCAAATCAATATTTTTGGTGAATTTGAACGTACACCGATCCCTTAAGTTTGGTGCATACAGCCTATTTTCGAAAATATTTTTGTTATTTTTTTATAGCTACAAAAAGGCTTATAAGCTCATAACTTTCACTTGTCCCTACCTATAAAGTGAGATTTCAAGGAAGTTATTTAAGTATTTATTTTTAGAAAACTTATGTTTTTATTTTCTAGAGTATGAGACCATATATTGGAGAATAAATTAACATGATTTTAACCATTTTTAAACTATAAAGGGAAACTGAAAATTCCGTTTTCTTTTTGTCCCTCGGTTTGGCCTCACGACCGTCACACTAAATAGTTATTTCAATATTGTCTACAAGAATAAGCTAGTGCTAATTATTGCTATCTAGAGAGTAATTCGTGAGGTTATCTTCATAAGTGATGCGTTTGGTAGACATTTTTTGGTGTATTTTCTAAGATTTTCATCAATCCAGGGTAAGTTTTCTTCCTCGTACTCTTTCTTACTCACGACCGACACGCGTTTTTGAAAATATTCGTATTTTTTAAAAGCTCCTGGACTCCATATATGATAATTTTAGATGCATACAACTGATTAGTAAAACTAGCCGTTTAGGTATGGCTCTGGTGATGCAATAAACATTAAATTACGGTCAAATTTGTTCCTCACGACCGTCACACCTATTTTTTTTTTTTTTTTAAATTGTTAAGAGTTACATATTAATATACCAACACTTTTATATGGGTGAAACATCACTGAATTGAGGTCCTTTTTGGTGGGGTGCTGGGGGGGGGGGGGGGAGGGAAACGGACTTAAAAACAATTCAACCGATTTTCGTCAAATTTTATATCGGAGTTACATACCTATATACCAACACTTCTATAAGGCTGAAATACCACTGATTTAATTTTCATTTTTTTTTTTTTTTTTGGTGGGGGGTCAGATTTAAAAACAAAACCTTAATATTTCTTTTTAAGGCATAACTCCTATTTTCTACAACATGTTTCGGAGTACATTTTGAACCCCATATGTTGAACCCGCCGTCGTCAAAACCCCGTTTGCCTAAAAGGCAAGGTAGGGAAAAAAAAAAAAAGTTTCGGAGTACATTGCTCCATCTTCAGGATAACTGTGATTGCCCTCACATAGAGTTATGCCTTAAAAAGAAATATTAAAAATTAAATCTCATTCAATAAAATAGTTGAACAACTAAAATGTTTTTTTGTAAAATTCTTTCAGATTGATCACAATTTTTTTATTACTTTAATTTTTTAAGTATCATTAATAAATTTTATTATTTTATTTATTAAGTTTTATCCATTTGAGGACATTAATAATTTTTTAATACAAAAAAAAAAATTTAAATGAAGAGTAACGGTCAAGAGCATTTCTATGAAAAGCTCTATAAAATGCTTTAACAGTGGTAAATTGGAAAAAAAATATTGGCCCTGGGAATTCAATAAATATAAGGTATATTATAATAGAAAACTCAAAAATAATAAAATTATAAGCTACTTTAAAAATTCAATTTTGTTTTTTTTTAATTATAGCTCAGAATGAGAGAATGACCCATATATCCGGAGCAGATGGGTGGGATGTTCTTCAGCTTTTCCTAATAACTGGTCGGTTTTTCTGTGCATATTGGCAATAAACCTAAAATGGGACAATTGTTAATATTTATCAGGTATTTTAAACGAAATTCTAGGATGGTTTTAAACTATTTTATCATTAGAATCTCAAACCGAAGTGTTGATATCTTAAATTTGTAAATGTTTTAGAAACTAATAGGAAAGGAGGTAGCTCAGTGGGTAAGACAGTTGGCTACCGTACTCCCAACAGCAAAACAAATATAATCTGTTATTTCGGCCACGGCTCGACTTCGAGTTCGAGAAACCCTCCTATGGCACACCTATTTCAATAAAGTAGGTAACCTTAGTTGGGGAAAAGACCTGGTGGTTGTGATTTCGGCCAAAAATTCTTCTTTCATAATAGTTGACCTATAAACAATACATCCGTACCTAAATAACTAACCTCAAGACCCTTCATGGGTTGTAAGTGGTACAGGTGTTTTTTTAATATGTACTGCTCCTATCTTAGCGATAGAACCTTCAAAGTTAATCATAACTTTTCCAATTCTTCTATCTTTACCTAATCTGCCGGTGTTCCTCATGGTAGTATCCTAGGTCCTATCCTATACACAGTGTATACAGCTGACATCCCAACTCATCCTACCACTGTCTCACCACTTACGCTGATGACATATGTATGTTATTAGTATACAATGATCCCTTCCATGCCCCTCAAACACTCCAATCCCATATCCTAAACCTTCAAGAATGGTGTCAAAAATGGAGAATAAAAATAAATCTAAACAAATCCCACCAAATAACGTTTACCCTACGTCGTAAACCTACGACTTCCTGTCCTACAGTATTCTTTAATGATATTCCACTAATCCCTGTTGAACAAATCCCCTATCTAGGACTTCACTTGGACAAACGTCTAACTTGGAATCCAAATACAAGACTAAAACGACAAGAAGCTGCTCGTCGTTAAAGAATACTTCAACATTTACTGGACAAAAGCTCAAAGCTCGCAATTAATTACAAAATACTCATATACATGACTGCGATTAGACTTATTTGGACTATGGAGTTGAGCTTCGTGGCTCCACTAAACCATCCAATTCATCTGGTTAAAATTACACTGATTAGGTAGTTGACGATTATCTAAAAGCATAATTGGACATTCAATTTTTAATTATAATATATGAGTTGGAAATTCAGTCGGACAGAGACTATTAAGAAACTCTTGCGGAAAAGCATTAGCAGTGCTTACAACTAAAGGCCTATAAATCATATTTTTAAATACAATATCAAAAACCAAAAGATCGGCATTTTGATTTGATAATTTTATTGATTTCATCTGGTTGGATTTTAATTTCTAACCATAAAAATATATGAATGAGTGACAAATCTCGTTTATACCAATTAACATAGTACATTCAAATTTTTATTGGGGCTTTACTAAACCAACCAGTTCATATCGAATACAACCCTTACAATCCAAAATCCTTCGAAAAATCCTCAATGTTCCTTACTTTGTCACCAATAAACTTATCCATAATAATCTTAATGTTCCATATGTTGCTGATTCAGCCCACACCAGATTCCTATCCTTTCATAGTAACCTCCACAATCACTCAAATCCGTTAGTTTCTCAACTTGCTTCCCACTCCATTCCAGATAATCCCCCGAGGCGTCTAAAACGAAGATGGCCTAGAAACCTTCTAGTGTAGAATTTTTAATAAACTACTGATGAGTAGTTCTATTGAAGATGTAACATATTATTAGAATCATTATCAACACAATAGCTGAAAGTACCCTGCTCCGCTACTTTTTAATATCATTAGGATGAAGGACAACTTAAATTAGGAAAAGTTAAGCTTAACGTTGATAATTATTATTATTTAAATAAACCTAAAGAATTCCAATTTCAATAAGTAAACAATATGCAAAAGTTCATTTAATATTAGAGTCCTCCAGTAAGCTTCGAGGCAGCACTACCATCTTACCCAGCTCTGATACCAGAATATGGCATATTTCAATATAGTAAACTTTTTTTGACAAGTTTAGTCTTTCTGTTTCTATTTTTGCGTACATATCAAGCATAAATTGGTTGAGGAGATTACGAAATTAAAGTTTCACCTCCTCGCTCCACTAACATTTTTAAAAATCAGCTGCAGACATCTTAAGTAGTGTATTGGTGTTTGGGTTTGAGTATGTTAATACTCTACCCATCTTCTCTGTACCAGACCAAGCTTTTGAGGCTTTAAGTGAATATAGTCTCAACTACTTTTTTTTTTTTCAGTCTTTCTGTTTCTGCGTACCCAGCTACTGATACCACTAACCATCAGCTTTTCTTAAGTAGTGTATGGTCTCATATCTTCTTTAAGTGCTTTTCTTAATATAGTGAATATAGTCTCAACTTCTCAACTTTTTTGATTTTTTCGAATAAAGTTTAGTCTTTCTGTTTCTATTTTTGCGTACATATCAAGCATAAATTGGTTGAGGAGATTACGAAATTAAAGTAAATAAGGTTCTTCACCTCCTCGCTCCACTAACATTTAGGCTTAAAAATCAGCTGCAGACACTGTTTTCTTAAGTAGTGTATTGGTGTTTGGGTCTCGCTGAGTGATGTTAATACTTTACCCATCTTCTCCATGGCAGAACATGAGACTATACTGAAGAAAATCATACACTTAATAGAACTCGCTGATTCTTATCAGTTTTTTGTCCCTACATCGAACTGGCCTTACATGTCATCACCAGAGAACATAAGTCTTTTAACCTCCTCTTTAACATAAGTCTTTTAGCTTCTAGTCACGGAACAACTCATACTTGTGAGGGTCCACCTCTGCAGCCACCATGAGTTCACAGAAAGTACCATATTATAAGGTTTCAACATCGATCGTGTTTTTGTTTGTTTACAACTATAAGGAACTTAATTTGTGGTCAAAGTGTGCGGCTTAAACATCTAACCTATTTTTTAACTTAGCTTATCTCAAAATACCATATGACAATTAATATTTTATTATGCACCCAATTAAAATTGTAATCGCATTTTTCGCGAATTAGCCGCGACCCAGGCTGATTTTTTTAAATTCCTTTCTTAGCGAGCACCTACGGCCCTAGAGGAAGCTGCATATCGAATTTCATTCCAATCCGTTCGGTGGTTTCTGAGATTTCGTGTTAAATGAGTGAGTGGTATTTGACAAATATATAGAAGATTTACTTGATGTATATATTTTGTACAGTTGTAAATTTCAATAAATGTATATAAAAAAAAAAATAAAAAAAAAAAAAAAAAAAAACCTATATCGTTGTATGGACTCTTCTAAATCATAAAGAATGTTTAAATATATTGTGATTCCTTAAATATAAAATTCCAGTTCCAAACGATTTTAGGAATTGTGATTAGTACTGATGACTAATTTTTTTAACATTCGTAACAAATCTTTAAAAAAAAAAAAAAAAATCATTAGAAGTGGCAATTAATTCATCGATCATAAAATCTTGTCCGTTTTATGCTGTTCTCTCTTACATGTCATGATCCCGGATGCTCGTTTATTTTCATTTTATCTTTGAATAATATTGTTTTGAAGATGATATTATTAGATTACTTTGGATGTTAGGTTATTTTTATTCACCTTGGACTAGTAGTTGTAAGAATATTTGATTCAGTAATACGAACAACTTGTAGACTTCAATACTCAGCTAACTTTTAATAAAATCATGAAGCTCATAAAAATTTATACGATCTAAAGCTCACTAGAATCGATTCAAAACTCACAGATATTGACTAGTTAACAATTAACTGACACGCCGGCTCTCTTGAGTTGGATCTCGAATCGATCTTAAATCGATCCTGTTTCGCCTTGGGGTGAACTCCAATCGATATGCTCGAGATCGGGACCCCGATGAGGGCGATGATAGGACCAACGAAGACCCTATTTCGGACCAAATAACACCAATTCCAAAGACGGTCCCATTGAGCTCGGTAATCTCCCAAAGGGGATAATCCTAGGATATTGCCGGCAAATGGTGCCCGGGCGAACCCCGAAGACATTGTAATCATTGTCCCTCGTTGTAAGATGCCGAGGGCACTTGGAGATCCGTACTACTTACCGCACCCATTATTTGTCCAGGTTTCATTTTGGAACATTAATAATTTTCGAGGGAGGTAAGGTCCATGGAAGAGTCAGGTTGGGCGGAACTTAAAACGGTGGTGTTCCATTTTCCATGGCGATGACTCCATTTTATCGCATAAAAAATAATATTTGTATTTTATTGTCAGTATAGTATCAATAACTTTAGTATTAACAGAAGGGTGTTTTTCCTCTACACTCGTCATGTAATAAGGAGTACATTCAGATCTTCAATTGCCTATAATTGTTTGTTTGTTTAATTTTTCAAAGTAAATTTAGAGGTTTGAAAAAAAAAATAATATTTATAATATACAATTATATTTTAGCACTATCAAAAACAATTCAAAATTATTATTACAAAGGAGTATAATCGGTAATAAGTAAATATGAGTCCATAAAACAATATAAATAAATAAATTAAGGCTTAGCGAACCCGAAGGTTCGATGCCGACACCACTAACCGTCACCGCACACTTCCCTCCAACCCACTCCTCCAAAACCCAAATCCCCCAGGTCGGCCCTGACGCAATCTTCGTCTCGGTCTACCCCTCACTAGTTTACCCAACGGCTCATAACTGATTACTTTTTTCGGAATGCGATCATTATTAAACCCAACGACTTGAAATGCCCATTTTAAGCGTCGCACTGCTATTACTTGAACTATATTTACCGGATATAACTCGCGCGGTGAAGCCTTCTAAATTCTCCTGTTTCTTCATCCTTTTTTGGGCCAAATATTCTACGCAGTACTTTTCGAAAACTTTAAGGAGTTGTTCCTCCCTTAACGTCAGCGGCCATCTTTCGCATCGGTAGAGAACTGCTGGTAGTATAATAGTTTTGTATATCCTAATTTTTAAATTTTTGGAGCGTAACCGCGAACTGAGTGTGACCGAGAAATAACAAGCATTTCCTAGCCTTTATGCACTACATGAAACAATATAACCTAAAAAATAAAATATTCATTACAAGTCACTGAAGTAATATTTAATATTCGAACTGTTACAATTATATCTTTTTTTTTTAACATAGAACATGTTTTAACGGTAAGCTACTTGGTCAAAAGCGATAGGTTTTTGGGAACGCGAGGGCGTTCCTCCCTAAACTATAAATTTTTAGTGTGACGTGTAAATCCCAGAGATGTTTAGTAATCAAACGATAAGTGGTTAGTGCCATTCTGCAATATAGTTTGCAATGGTAAAACTATTAAACCAATCTGTGAGAAATTTTAACTACAACATTGTTCTAGGAAGGTCCAAAATAGTTGAGTTTACCATAATAATAATTTAAATGTATAGTGTTAAAATTGCCACACTGTCATTAAATTTCTAACTTTTAAAGTTAGAAATTAAAATCCAACCAGATAAAATGATTTTTGTCGCACTAATAATTATCACCTTATCAAAATATTCAATTTCTTTTTTTTTTTTTATTTTGTGTGTAAAAAATGGGCACCCTAACCTTAGTTTTTGCTAATTATTAATAATTGAATATCCAATTGTGCTTTTACATGAATTTCAACCACTTAATCATTGCATTAGTACCGGGCTAAAAATTATAACTTTGCATGAAAAATCCTAGAAATATAGTGAGGAAATAATTCTCAACTCCATGATACAGTGGAAGATTTTTATCGGTAAAAAAAAAAAGCCAATTATTAGTTAAAGCAATCTAAGTTTCTTACTTAGGACGGGCCGCGACGGGGGATGCTAGTTTTATTAGAAAAAGACAAGCCATTTTTCTTTGTGATCACTAACCACGAAAACTACTAAACCAATCTGAGGCAAATTTTAACAACATAATCTTTATAATTACAGGAAGGTTTAAAAAATAAATATACAGGGTGTCCCGAATTTAAATGGCAAAACTTCAGGAACTTATAGGGGACCGAAAAACTAAGACAAAAAGTCTTTTAGAGATTTGCTCGTTTTTGCTTAGTTTTAGAGAAAATCGCAAAAAAAAACAACAAGTTTTCATTTTTATACTTATTTACATTTATATTTATGATATGTTCTTTTTAATGTAAATATTGCTCAAAATGTTGTCCTCTTGCACCAATGCAAGCATTACATCTAGCACTCACTTGATAAATTGCAGCTAAACATTGTTCTGATGATATTTGGTGCACTGCATCCATGATTCGGTCTCTTAATTGCTCTCTTGAATTGATTCACACCGAATAAACTTTCTGCTTCAAGTTTCCCCATACGAAGAAATCCATGGGTGTCATATCAGGTGGTCAGGGAGGCCAAGGTACTACTCCTCCACGTCCAATCCATCGTTGTGGATAATTTACATCCAGCCAAACTCGAGCAACTCTGCTATAATGAGCTAGACATCCATCGAGTTGGAACCACATTTCAATCCGCTGCTGTAAGGGAATGTCATCTAAATAATTAGAAAAGTCGTTCTCCAAAAAATGTGTAAATGTGATACCATTCAATCTTCCAGGTAAAAAATATGGTCCCACCAGTAATCCGTTCCAAATTCCTAGCCAAACGTTAATATCAAATTCATGCTGAAACCTATTCTCTCTAATAGCTCTGGGATTTTCAAGAGCCCATCATGATAATTTCATTGATTAGCAATCCCTCCTCTTGTAAAGGTAGCTTCATCGCGAATTTTGTCAAGAAACCAGTTATTAAAATTCAATCTCTTGACATAATCTTGAGGTAATAAATTCTAAACTTTTTGAAGATGGAAAGGGTAGCGATTATCACCTTTCAAAGTTGGCCATATTGCTTGCCGCGATATTGCTAATGCAGCAGATGCTCTTCGGATAGTCTCAGGATTGTTATCGAAGTGGCGTTGGACACAATTTCTTCTCCGATAATCTGCTCTTAATTGCGGAATTGGTCGCCTTCATTGCGTGTTAAGAATGACCCAGTCTCTCATAGTCTATTAAAAGTTAACGAAAACACTCGTCGACTAGGCACTCTTCTATTTGGAAATCGGCGCGCATACTCCCGCACCGCTTCTAAAGCATTACCGTTACAGAAACCATACACAAAAAAACATATTAGCGTATTCAACATAGAATATGTATGCGGCATTGTGGCTGATGCTATTCACACAAAAATATCTGAGTAACTGACTGAAGACTGAATTAGGAATTATAATCCTAGAAGGAAGCCAAAATGTAAACAAATGAAAGAATGCAAAGGATACACATTAAGTGTTTACATATCTCACTGCCTAGCCTGACGAACTTTGAAAGGTGATAATCGCTACCTGTAACATTTTTTTTTGTTTCTTTTTTTGCGATTTTCTCTAAAACCATCCAAAAACGAGCTAATCTCTAACGGACTTTTTGTCTTAGTTTTTCGGTCCTCTATAAGTTCCTGAAGTTTTGCTATTTAACTTTGGGACACCCTGTATATATCGTGGGGTTGTAAGTAAAACTAACTAAGTCAAAAAATATGGTTTTGAGTAAGCGCCGATAAAACATTTATTTTATCAACTTTGGTACTGAGATTATTTTGTCGAATAAAATTGCAGTTCCTTGAACTTCGAGGCCTTAAACCATGTTGAGTTTCACTTGTAAGGCCACCTTACAATTTATGTACCAATTTTGAATTTTTGGTATGCTCTTAGAAATAGAGATAAATGTCTAATATTCGAAACTAGTCTTCAACCAAAAACTATTAATAGCAGTTGTAAATAATTTATCAATCCTGATTACAAAGAGGACTAAAGGTAACAAAGAAGTCAAAACATAGTTATCCGTTGGGTACCTATTTTCAAAAAGATTTGAGTCCTATAATAAATTCTTTACAAAGCGATTGTTAACACAACTATATCCTATCTCTATTTTAAATTTTGTATATTTCGATATAACTTATTTACTTTTATATGTATATTATTTGAATGGAACTTTAAACCTTTGAATGAGAATGTAACATTTTGCCACCGAACGAAGTAAGCGAAAAAAACGAGAACTTGATACCAGTCCTGATATAAAGATAAGATAAAATAATTCAATATTACAGTACATTAGCTATAAGGCTATAACAATTGGCAATGCAATGTAACTATAATTGCTATTATAACAACTTGTCGTGCTCAGAGCTAGTTTGTTGCATTATTTGACCCAGAAGTCCATCAAATTGCGATTGGAACTCGTGTGATAAATTTACATCGCTAGACTTGATAATTGTATGGAATTATTGTTGAGAAATGTATACCAGATAATAATATCGATTATTATGGATATATCAAGTCGATAGGCAGAGTAAACGTTTTGGTAAATAACTACTTTAGAAGACTTTCACTACTGAATGAATGAATGAATATGAACTACATTTTGGGGCTAATTTGTGATTAATGAAGAGATCGGTGTGTCCGAGCAAACTAAGGCGCATGATGTAGGTAATCAAAGTTGTTTGTTTATTTCGTTTAACGTCACTTTATGCTGCTATGGCTAATCGACGATGCTACGGTGGGAGTCCTAAATTTTGCCTATCCAGGTATAATTAGGATAGGGATCTTTAACGGGTACCTGACATCGCACAGGCTCGGGACCCCCATTTTACGTCCCTTCCGAAGGACGGCATAGCTAAGGATTTTTTACTCCCTTTAAAAAATCCTAAGGTCATCTACCGGGCTGCGAACCCGCGATCTTGGGTTTAGTTGGTTGCTATGCTAACCACTACACCACAGGTGACCCCGGTAATCAAAGTTATCTTAGCCTAAAAAGTGAAAAATTGCTATAATCTTTAGAAACTAGAATTTAACCATTCAAATATATATATAATTCACTAAATCAATACAGACTGGGTGATTTGAAATGGTAATACATAAATGATATTAGTTTCATCACGGGCTTGTTGACGATTTGAGCCTCTCGGGGGAAACCCTCCAAGGCCTGTTCTCACCGCTCGTCGTACCAGTCGCGGAAAGGCCTTAATTTCATATTTTTGTTCAAAGTTCATTTTATTTTTGCAATACCAGTTTTAGACTGCTATAAAAATGACCCATATAAAAATATTTACTAGTATAAAATTGATTTTATATTTGATTTTCTATCGCATTCCGTTGTGAAAAATACCACATCCCGTTGAGAATTCCAAAGTTAGGGTCACTGGAGAAGAACTGGAGAAGGTTGGAGAGCAGACTATAACCTGAAAAGAAACTTTATTTGACACAGTCAAGACTCAGAGAGTTTCGTTTCAAAATTTCAAAAACTGTGGATAAAAAAGAGGGTGGCCTTCGAATATTGAACACCTTATGTGTGTGTGTGTGTGTGTGATAATGTCACTTGTAATGTATCTTATTATTGCATACATATTTATTATTTTGTAATTAATTCAATATGTGTATTAAATAAATAAATAAAAAAGTTCTTTATTTATTCTGGGACCTTAAGTCCCTTAAGAATAAAAAATAATGTACAATCAGGGGGCCTACAGAGCCTCAAGATGGTTATGAAATATTATTAAATATAATAAAATAGTAATTAATAATGATAACAAATAAAGATTTAACTTAGAAATATTGACAAAAAGAAACAGAAATATTTTGATTCATTTTATGAATCAATTGTATAGAAACAATAAAATTTTGTGTACATAAACTTTTATATTTTATATGACTATGTGGCTAATGACAGTTTTCATGGATCTGGATGGACAGTAGGTGGCTAAATAAGTGATATTTGAAAGTGGAAAGGGTGTTTGAGTGGCGAATGGTGTAAGGGATGGAGTTCCATAGGGACGAGGATCGGATTAGGAATGATCTGTTGAAGGCAGCGGAGCAATGAGAAGGAGTGCACAAATCTGATGGTCGGGAACGGGTTTGGCGGGTAAGAACAGAGGATTTGAGCTGAAGTAGTTGAGCAATGTAAAGTGGGTGTTGGGATTTCACTGTTTAAGTGATACAATTACGTTAATTGTCCAAAGTTATTTTTTGTTGTGTATTTCCTTTACTTTTTTTTTATGATTTTTTGATTTGGTTATCTAAGCCCATCTCACAATCTGTCCCAACCACGTCGGTTAATCGAGTGCATCTACAATTTTCTATTTTTTTTTTTTTTTTTTTTTTTTTTTTTTTTTTAAGATTTTTTTTTTTTTTTAGAGATTTCTAACCAAAGCCGTGAAATATTGGACCTAAAGGTCAGACAACAACCTGCTAGAGGTGACCTAGACCTGATGAAGGGTCAGACATTCAGAGGTTGCCTCACAAAGAACCGACAGATCTAGAACAATGACTCAACCTTCCTCCAGGCAAAGGTTAAAGTACAATATTTTTGGAAGTTTTACAAAAGGTCAAGAAAGCAAAATAGACATTATTATTCAATTTGTTTTTTTTATATCTCACGACTTTCTGTCCTAGGATATCTTTTGATAAAATTTTACAGATCCATTTTGAAAAAAAATCCGCCACCTATGAACCCCTTCTTTTACACGTTTAGCGTTCTGGCGTGGGTATTTTACGGAATTAAATCAAAATTTCATCCATGGGGTTTAAAAGTAAATTTAACCAGCTTTCAGATGGAACAAAAATAGTTATGGATCGATATAATATTTTCGTGTTTTCACATAGAAACGCTTCAAGAAGTTTTTGAGCGCGCAAGTTTTAAAAACGCACCCGATTATGTCATTTTCCTGAGTCATCATTTTACTGAGTGTAATTCAGCTGTTGTGTAAAATTCAGTTGTTTCTGTGGAATGGAACATCTAAATTTAATTAGGAAATCATAATTTTTGTTTAAATCTTAGAAGTGCTGTAAGTTGCGACGTGTTCAATATAAATTAATATATAACATACATTCTTGTAGGGAACTTAACATTTTATAAGTTTTATCTTAACGATTTTCCTCTATAATGAACGAGTGAGGATCTAAACGACAAAAATATAATTATGTAATTTAAAAATAAAAATATAACATTTTTTTTTTTTAATTACAACTTTTCCGGAGCCAGTAGTACGAAAACGGTCCAGTTTGTATACAGGGTGTCCCGAATTTAAATGGCAAAACCTCAGAAACTTATAGGGGACCGAAAAACTAAGACAAAAAGTCCTTTAAAGATTTGCTCGTTTTTGCTTAGCTATAGAGAAAATAGCAAAAAAAGAAACAAAACAAAAATGTTACAAGTAGCGATTATCACCTTTCAAAGTTCGTCAGGCCAGGCAGTGAGATATGTAAACACTGAATATTTTTGATTGGAATATTTGTATTTTTTTTTAAGGTGCGTATTTTTTGCAGTCCCGTATAGAGAGTTTTCGGAAGATCGTTGGCAAAAGAGGTAACTCGAGTAGGGAAGTTCATTTTGAACCTATTTATGTTCACTTACCTATATACAGTCTTACGGTTTTCTTTTAATGATTTATTTTTGATAAAATGGCCAAACCCAAACATTTATGCCTTATAACTTCGTTGTTTACTGATATTTCAAATCCATTTTTTTCGCTGCAATTACTAATAAATTGTCCATATAAAATTTAAAAAAATTTGATGCAAATACAAAAAAAAAAAAAAAAAAAAAAAAAAAAAAAAAAAAAAAAAAAAAAAAAAAAAAAAAAAAAAAAAAAAAAATGATCGTTAAATATTGTTAAAGGCAAAAAAAAAAAAAATAATAAAAATAAAAATTAAGAACTTCTTTAATTTAAAGAAGTCTTAAAATAATTAGGAATTGACAGTTGCGTTTACTTTCTTTTTTTTAGAACCTTAACTTGAAGTTCTTAAATCTTATTTTGCCTTTAACAAGATTTAACGATCTCCCGTTTTTTTTTGTTTTTTTGTACTTGTTTTTTGCATCAAATCTCTTTTATTTTATATGGACAATGTATTAGTAATTAGAGTAGAAAAAATGGTATTGATATATCAGAAAAAACGAAGTTATAAGGCATAAATGTTTGGTTTTGACCATTTAAAAAAAAAAATTCATTAAAATAAACCCGTAAGACTTTGTATATTAGTAAGTAACCTAAAAAGAATGAACCTCCCTACCCGAGATACCTCTTTGACCAACGATCTTCCGAACACCCTGTATTTGTGTGGCCTTTGTCCATATGGGTTTAAGTAAGTAATTGTATGTATTTAGTCGTTTTCTGGGTTTTAATGTCGGCCGTTTATAAAGTATTGGATACAAAAGTTTTAGTCTCTTGTTTAGATGTGGTATCTTAAAATCGATCTTAAAAAATTAATAAAGAAACAAACAAATAAGAAGCTTGATATTTTTACTATTATAGCGGCATATTTTTGTCTTTGTCAAAAGTTACAGATTCAAAATATGCCTGTTTCTCTTTAAGCTTGTTATCCTTCCCTTATACCTTTTCATCTTCCTTGTTAAAATTTATGTGCTACCTAAGATACACATAACCAGAGGCTATTGGAAACATAGTAATGAATAAATTATAATTTATTGCGAAAGGGTCATTGCAAAATATGATCCTCGTATATTTTAGTGGCTGTTAAGATGAAACTTACTCGACTTAACAGCACCGCGCTTTACAGCCTAAACAGTAGGTGATTACTTTAACTGCCTGACGAGCAGATTTGTGAAAACTATAATTCTTCAATCATCTTCTTATTACCTTTCATAATATTTTCTACTTTATGGTATAATAATGTTTAAACAAAATATACCATCTATCCCTGTCTAGAGCTGCTCCTCTGGCTTCTGGTAATCGGACCCCTTTTCCTTGAAAGCTAGCCACTGATGATTGCTCCAAATGGAGTGATGGAACCATGGAGTGGCGCGGTTGGTGAGATTGGAGTGAAAAATGCTCCTTAATTTACTCCTAAATGCTCCTTACTTTACCACCAATAAACTTACCCATAAATATCTTAATGTTCCATATTTTGCAGATGTAGCCCAAATCAGAAACCAATCCTTTCACATTAAGCTCCATATCCAATAAAATATTTATTTTAAATATGTTTTTAATCTTATTTATATATTATTATATTTCGCATCACTTTTCATTCTATTTTTTTATTATTCTGTTATTTATTATTATTATTTGAAAGGAAGAAATCATTATGTTTTATTATTATTTATTATTATTATATATTATTTATATATTATTATTATTATTTTTATTCTGTTTTATTCTATATATTTTTTTCATTCTATATTTTTTTTTCAAAGACTCAACGTCAAAACGTTGGCTTTAACAATTAAAATAAAATAACAATTTAATTTTTTTTTTCTTCTAATCCCCTTTTATTTTTATTGATTTAAAATACAATAACAAACATTTAAATCCATCCCTTTTTCTGCACTTGGTGCATTTTAAGGGAGTTTTGTTTAAAGTACAAAAATTATATTATATTAAGTACAGCAATACAATAGATCTTGATCTAGTGAATAGAAGGCTCACTAGATGTTTGGGAAAGAGGGTCTGTTGAGTCATATTAGTGAAGTCTAAGTGTTTTGACGTAATTTTGCCACCTCTGTGGTTTTTCAGTTGGCGTTAATGTGTTGAATAGTGGGTTAGTCGAGTATTTGAGGCTATCAAAGAATTTGATATGCCTCCTTGTAATGTATTCTGTCACCTTTGGTAAGTCTAGTGTTTTGTGTATTATGTCAGTTTTAGTCCTTTGTAACGTTGTATGTCGAACGATTCGTCTCAATACCCCGTTCTGAAACTGTTGGAGTCTTTTTGATGTCGATTTCGATATGTTTGCCAACATCGGAGCTCCATAAAGGAGAGCGGGTCTCAGCAAACATTTATAAATCATTAGTTTGATGCGGAGCGAGAGGTTTGGTGTACTTAGCAGGGGATTTAGCCTGTATGATTTTGTTCTCACCGACTTAAGTTTTCTGTTGCAGTGGCTTGAAAGTGTAAGATGCCTGTCTAGAGTGACTCCCAGATACACTATACTGCCCGCTGGCCTCTTAGCGATTCCTGCTACCTCAAAGGTTTTAGGAAGAGGACGCTTATTTTTCTGGAAGGAGAAGATTGCAGTTAACCCCAAGAAGACTGACTGCAATTTTATTTTGATCTACTGGGTATCTATGACTGCCTAACTAACTATCTACATCTCCTACACTTCACAGTCAACTATTCCTTATGAATATTTTTTTTTTAATTGTTTTATTTTTTAATTTGTTTTTTATAGTACTTATATATATGGTACATGCATTGTGTTTTGTATGGTATTTTTTTCTTTTCTTACATTATTTAAAATATGTTATTTCATAAGTTTATTATTAATACTCCATTATTATTATTTATTGGCGCTACGTCCCAAGTTGAGACTTGGTCTGATCGAACATCGACCGCCAGTTTTCTCGATCAAGTGCTGCTGCCTTCCAATTTCGGGTACCAAGCAGAATCCTGGCTTCAGTAGCTACAGAATCTTCCCATCTAAGCTTTATATGACCAACTCTTCTAGTTCCGTACACTCACTCACTTAACACCTTCAGGGATCATCCTTATTACGTGACCGGTCCATCGTAATCTGGCTAGTTCAATGACCTGAACAATATCAACATCCTTATAAAGGTCCTTTAGCTCGTTATTTGTCGTTCCCCGCCAGGTTTGATTAATGAATACTGGTGCGAATAGTCTTCGGAGAAATTTCCTCTCAAACCTCAGAAGCGACAATTCGGTTGCTTTAGTCCACATTTCTGAGCCATAGGTAAGGACTGGGCGGATCAGCGTTTTATAAATTCTAAGCTTTGCAACCCTGGACAGAGCTCTGCTTCGGAAGTATTTTTGCAATGAGAAATAGCATCGGTTTGCTGAGAATATGTGTCTGTTTATTTCTTCTTCGATCCTATTTTGGGAATTGACTTGGGCCCCTAGGTATACGAATTCTCGTACCTTCTCGAATTTGTGAGCACCTCTTTCGACATTTCCTGCTTGCTCTTGATGTTGTTTGTATGTAGTCATATAATTATTATTCCATGAACATTAAGAATTCCATTTAAACAAGCAAACAAGGAAGTATGCTAAATGCATAAGGCTTGATGTATTATTTATCAATAGGGTTATTATGGAAGGGAAAACAATAAAAAAAAAAAAAAAAAAAAAAATCCACTTGTATCTCAACTTGCTTCTCAGTCTATTCCAGATAAAACCCTTCGAGGCCTCTGAAAAGAAGAAATTAGGCTTGAAATAATAAAAAAAAAAAAAAATTGAAAAGCTAAGTGACTAAGAGTGACTGAGTGAATCTATTGAAAGAGCTGTTGGGTGGGACCAGTCAAAAAAAATATTTAAGCAAAGTTAACTAAAAATAATTTACTTTATATATCAACGTTTCGGTCTAATCAGGGCTAAAACAAAGGAAATTTTTAAAAAAAGATGTAAAAAGAATTATAAAAAAAAAGAATAAAATAAGTAAGTATATAAATTGAAAAAAAGTAATAGAATTAATAAAAAATTTGAAATGATCTTAAAAACACTGATATAAATTATACATTGATAAAGAAAATAAAAATAAAATTAAGTATAATAGGGCTGACAAACACTAAGAAATTTAGGATTGATGAATTAAATGCAACTTCTTTTGGAATTATTTTATTAGATGATCAGTTTCGAATGCTAAACATTCATTTTCTGTCCTAAAACATAAAAAAAACATCAGCACTTTGTTACATGGGTTGTATATATTAAAGTTTTCAAAAATCTAAGAAAATAAATCAAATATTTCCACTCACCTAAGGAGATCAAACGGGTTTTCGAAATATATCTAAAGTAGTGGAGGGTCGTTCTGAGTGGAACGGAACGTGGAACTGGTTCCAGCTTTGAACCGATTTGAAACCAAACCAATCCCCGAAGTTTTTCGTTCCCCCTGCAACGAAAACAAACGCCAAGAGATCTATGATTCCGAATGTTTTGTTGTGTTGATCGTTCCGCTGTTGATTTCCTCCCCCCCTCTTAATCGATCTGCCTTCCCGCGCATGGGCATCTTCAAAATAAACCACTTTCTTTGAAATTTTCTATTCTACCGACAGAGCTCGGCTTCTTCTTTCGGATTCAGAGAAATGAACCATACAAGGTTTTACTCCATATGTAATTGAATGATTTTTTTCGCTATTTGTTCAAAACCTAAAGGGGCAGTCACAAGAATTGATCACTCTCTCGAAACTAATGTAGTTGGACAATTCTCGCTCAATTGTGCAATATCCTTGAGCTAACTTCCCCCTCCCCAAAATTTAATTCTTGATTAAATAAAACTATTTCAAAAGTATACATTTTTTTAATAAGTATACTTAGCTATTTAAACCTCTTAATATTATAGTAGCTATAAAATTTTTAATTATAAAATAGAAGGAGGAGGTTTAACAACTCGAAGTCACAAAAAGGTATGTAACGAAAATGCATTGTACATAGGCAGTATATTAGTAAAACGACGTGAAACGAAAAGTGGTACTGACCGAAAATTCTCATTCCACTATTAACTCGGAACGGCCGTTCACTAGTATGTAGTAGGTTAGTCAAACTGACGTGGAACGAAAACTGGAACTTGTTCCAATCGTGGAACGAAAAACTGGAACTTGTTCTAATCGTGGAACAGAACGTAAAATTTCATTCCACTTTTAAGTCGGAACAGCCCTTCACTAATCTAAAGTGGAAGGGTAAGGGCCCAGGTAGGTCCAATTACCACCAATTACCTCAAGTGAGTATGAAATTTTGTATAAAAAGAGTTGACATTTTAAAAAGGTTAAAACATTTTAATTTACCTTTGAAATGAAATGAAAAATAATCTTTATTCTGGGACACCTTGTCCCCTAAGAATAACATATAAGAACAATAAAAAGGTATTATTGTCTGGCTGCGTACATATGAGGCAGTAACTTATATAGAATGTAAATTATATACTACAAGTCTTTGGGTTTACATAAAAAAATAAGTAAATAACAAAATTAAAATGAAATAAAAGAAAAAGAAATATTTTAGCAATAAAATATTATTACATAATTTCGGAAGATTGATAATTGAGGAGGTAGATGAATAAATTACGTTTAAAGGAAGTGAGAGAAGGAACATTGCGGATCGAAATGGGTATGGAATTCCAGAATAAAGCTGCACGATTAATAAAGGATTTTTCAAAGGAAGCAGTTCGATGAGAAGGGATATACAAATCTATAGGCTGAGATCTGGTGTTCACAAGATGAATGGAAGAACGAAGGGCAAGGATGTCGTAAATGTACGAAGGTTTATTGGACTTTAAGGATTGGAATAGAAAGGAACCAAGGAAGTATTGTCGCCGAAAACTTGGATAAAGCCACCTCAACTCGGAATACCAGCAAGTGATGTGAGAACGCCTGGGGATCCTATAAATGAATCTTATAAAGGAGTTCATTAATCTTTTCACCTTCATTTCAAGCTCGCCAGACAGTCCTCCGTATACTAAGCATTCATAATCGAGGTGGGGAAGGATGAGGGAAGATACTAACAATTGACGAGTATTGCGAGGGAAAGATTCACGAAATCTTAGGAGCTGTTTGAGGGTGGAGATGGTTTTTCGGGTAATGTGGGAAATATGGTTATTCCAATACAAATGTTGATCGAATACTACACCTTACATGTGTATTTTCGCTGTCTCTTTTCAAGAACCTTCTTCATTCCAGAAATTCATGTTGTTTTTACTTTTGATGCTGAATACGTTGAGATACGGTTGCATGTTATAGCATGTAGCGGGGAGAGGCGTTATGTCGTGCCTTAGCGTAAATGTATTATATTTTGACGTCGTGATTCCCATTGTTAACTTCATGTTTGCTTTGTTCAAGTTCTGTCGCAACACATATGGGGCTAAGGTCTTTCGTGATAAATGCATTGCATAGACACGCAGAAAGTGTCTCACTGTTATAGGCTAGTTGTATATCTAATCAGTCCAGAACTAGAATAGTCATAAGACAATTGATATAAATTATACAAAATACTAAAAAAAATACATAATAAATTAATAAAATCATTCACAGGACAACAATTGCAATGGCGGACTTCCGCCATCTATTTAAAACCGTTAAATATTTTAAAACAGTATCCTGGAGGACAACAATAACTGCTCTATAAGGACACAGTTAAATAGTCGAATATTTCAAAAAGTGTAAGGACAACAATGGCGGACTTTAAAACAGAAACTGCCAGGATCTGCTAGGATCTGACGATTTTTTGAGGGCGAAGGACATCCTTGGCTACTCTCTCCTTCCACAATTAGATATTAGTTTTCGTCCTTTAAGGATGCTGTTTGACGGTTTTTAAGCCTTTCCGCCATTGTTGTCATTATTGTTGAACTTATTATACTTTTTTTTAAATATTTAACGGTTTTAAGATGGTAGACCTTAAAAGGACACTTGTTAAAATATGTTTAACGATTTAACTGTTTTAAGATGGCAGAAGGATATTCATCCGTACTTGTTTGTTACTGCTATGGAGCAAAACACACTTTAAACTTCTTTCACTGCTGTACATAAAAATACAACAATCCTTATGCTTGTAGTTTACTAAACCCATCTGTTGCCAAATACCACCAACATTGTTACAAAAGACTAAATCCCTCTCTTGAGAAAAATACGGTAACAGATTCTTTTCTCGGGTACGATAAAAAGTAATGTTTGGGATTAAGCAAATTTTTTTTTTCTTTTAAAGAGATACAAAAAATTCTGAAGATTGTTTCGGTAAGTTCAGATCCCTCACTAAGTCAATTAGTTATTTCTGATTAAATGGTTGAGGTTCTGAAAGGCTAAATTTATAATCTGGATAAGAGTCATCACTTGATATATTTTGTTCGCTTTCACAGAGGTTTGGATCATCAGAGGATTTAGATGTGCTGGGTTGTAACTCTCGAAATTTTAATTGAGCAGAAGATATAATAGAATATGACCACTTCCTTCGAATTACAGGGTTAATTACATTTATTTTCACAACGCAGAAGTAGCATTCGTCATGATGGTTTTGAGGTTCTCGCTAAATAATTGGAGTTACGAAATTCAGTGCATCTCTTTTTCCAATAGACCATAACCGTACACATACAACACGTTTTTGACAGACAATATGAGGAACCCATAGCTTGTCCTGATTGTACAAATTTATTTTGAGGTATTGATTATATACAGTTTTACAAAGTCTGATACAGGTTTTGGATATTTTTCAAATATATATTCCCCACAAATATAGCAAATTCAATCTGGATCAAGCACACAACACAGCCTGGACGAATGTATATCGAAAACAACAACAAAATATATTTTCCTGTCCAACAAAATTTAAAATCAAAGTAAAAATACTAAATAAAGTTGGTAAGCTATAACACAAAAACAAAAGCTGTTAGAGAAACATTATTGTCATATTTAAAAAATATGTATCAAATTGACTTAAAAACAACAAAATAGTCACAGGAAACTAACAATTTCTTTTTTTCTTTTTTTTTTTTTTTGTTGACCAGTGGAATTCTTCAATTCCTAATTATTTCATATTTTTCAGAATTTATTATCCGTGTTTTATGTTTCTTTGGTGTTTTATTTGTGTTATAATGAGCTCAGCCTTCCCATTGGACAAAGACTATCCCGCGAGCTGATTTCCTGAGCCATTGGATCAATAAAACGTTTTAGGATCCTTCTCATTAATGAGGAGTAATCGTGTAGGAAGAGTCAATTAGCTGCAAGATCCGACAATGGATCTTCCAACCTGGATAAGTGAGGATGTGAAACTAATAAAGACTTTTCACCGCTAATGAGTGGGTCAGGAGATGGCCATCTTGAAGATCTCTTCAGATAGAGCAGGAGCAGAAGAATGGGCTCCAAGGACTGAGGGCTATCATTATGTCCTGGGCGACCACACAGAGCGGATCTTGAGGGGGTTGGAGGAGTCGAGAAAGAGCAAGCAACAGTTCAAAGTGGACATCATTACAATACTGAATGGTGCACAATTATAATTATAGGACGAATTTTATTTTTTTTCACTAGGGCTGTGAATTATATGCAATAAAAACTGAAAAATATGCACGTATATATGCAGAGATATTGGGTAAAATATGCAATTAAATATCGAAAATATGCAACTATATGCATTATTCGAAAAATAAAAAAATCGCAATAGATACCTATACTTAAGTACAAGTTCAAGTTTAAATAACTAGTTGTGTTGAAAAAAGTGAACTTTAATGAGAAAAACATAAAAAAGCTAATATTAAAAAACAAAAACAAATTTTATAAACCTTTATTAAAGATAAATAAAACACATTAAACAGGGAGCATTAAAAATGAAAAAAAATCATGAATTAATTTCCAGAAAACTTAAACAACAATCACAACCAAAACACATATACTTCAAAACAGAACAACATACATCAAAAACAATAAGCAACCACCATAAAGAAACTCTCCGGACTTATTCATGGCACTTATGCAATGTTGTAGATTCCAATTGCAGACAACTACTTTTCAGGTTTTCGAACAAAATAGATCGTCTATTGGGCCCCAAGATAGATTTGAAACGGCTAAACGGATTTTGGATTGTAAGGATTGGATACTAGATGAATTGAATGGTTTAGTAGAGCCCCAAAGCTCAACTCCGTACGCCCAAATAGGTCTAATCACAGTCACGTAAATGAGTCTTTTGTAATTAATTGGGAGGTTTGATCGTTTGTCTAGTAAATGTTGAAGCAGTCTGTAATGACGAGCAGTTTCTTGTCGTTTTAGTCTTGTATCTGGATTCCAAGTAAGACGTTTGTCCAAATGTAATATTAAAATTAAACGAAAAACCCCATTTTTTTTTCTAAATTAAAAAGGTATAATAATGAACAGCATACCACTCAGAAGGAAATATTAAATGGACCACAGTGTAACAAATAAAATAAGCTCCATATAAATAAGGAACTAAAATACAAATGAACGCAGAAAAATATAAAAACTGTTAGAAAATCCAGTTTTTTATAATTTAATGTGAAAAATAAAACAACTTTAAAATAAGCTGAAATTGTTAGTAATTAAAATAACCAGATAAGGTTCCTGACCCACTGAGCTAGTGTGTCTTCATCTCAATAAATAGTGACATTAAATATGTTTAATGTTTATTATAATATTACCATTTATTTTAATAAATAAATTTATAACATGTTCTTAAAATTATATAAATGGAAGTTTACAGGTGAAACTATTGAAAAAATACTATCGATAAATGTGAAACTTAAAGTAAAATAAAAATAGAATTTTATAAAAAAAAAAAAGAAAAAAAAGAAAACATAACGGGTGATTGATATAACCACATTTTTGGTCACCAATACACCGTGTCAACCTACCAATATACTAGGGTTGGGCGTAGTCGATAGTTACTATCGATATATCGATAGTTCATGCCTATCGATGGTCACTATCGATAGTGTCGACTATCGATAGATTTTTTTTGCCCTCAAGTTTTGAAACTCTCGGAATTAAGCTGATCTGTCTTTGTGCAGTGTCGAGTTCTTTTGAAATTGAATTCGGAATTCCTGGAGCTTAAGAAATTCTCTCATACATTAAGCCAAATGAAAGCAGAAATGCTAGTTTTTCTTTCGCGAAATATGTGGCTCAAGGTGCACACTTGACTCTTGAATTTAACTATTTCGTTATTTTTCTTTTCTGAAGATTTGATTTGTTCATTATTATTCTAACCAAGTAAATTGTAAATACTTTTTAAAATTCATACAAATTGTTTTTTTTTTTTTGTATCATCATTGGTTTATGATATTACCTTATAATTTATAATCCTGCAAATTTCAAAAAGTAAGTAGATAATTGAATTTAATCAAATTAGTTGAAATTCTTTATTGAATAGCTTTGAAAAAAAAGGAAGGAACTATCGAAAAACAATCGATAACAATCGATAGTTATCAACCGATAGTATCGGCCTATCGATTGTGCTAACTATCGACTATCGCCCAACCCTACAATATACAATACTAAAATCTCAGAAAATTGTTGATATAGAAAATCGATATATTTCTTCCGATATCCTCATCCCTACTTATGACCATTACGAATATACACTAATATCAAAAATTATTTAGGCAATGTTTTCTCTAGAAGCGTCGAGCCACAGACAGATAATATCTGTGAAAATTATTAATATCAAATTCCATACATATTTTCACTTTTTTTTCTTTCCTTGTTTACCCTGTTCATTAGCCCCTCTATCATGTTAATTAGTTAATTAGTTAATCAGTTAATTATCACAAAAACTTCATAAAAATTCATAAATCTCGTTAATTGCGAAGAAATGTTAGGATCTTTTTCATCTCGATACCTATCGCTAGTTTCGATCTCTATAATTATATCTCGAAGGAAATTAAAGAAAAAAAAAAAACATATTACGGAAACAATCAACACTTAGATACGACACCGTGGATGCGGTGCCTCTCATAAAAAGCTGATCGATAAATGCCACTAGGTCCGAGCGCGATCATTAGCGGTACGAATTAATTATTAACACTCCCGTAGATGGCGACAGTAGGAAACTGTTACAAGGTAATAACAAAAGAACAACTACACAATTATTTTAAAAACAATTCTTCAATAAAAACTATCAAATGAACGTGACGTGTTTCGATAACATACTTAATTGGTTTCTATTACTCAACACAATGTTGTACCCGATAATAAACAGAAAATCCACTCTTAAACCAAATATAACTATCTTAATTTACAAAACAATACTCAGGGCAATAATGATGCACGGTTGTGAAGTGTGGGGTGCTGCATCCTCTACCAAACGGAAAAAATTACAATCTTTCCAAAACAAGGTCCTGGAAATAGTCATAGTCCAGCCAATGAGTGCTGAAATGAGGGGTGTAGAGTGAATGGAATATCCGATCATTTTTGACTTCACAGCTTTGTTAGGAGTTGTTAGAAGGTAAATATATTAAAAGTCCCCGCTTCTGGGGGGTGAGCTAAAGGTGGGGGAGGGGAGAAGGTCCCAATTTTGTTTTTCGATTATATCTCGAAAACGGTTGACTCTAGACAAATATGTAGCAGATCAAAATTAAAGCTCATTGATTTTACTATAAAATTAATTATATACGTATTCGTAGAAATTCCAATACTTTATTAAAAATCGACAACTTAAGAAATAAAAAAATGTTTACCTTTTTTATTTTGTTAAACATTTGAAGCAAATACCAGAAACGTATATATGAAATTGAAGTAAATTTAATGCTCAACAATTTTGATTCTTACGTTTTTTTTCTTACAAACGATTGTGGAACGTAATAGAAGCAAAAGATTGACAAAAAGTGAGGTGACATTTGTTTTTTCTCGAAAATCACCGATTTTTAATAACGTATATCTCGTAAACGGTTAGAATTACAACAAATTTATAGTAAATTTAATTAGCTTTTATGTTTATTTGAAACATATTTTTCTAGAGTCAACAGTTTTCGAGGTATTATGGAAAAAACCGAAAAAATGGAACTTATCCCCTCCCCCCCACCGTTAGCTCAACCCCCAGTTATTTATCGGGGACTTTTAGTATGTTTACCTTCTAACTACTCCTAACGAAGGTATGAAGTCAAAAATTATTCCATATCCCATGCACTCTACAATGTGTTTATTGACTGGGCTATCAGCTACAGTGTGAATTAGACATGGAATCAATTGACGATTTCATCAAAAAATGCTTCACCAGGTTTCATAGCAATTTAGCAGCGACTAAAGGTGCAGTAGCTTTCAACATAGGACCTCAATCAAACAACATCCCGCAGATTGAGACCAAGACTCATGCAAGACGTCCTGATGTTAACACAATAACTATTTCATCCGGTATTTACTTTTTCGTTTCAACACCAATCACTGTTCTTTTTATTACAATTTGATTATATCACCTCATTATTTCTATACTTTATTTATTTATTTTTTCTTTATTATTATTTTCTTGTGTATACAATTGTCTATTATTTTGTATTATTAATTTTTGCTAAGTGCTTGATTTCGCCAGTATATTACCATTATTATTTTTTACTCTATTTTATTTTTATTTTTTTATTTTTCTCCCTATTTGATTATCATTAGTATTTTATTTTTTATTATTACGTATTTTCATTTTCTTTTTGTTATTATATACTTCCTCTACAGTTACAATTATTCCAACATTATTATAAAACATATCTGTTATGGGTGTATGTTGCAGGAGACTATACCCTCCCTTCTACTATTGTTAACTCATTATTAATATTGTTAAATCACCCATTTAAGGCTTACCAGGCCGATCTGGAAATAAAATAATAAAAAAAAAAAAAAAAAAATTATATCGTTGCTTATTTTATTAACTTAAATATCTTACTAGGGTAAAACACCCAATAGTGGACAGGTAAGAAATTATTTCGACATTTTGAACTGTCTGGGTTTATTATAGCCCTCAAATGTTACTGAGAAGTAGTTGCATATGCACAAACCCTCTAAGAAAGCAAAACTTTTCCAAAAAATGCAAACTATGAATTGGATATATTTTTAAAATTTATTATCCCGAAGGACCAATTTGCATGATTAGTGGACACATACAATTGAAAAAAATTTGAATAGTGGACACACCCATGCGCCAATAGTGGACACTATAAATTCTTTATTGTAAGATAACTTAAGCCTCTTATTTTACTTTGTACATTTATGTAATGGCTCATGTAGAACAACATTCTTGTCTTATATTTGTGTAGAAGGACAGAAAATAAATTAAGGAAGTACTTATTATGCACATATAATTTATTAATTAAATATCAAAGATTTCAACTGTAAATAAATATTCATATTCATAAGTAAATATAAAATAAATTAGTGGGTATAATAAGAACTAAGAATTCTGTATCAATCAGAACGAGTTTATTCAATAAAATTACCGTGGGACATCAATTGAGTTAGGAAATAGATATTTTTCATTCCCAGATGCCCCGAAAACTAGAGGCCTTGGAAGTTTGTACTGGGATTAAAAACGTTGACAGAGAACTGTTTCTTCGTTGTTTCGTGTTATGTGTTATGACATAACACGAAACAGATTCGGCGAACATAGGGCCAAACATTTTCGTGTTGCGTTTTAAGGCGAGAGGTATTCGTAGAAAAGAGCGCATGTCATCCACCCGCTTTCCGCGTATATAATAATATAAATATAATAAAATATAATCGAAAGCACCATTAGTGTACAGGAGTTGTCCACTATTTAAACACGAATCTTATATCGAATCATTAGTGGACACCTAATCTTACCGCAACAAGAAATTGTTTAACGCGAAACAAAATACGGAAAACGCAAAGAAAACATTCTATTCTATAAGTAGATATCTTGAATATTTGAAATTTATCAACATTTAAGTGTGAAAAAAAAAAAATGTGTTCGCTTACCTCCTTAGCAAATCCAACAGGTGTAGAGCCAAGTTCAGCTTTAAACAGAAGACGCCAAGTGCAAAGGCAAAGGTTGGTTTTCCCATGGTTCCTTACGCCATTCCTGGTATACCACATCAACTGTAGAGGACACTACTAACCTTGCTTGGCAATTTCAACTTGATTGGACCTCCATAAACCTTATTATTAGCATTTTAAAACTCCAAGTGGCCACTATTGGGTCAGTGTCCACTATTGGGTCTTTTACCCTAGTAATGTACAAACTAAACTGAAAAAAAAAAAAAAAATCAATTTCTCCCCGACAGGGAAAAACAATGAACCATGGAGATGTCTATCTAAAATCTACTGTTTTTTCCAATTTACATATTACAATTAAATGGATCCAATTACATAAATTAATAATTAAATTAATTAAAATTAGTCGAGAGAAAATAGCGGTTACTAAGGTGGGGTGCACACTGGAGAAACATAGAAACAAAGTTGCTTGAAACTGAAAGAAAGGATAAACGTAGGTTGGTCCACACAGCGTTTCTAGAAACCCCGTTTCATGAAACGCTGTGTGCACCAACCTACTTTAATCCTATCTTTCAGTTTCAAGCAACTTGGTTTCCATGTTTCTAGAAACCGATTTCTCCAGTGTGTACCACCACCTAATGTGACGTTTTTTATTCAAACCAATATAGCTCCTAGACCATATTTTAACAACCGCCAGTAACTTTACAGCGGAATGCTTGGTGATTAGTGCAGCGATAGAATGCGCTATGTATCTATTAGAAAAACATTTGCCATATTTACGGATTCCTTATCTGCAATAATATCCCTCCTCAACATATATGCTGAAGATCCAATCATAAGAATAGAACAAGCATATGCCTTAATGTTAATTTACTTTACTTGTTATACCGTCCAACCAGGGGATAAAAGGAAACGACGCTGCTGATGAGGCAACCAAATAAGCAGCGATATCCTCACTAGATGTCAAAAGTATCATCTATACATCTTTAGATATATGTAACTTCTTAAAACATCGTGGCAAGAACACTTGGATTGAGTTATGGGAAAAAAAAAACCGACCTCAAGATTAAACCTACATGTACAAACTCGAATTAAAAAGTAAAAAATAATATTTTAATTACTTCGATACAAAGAGCATTAAAGTACAACCAACGAAATTATCGATACTTATATATCGATTCGAAATTTATGATCAGTTATTTTTGGAGTCGTTACCAGCCAAGATGGGTTTAATCCTTCCTTTGCCACAAAATTTCGAATGGCACGAGACAGTGGTGTAGTGGTGATGAAATAGTGGGGGGATCTTTACAATTACCTTTTCTTTTTTTTTTTCGAATTCTGTTTGTTTTGGTTCAATAGAGGTGATGACTTCCATTAGTTTTAGTCATATAGGTGGAAGTCCTAGAAGTCCCCTTTTTTGACCTTCTTTTCAGTTCGGCTTATTTACACAATGTTTTATGTTATTTGCCTGAAATAGTAAATTTACGAGTAATGTACTCCTTATTTACAACCGTAGATTTTATTCGACTTATTTAAGAAGATTCGGCTTATCAAGGTTCGACACATCGAGAGTTGGATCTATATTTAAATTATTTTTGTAAATATACAGGGGAAGGTGCTGTACCTATGGACAATTTTCACTTATCAATTTTTCTAATTTTCGGTGCTCTATTTATCTGAGTATTTTTTGTACCAGTAGATAAGACATTTAAGGGGCTATAGAACCCTGGTGTCTTTATTTTGAAAAGTAATTTTATTTTTACAGGAAATAATGTTTTGTAACTTACTGATTAGTGTCTATAGGTACCATCCCCCTTTGTACCTGTGGACTCTAGTGGATGTACCAATGGACATTTATTTCTTCATAGGTTTATAGGGATAATTAAAATGATGCTTAAAGAAAACACATCAGCAATAATTTTTATATAAAATGGACTAACCAAAATAGAATATTTAAACAAGAAAAGTCAACTTGAATATTAAACTGGAAGGCCGACTAGAAAGGTGACAATAAATTTAGCGTACGAAAGTAAATAGAAACTTAACTTATTTTGAAACCTTTTTACAAAAAGAAATCTTTTATGTATCTATAATTATTATTAACGAGTGTCAATGACTTTTTTTATGGAAAAAATCGAATCATTGTATCCCTGATAAGATGTAGGAAAATTTAATTGTTTACATAATCTTCCAGTGCCTGTTTTAAAATATTGCGGTGGTAATTTCAAAAAATTAGATTTAGTAACCATAAAGAAATATGTTTATAGTGGAAGGTTATATAAGGATGATTTCTGATTTCTTTTTTTTTTTTTTTTGTTTTCTTCTTAATTAATAAATTTTGAGAAAAAAAAAACATGTGGCCACCTCTGAAGTATAACGTATCGATTAAAAAACGAATCATCAAAATCGATTCATAATGGATGGAGTAATCGCGTAACAAACACACACAAATAGTAATGATTATAATACAGTCGAATTGAGAACGTCTTTTTTTTTTTTTAAGTCGGTTGATTGTATAAATAAATACTGTTTTATCAATCCATATGAGGCCATTCAATAAACACATTGTAGAGTCCATGGAATATTCGATAACTTTTGACTTCATAGCTTCGTTAGGAATAGTTAGAAGGTAAGCATACTAAAAGTCCCCGCCCCTGGGGGGTGAGCTGACGGTGGGGGAAGGGAAGATGTTCAATTTTTTTGGTTTTTCGATTATATCTCAAAAACGAATGACTCTAGAAATAATTAAAATTAAAGCTTATTAAATCCTATAAAAAATTATTTATTTTAAAAATTTTAGAAATAAAAAATTTTTTTACCTCACTTTTTGTTAAACATTTGCTTTAAATACCAAAAACGTATATATGAAATTAAAGTAAATTTACTGTTCTACAATTCTGATTTTTGATATTTTTTGTGAAACATACTAGAAGCAAAAGTTTGACAAAAAGTGAGGTAACATTAGTTTTTTCCCGAAATTCACCGATTTTCAATAACACATATCTCGAAAATGGTTAGAATTACGAAAAAATTTTATATAATCAGTTTTTCCGGAAATTTAATTAGCTTTAATGTTTATTTGAAACATATTTTTCTAGAGTCATTCGTTTTCGAGATATAATCGAAATACAAAAAAAAATTGAACTTCTTCACTCCCCCCCCCCCACCGTTAGCTCACCCCCCAGGGGCGGGGAGTTTTAGTTTTAGTTTACCTTCTAACTATTCCTAACGAAACTATGAATAAAAAATTATGGAATATTTCATGCACTCTACACACATTTCAGCACTCAACTTCTAGTGTCCACTCTTGTTTTCCCTTGCTTTGATTACTGTTGCTTGGTTTACGGGGGACTGTCTGGGGATCTCGAGATGAAGCTGAGGAAACTGATGAACTGTTTCATTAGTTTTCATTTCTGGATCCCCAGGCGGTCACACGTTACTAGCCTATATTCTGAGCTAGGGTGGCTATTTCCTTAATCCCGACGGCAATACTTTATGGGTACTTTTCTATTCCAATGTCTAAAAACTAAAAACCAGTCCTACATTCTTGATTTATTAACTCTGGATTCCTCCTAAACACTAGATCCCAACCTTTTAGCCTATGTATCCCCTCACATAAAACCGCTTCCTTTGAAAAATCCTTTATCATTCCTGCTACCTCCTTCTGGAATTCCCTATTCACTTCTATTCGTAAAGCAGATTCCATAACTTTCTTTAAAAATAATCTATTCCTGTACCTTTTAGACAATCAATCTTCCGCAAAGATGTCAATAATCAAATGGTTACTTAAAATTACTTTTTTTCTCTCTTTTTGTTATACGTTCATATACATACGATAGTATTTTATGTTATATTAGTAATTCATATGTTTATTTATTTTTTTTTTTAAATTTAATTTGATTTTTTTTTTCCTGTAAAAAATGTATGCTGTAATTACTGAAGCATCTATTTGTAAATAATTGGCCAGACATTGTACTCTTAATTGTGCATTATTTGTATTCTTAGGGGACAGTAAGTCCCAGAATAAAGTTTATTTTTTTCACTTGAGGTACGCATGATGGTATAGAAGGATCAATACAATTAGGATTGATGAATTAATTGCCACTTCTATTGAGATTATTTTATTAGAAAACTAGTTTCGAATGCTAAACATTCATCTTCAGTTCTTCGAGGTAAATAAAACTGTTTTAGTTAGTTTAGTTACCAGTTTTAGTTACCTCGAAGAACTGTAGATGAATGTTTAGCATTCGAAACTAGTTTTCTAATAAAATAATCTCAATAGAAGTGGCAATTAATTCATCAATCCTAATTGTATTTTTTCATTTCATTTCATTGACTGGACTATATGTTTTAAGTTTATTGAAATTAAGAAAATATTAATATCAAGTAAATAATTTCGGCATTTTTTTTTACTACTAATCACTATTAATGTTCGTTCATAACATTCCTTCATACTAACACAATCAAGATCCTTCATCCTCTGTAACTACTAACTAACGGAAACTACTATACCCTATTCTTCTTCTTTTTTCCTCTTCGTCTCGTTTTCTTCAAGACCACTTATTATTCAACCGGTTGCTTCCTCCTCGGCCTGACGGACAGTAACTATCCAGTATTGGCCGCAACACGCCACGGACACCTTTGTTGTAGAGTTATCTCTGCCGAAGAACAAACGCCACTCTGACTATCAGTTGCTATTCTTTTGTTTTGTAAGACAATACCCGTTATCGTAGGCCCTAGATCGACTAAATACTAGTTATCGAATGTTCTAGATCGAACAAACAGCCGAAAACGCGGTCGAGAGTAGGAGCTTTGTTTACTCAACAAAGGTCAGTTTGATATCTATCGTGCTATTGAGAAATCGTAACATTTTCGACTGTTTAAACTGTTAGTGTTGCTTCAGACACGAAATGTAGACCTATCGACCTAGGAAAAGATCATAGTATTTTTATAAATTTATTTTTATCTTTTCGAAGGTGCTGGTTCCGAATTTTAATTTTGCCACTTTGAAAACGTGGTATCGAATTTTTTGCTTCTATATGAAATACTAGGCATTCCCGGTCGCGGCTTCGTCCGCTATCATAAGTAAAGAACTAAAATAATTTTAACTAATATTCGAAGTTTTATTTATTTTTCGTTAGAAATCTTATATTGAAGTATAAAATTATTTTCAATACTTTAGTTCTTGTATTCTCAAATCTCTCAAACAATATTATGAGGTGGATATCTTCAAGAGTATTAGAATCATTACCATTAATAAAAAAATAATCAATTAATTTGACCTTATGATTTTATTTATTTAAAATTTTATCAAACCTTACTATTTCATTTTATATTTTATAAAAAACTATAACTATTGTTTACAGTCAAACATATCATAAACGGTCATATTGTATACTTTTTTCTCTCATTCAAAATTTATTTTTTGATTTTATGGCTAAACCTGCCATACTTATGAAAAACCTATGTGCTTTATCTCAAATAAAAAATAACTCACATCCAACTTATGGCACAGAAGACTACAATAATGGCAGAAGCTGACTCCAGCAGAATCAAGACTATATATAAACAGCCCCTCTGGCAGCTATTCATTTCGTGTCTTAACTTTATAAGTTTGCTTTCATATTATTAATTTAGACAAGCGATCAAAGCTTCGAATAGATTACAAGAGACTTATTTACATGACAGTTATTAGTTCTATATGGACATACGGAGTTGAGCTTTGGGGCTCCACTAAACCATCCAATTCTTCTCGAATCCAATCCTTCGAAAATACTTAATGCTTCTTACTTTGTCACGAATAAACTTATCCATAAAGACCTTAATGTTCCGTATGTTGCTAATTTAGCCCAAACCAGATAACAATCCTTTCATAGTAGACTGCACTCCCACACGAATCCATTAGTCCCCCAACTTGCTTCTCATTCGATACCTGCTAACTCACCGAGGCGTCTGAAAAGAAGATGGCCAAGAGATTTCTAGTTTAAAACATTTTTTGAAGTACTACTAGTGAGTAGTTCTTCACAAGTGATTTACATATCATTATAATCATTTCCTCAAATTTACATGATGTATATTGATGTACAGTTGTAAATATCAATAAATAGTTTGTTTTTTAATTTATTGATTAATTGTTTATGTTTTTATTCTGTAAATTCTAAATTTTGTTTATTAACCATAAAATCCTTTTCAAAAAGTGATTCAGCGATTCATTTTCGCCCAAGAAAGACTGAAGAATTGAAGCTGTGTCCATTTGACCCGGCATTCTTAGGTCATCATCAGGTGGTCACTTCGTGAAAAAGAAGAAAAGAAGAGATTGACGAAGTAGAAAAGGACCTACGGAGTAAGCATTCACCGATTACCAGGGAGTAATTCAATAATTAGACCAGAAATTTTAAAAATGAGAGACCAAATCCACTATAAAATTTCTAAAAAAAATTATGATCATATAACTCCTTCTGACGGCAATCCCTCAGAATTAAGTTTTTTTTTTTTTGCGACATTGTTTATTCGCTAGTATGTGCTGATAACATAGTTGAATGAAACTATAATCACAATGAATTGTTAATAAAGGAAAAAAAGCGAACTAGGGGGTCCTGCTAGAAATATATTATTGTCTCACCAACTGGATCATATTGCCACTTTGTTAAAATTGTTTAAAGAAAATTTTGCAGATTCTAGATTATTTGAGATATTAAAAGATGAAATCTTTTAGACAAAATTAAATTACAAGGAATGCCCAATAGAGTTTGTAAATAGAATTCAAGAGTTAAGAAACATTAGATTAGATTAAACAGTGGTTAGTATTCGTACACATGGCCTTAATATATGTACATACATGTGCCTCAAAAATTATATGGGTAAAAAAAGTATTCGTACACAAATTTATTCAACGATGGTATTTATATTAATCTAACAAATTTTTTTTTTAAGAGGTCAATATTTGGTTGGATAACCCTTCGTATTTGTCACGGCCTCCTAGGCATCGGTTCAACAATTTTGTAGGTATCCTGAGGGTCGATTTCTATCCCTCAGATTGAAAATTACGTCTTTGCATGATGAGCATTTGATTTTTCTTAATCCCGATGGATTTTCAAATGGATTAATGTCTGGTGACTGTGGTGGTGCTAGACAAATCCTTGAAACATTTTAAAGCTGCCAATGCTCGATTTTCTTGGCAGTGTTCTTAGAGTCATTGTCCTAATGAAACAAATACTGTCCTCAATCCCTAAATTTCGTACACTTTTTATTAATTGCCTCGCAACATGTTCACATACTTTTTTACGTTAAAAATTCTATTGAAAATAACTAGTTCACCAACCCAACTTGCGCTCAGACGTCCCTAAACTCTCACGTCTTTACAGTTGATTGCAATTTTTCTAAAAAAAGCTTTGCTCCTGTTTCTAAACAAATTTCCTTTCATCACATCCAAAAATATTAAATTAGCTTACATCTGAATGAGAGTGGTTTGTTGGAATGTTCCCGGGCGAAGTGAAATCTTTTATTCCATTTTTTTTTTTTTTTTTTCATTTATGAAAAGTTCTTCCCTTGACGCTCTTCCTCTGCTTCATGGAGCCTATTTTTTACAGTTTGAAATGCAAAATGTTTACTGTATTTTGTTGAGATGTGTTCCTCTATTTCGCAGGTACTTATTTTAGAATTTTTAGCGCTAATTTCTCGTGATTCTCACATCGATAGGGGTCCAGAACGTTTTTGATTGTCCATTAATCCGGTTTTAAACTCTTTAATAATGTATTGCACGGTCGTATGAGACAATGCTGACTTTACACCTATATATCAAAGACATGATAAACCTTGCTGGAAACCTTGTTTTTCCTTAGCAAGCAGGGCTCAATTCTTTTGCGTCCCATTTTTGAGGAATTATCTTTTAGTACACAATCAAACAAGTGCATCCACCTCATTTTGTTCACATAAGAGCAAAGGATTAGATGAAAATATTGATCCGATAATGAACTTAAAAAGTTATTATTAGATGAATCTTTTGCTGTACGAATAATATTTTTGCATAAAAATATTGTTTTTTTTTTCATAAATTAGATTGTATGGGCTTTTTATTTCCTTGCTGGTAAGAATTAATGCACAGTGCTGTTTTTATACTAATCATAAGTTTTTCCGTGTCTAACTAATTATTATTTGTACTTTTACCGAATAAAAATGTGGTGTACAAATACTTTTTTTACATACTGTATGTAGTTACGCTAACAGAAATCATAAACAGGACTGGCAAGGAAATTATTTATCGCATTTATAAGTGCTTACCATCTTACATAACTTCCATATCTTATATTAAAAACAATTAATAAATAATGGTATGTTAAATGTATAGGAATTTCATTTATGTTCATGCAATTCGATAATTCTATGTTATAGTTTAATTTTACAGTTAAAGAACTTATTATCGAAAATTGATGTTATAAAGGTATATTATACTGTTATAACCAATGTAATTGTAATATACTTTTACTATATTACTGTTAATTATAACTAAAATAAAAGTTATGATGTTAATATTGGTCTGAGATCGAATTGCAGAACAGTTAGAACGTGCACAGACATGCAATATCCAAAGTTCAATGTAGTAAATCAATATTATCCAAAAAACCATCCTTGGCATATATTTTTATATTTAAACTTATTAAATTTATAAATAATGAAGAAATAAATTAGTTACTTATGTATTGTTGAAGAACTGTAACCAATTTCGATATTTTTTTTTAAATTTAAATAGTAGCTTATTTGTAAGTTGCAGACGATTCTGTTACTTCATGAGATAGTTTTTAAAACTATCTTTAATTAATTTGTAGTCTTTAAAGCAGCAATCGATTTGTAATTTAAGCATTGTGAGTATTGTGAACTGAATCTGTACACAGCTGGGACGAGACTGAGAATAGCACAGTGTGAACTTGCAAAGACATGTTGAGTACAAAGTTCAGTTCAATATAATGCGGGCATGAGGAAATAGATTAACAACCAAAAATATAAAATTTTAAGTATTATATCACATATAATTGAGAATATATTTTGTTTTCACACACTTTAATAATTTCTTAATGCCAACGTACACGGATTTTCATTAACTTTAAAATTTAACCGTTACCTTTTTCAAAAATTCTAAAGAAACTCGTGTAATAATCTATGAGTTAATTTAATAACGATAAATAATGGAATTCACTTACTTTATATCGAAAAAACTATCATTATCACGAACTGATTCAATAAGATGCTGGGACTAGACTGAGGAAGTGTAGAATGGTTCGAACTGCACAGACATGTTGAGTCCAATGTTCAATATTCAAAGTTGTCAGGTATGTAAATTATATTTCCTTGTATTTATGTATGTATGTATTTTATGTACTTATACAGAATAATTAAAGCTTTTTTATTCATAAAATGTGGTGATACATATACACTGGCTCAAAGTGAAATTGATACACCCAAGCAAAAATGTTTCAACCTTAGTTTTATTCCCCTAATTATTAAAAGGAATTAAATCATTAGTTATTTTTATTAACTTATAAACACTTTATTGTTATAAATAACAAGAGAAATAGAAATTAAATACTTAAACAAAAATTATGGGTTAATTTATAAAATTTAGTTTAAAGTTACATCAAAATGAAAATGATACACCCTACTGTTTACCTTTTAATCTGACCTTTGACTCATCTATTCATTAACATTGATATTTGTAAACTCGGAAGGAATAATCCGTTTAGTTTTGATTCAGATTTTATTCTGTTTAAGTCTAAACTTTCACAATGGGAGCTCACTCAACTGTAAAAGAGCGCCAACTGATTATTAATCACCATAAGGATGGGAAATCGATCAGGCAAATAGCTGAAATGGTCAAGAGAAAGTCATTCTACGATTCAGCACATTATAGAAAGATTCAGGAAAAACAAAACGGTTCAAAAAAAAATTCGAGTAAGTCCAAAAAATTTTTTTACAATTGCTGATGAGAGGTGGATTGTTAATCAAGTGAAGAAAAATCCCAGAATTAGTGCCCCGAAACTAACTTCCGAAATACAAAAATATTTAAATAAAACAGTGAATCCAGAAACTGTCAGGATCGTTCTAAGAAAATATAAATTTCACGGGAGGGTTGCAAGAAAAAAAACCTTTCATTAGCAAAAAAAATCAAAAAAAAAATACGAGTTGAATTTGCCGAAGAGCATTCAAAAAGAACATTACATTCTGGAAACAGGGTCTTGTTTACTGACGAATCGAAGTTTAACATATTTGGATCAGATGGACGGCGCTATGTGTGGAGGAAGGCAGGAGAAGAACTGAAAAAAAAAAATATTCAGCCCACTGTTAAACATGGAGGTGGTGGGGTAATGGTTTGGGGCTGTAGGTCAGCTGCTGGAACTGGCAGCTTACATTTCATTGACGGCATAATGAATAAACATTCATATATTGACATTTTGAGGACAAATTTAAGAGAAATGTAGAAAAATTGAACATAAAAGACAATTTTATTTTTTATCAGGATAACGATCCGAAACATACGGCACATTTAGTGAAGGAATGGTTGACATTTAACTGTCCAAAAGTATTAAAAACCCCACCACAATCACCTGATCTCAATGTGATTGAGAACCTTTGGTCTAAACTAGAAACAGAAATAAGGAATCACAAAATTTCCAACAAGGAAGACTTAAAGAAAGCATTACAAGAAGAATGGGGTAAAATCTCTCCGGATTACATAAAAAATTGGTTGAAACCATCCCAAATCGGCTTACGGAAGTATTTAGAAGTAAAGGTTTACCAACAAGATACTAGGACGTGAAGAATATGTTTAATTATATAAGTGATAAGAGGTGTATCATTTTCATTTTGATTTAACTTTTAAGTAAATTTTGTAATTTAACCCATAATTTTTTTGTAAGTATTCAATTTCTATTTCTGTTGTTATTTATAATAATAAAGTGTTTATAAGTTAATAAAAATAAACAGTGTTTTAATTTCTTTTAATAACTATGGGATTAAAATTAAGGTTGAAACATTTTTGCTTGGGGTGTATCAATTTCACTTTGAGCCAGTGTATTTTGGTAAGTAAAAATTAACATGAAAAATATTTTAACTGTGCATCAAACATTCCATTTAATTTTTAACAAAGTACAGATATTCTAAATAATTAGTATCCCAGTAACCTTATTAATTTTGAAAAAAAAAAAAAAAAATTTAACTGTTACAAGGTTTTATAAAGGTAAGAAAAAGTAAAAAAATTACCTCTGACCCAAGCTAAAATTTGACTGATGAGTAATTTATAAATTACATCATTGGTAAATATTGTAAATACATATTTATGTAAGTGCATATGGTTCAATGAGCCCAGAAAAATCTACGTACAGTGGCTCCCAGCCGAAATGATACACCAGGACATTTATAGATTTATTTGAATAAATGAATAGCTCAAATTATATATCATTAAAAAAAAAAAAATGTATTTTAATCACTAAACATCCTAGTAGTGTGTACTTAGTATATAAACATATAAAAATAAGCAGGGATATAATTGTAAAAATAAAACACATTTATTCACGATTACTTATCTCACAGTGAAAATGATACACCTTTATTATTCCCAATATTTGCTTACTTTAAACTAATTTACTTTAGTTAAACTCTTGTGTTGAAAGTGTTTGGCTCTTTTCAGAATGAGTTGAACAAAATCTGCTATGTTTTTGAACTTTTTTTGGTAATGGGGTCACACACAACATTAAAGAAACGTGAGTTGGTCATTCAACATTTTAATAGCGGAAAATCTTCAAATCGAATTTTTTTAAAAAAGCTGTTCAACTGTCCTGCATATAGTGGAGAGATCCAAGAAGGAAAAGCGCATTGCCATAAAAAAGGTTTTAAAGCACTATAAACATTTCAACTGATACGGATGAGACTTAGATCGTCACGGAAATTAAAACAAATCCACGTTTGAGTGCACCCATATAGCCACAAAACTACCTAAGTACTTAGGTAAGCTAGTAAGTGCGATGTGTTCTAAGAAAAAATAAATTTCTTGGATGAGCAGCTGGGAGAAAATATTTCATCAGAAAAAAAATCAAGCAGTTAGGATACAATTTCTCAATGAATATTTACTGAAGGACCCTGAGAGTTTTGGACAACCCTAATATTTGCTAATAGAAGTAAATTAATATTTTTGCGTCCAATGGCTGTTGCTATGTATGATGGAAACAGGAGAAGAGCCAGCAGAAAAAAAAAAAATTACTCACAACTGTGAAATATTGAGGTAGGATTGTTATGATGTGGGGGTGTATGGCGGCTTCTAGTGTGTTTAGTCTTCATTTTATAGATGGAATAGTTAACAAGCATGTTTACGAAGACTTTTTAAGTGGAATCTTGAAACAAACTGGGGACAAGATGTGGCTCAAAGATAAGTTTTGTTTTTACCAGGATAATGACACCAAACTCTCTACTATGTTAGTTAAGGAATGGCTCCTTTACAAATGCCCCAATTTATTTTGAACTCCAGTACAGACACCAAAAATAAATATGACATCACCTGTAAGAAAAATTAAAGGTAGAAATTAAAAAAACATGAGATTTCCAGAAAAGAAGAGTTTCAAAAATATCCACTCGAAGAATGGAACAAGATAAGCTCGGGATCGATGAAAAAAACTGGTCAACTCCATTCCAAACAGACTAAATGAAATGGTCGCAAGTAAATACTTGCCTTCAAGGTGTTGAACTAAACTAATACTATTCAAAAATTAATGAGAAGTGAGCTGTATCATTTTGACTGTGAGGTGAAATTCTTGTTCATATTTCGTTTCTTATTTTTTTTAATAATCAAAGTTGAATATTTTAATTTTTTTTTCGTACTAATTAAAAATTGATATAAAGGAATGTGTTGATGAATTTCTGGATTTGTTTCTTGTAGCCGTTTACGTTTTTCTTTATTATTCCTTTCTCTCTACAGGGTGTATCAATTTCACTGTGAGCCACTGTATTTTTTGGTAAGTAAAAAATTAACATGAAAAATATTTTAACTGTGCATCAAACATTCCATTTAATTTTTAACGAAGTACAGATATTCTAAATAATTAGTATCCCAGTAACCTTATTAATTTTGAAAAAATTTAACTGTTTCAAGGTTTTATAAAGGTAAGAAAAAGTAAAAAAATTACCTCTGACCCAAGCTAAAATTTGACTGATGAGTAATTTATAAATTACATCATTGGTAAATATTGTAAATATATATTTATGTAAGTGCGTATGGTTCAATGAGCCCAGAAAAATCTACGTACTTGCAGACCTTTATCACGAACACCAATGACACTGCCAATGTTGAAAATATTTTAAATATTCCTGATATTAAAAAAATAAACATTATTTATAATTATATCTGTAAAATATCTATACAAATGAAAACCAATATTTAAAATTTTTATATGTATCTATACAATATTGTATAAACTTATCAGCTCATTAAAGGACTTAAATAGTTAACCAAGAGAACTCCTTATATTTATTTTTTCTATAATTTAATATTAGATTAATTCATGTATTTGTATGTAAAAAGTGTATTTTTATTTTATATTCTTTCCCATTATGTAAATAAATTTATAATTGTCTGAGAATTTACCATACTCCCATTTCTACGAGAATTGTCTTTTATAAATAAAATGATTATCTATTACATATGGAATGGTACGTATTTATTTTCACCCACAAAATTATTTTTCTTAATTTTAGTCGAAATATTTAATGTCTAATAATAATAAATTTATATTAACACAATATATAAAAAACGAATAATATTAGTGTTTTTTAATATATACGACTTTAATTTTCATACTGTTCGATAATCTATCAATTTAAAAATATAATCTAATATTTTAACCCTCATTTCAATGACTTGTCTTCGTCTTTTGCCGATTTCTAGTGATATCATTTCACTAATCCATTTCAATAAATTAATTCTTTCTCTAATATATTTTAAATTTCAGTACTATTACTAAGGTACTATTACATACAGCTTGTGTAAAAAGTATTGGAACACTAACAACCCGTTTTTTAACTAGAATAAATTTTCTGTAAGTACACAGCTGGGGTCATTTGCACTTGTTCCCCGCTTTTCATTTTGAGTTTGTTATCATATGTTTAGGTTACGAGTAACCTAACCAAACGTAATAACATGTCAATGAGAGATCGTTTGATTATTCCTATATAAAATAATTAAATAAAAACAAAAAAATTACAAAAAAAAATTATTTAATTATTTATTTAAATATATAATAAGAGTTAATATTATAACTTGTCAGACTAAAATTAAACATATAATTGCTTAGCAACATTACCTACCTCATATGTAATGTTCCGTGATATCATTTTTTGTATTATTATAAGCGACATGTCTTTGTTCGTTTTAATTCGTCGAATAAATACAAAAGAATTTCTTCAGGAAAAAGGTATTTTACACCGAATAACACTTAATGAAATATTTAGATAAAAAATAAATAATTTTTTTGTTTTTTGTATAGATAATTATTTAATAATAGGAATAATCAAACGATCTCTCATTGACATGTTATTACCTTTGGAAGGTTACTCGTAACCTAAACATATGATAATAAACTCAAAATGAAATGCGGGGAACAAGAGCAAAAGACCCCACAGCTGAGTATCAATAAAATGGCAATAGACTCTAGATTAATATATATATGCAAGAAATCACGACATTTCGGAGATATCCAGAATTAATTATATTATTATAGAAAAATGTCAGAAAAGCATTAGCAAAAAGTATTTGAGCACAAGTGGTCTTAGGAACACTTATCTGATATGTATGTTTTCTATCATTCATTTTTATCGATGGGGAATTTCTACTGAATTACAAATAAATAGCAAATTGAATCTATAATGAGTGCAAAAGTTTGCGTGAAATATAAAAATTGTTAAACTTAAGCCACGTAACCGTCTCAAATATTGTAAATAGCTACAGTTTAGGAAGGTTTTCTGTTGCGAAGCCTCGCCCCGGCCGCCCAAAATTTCTTTCGGCGTCGGATGATTATTTTAAATTTCTTCTTCAGCCTGTTAGTTATATTTTTGTTTAAGGATGCCTCTATATTTGATATAGTTTATTACAAACCATCCCAGAACCTACTTCATATTTAACAAGCACTAAGTTCTTAGACTTGATTTGCTCTCCTCTACACATCCCGGAAACCTCTAGGGCAAAAAGGTCTATTTTGCACTCATAAGTAAAAAAACACTCACTCCTAAAATTCAATATAGTTATTAACATTTTATTTTTCATAAAAAAACATTTTTTTTCTTTTGGTTAAATTTGCTTACAAAATATTTCTTAGGTGCTGATTGGCAATGTAAAATGTTTCTTTTAAGTTTATTGCTTAAGGTGCGTTTACACTGCCCGAACATCCTCGAGCTTCGAGCATCGAGCATTTGCCGGTTTTCAACGAGCACGAACCCAAACGAGCAATCAGTTTACACTGTACCTATATACCTCACTACAACCTCCTCCGTCATGATCGAGTCAACAGAGTTGGCGGTAGTGTCGCCCTTTACATCCATGAAACACTCCGATCTCGCATCCTCCATTCCTCAATCAATTCAGATTCTCCTCACATAGAATACCTTTTTAGTGAAATTACCATCAACACCCGAACTATCCTTTACACAGTAATATACCGACCCCCACATGTACCCTTTGATCCCAGCTTTGAATCCTTCCTCTTCTCAATAATTCCTTGTTATAATCACATTATTATCGCCGGAGATTTCAATTCCAATTTTTTAACTGACAACCCCGATAAACGCTTCTGAGTAACCTCTTTCAATCCCTTGGTCTCTTCATTGTTCCATACTCTGCTACCCATCACCTTTCCCAATCGGATACTTGGCTTGATTTACATGTAATTGACTCTCCCACAAATTTGGTATCCCACTCATCAACATCCCATACCTCTCTGTCTGCACATGATTAATATCGATTTCTTATGACTTTCCTGTTCCTTCCTTCACTCCTCGAATTATTACGTACCGTAATATTGACTCTTTAACTTTCCAAATGGTTCAAGCCGACCTAGAATCCATAGATTGGAACCCCTTTTACTCCACACCATCCTTAGATTCTAAGGTAGAATCCTGACTACCAACCTTTTATCCATTCTAAATAATCATGCTCCTCAAAAAAAAGTGAGAATGCACCGTCCTCCAGCACCTTGGATAACTCAAGATATCAAAGAGATGATGAGAACCAGAGACGCAGCCAGAAGAAAATATATCAGGACAAAACACCCTGAAGATTTAATCACCTTTAAAAACCTCCGTAACCGAACCCAATCAGCCTTCCGTCGATCCAAATTCCAATATTACCATAAAGCATTATCCACGCATTCCGATTCCCGCCAAAAATGGAAACTCCTCCGTCAAATCATCTCCTTACAATTTAAATCTTGTCCCTTGTACCATACCACCCCAGATGAACTCAATAAGTATTTTGCCTCATCCGGTTCACCTTCCTCAATCCCAGTTTACAACCCGAATAATACAGATTTTGATCCCAATAAATTCTTCTTTTCTTATATCGAACCCTCCCAGCTAATAGAGGCTGTGATGAAATCACGTTCCAAATCATTTGGACCAGATGGGATTCCAGCACGATTTATTAAACTTTGCCTCCCATTAATCCTAGCACCTCTACTCCATGTTTATAACTTTTCTCTCCAGAACTCAATCTTTCCATCCGCCTGGAAAAAAGCTACTGTCCTTCCCCTAAATAAAGTTCCTAATCCAGCATCTGAAAATGACTACCGACCCATCTCACAACTTTCAAATCTTTCTAAAACCTCTAGAGCGAATAGCTCATGCCCAGATATCCTCTTTCCTTGAACAGCATCTTAATCCTTTTCAGTCAGGCTTTAGAACTGGCTTTTCCACACAATCAGCTCTTGCAAAAATCACCTCAGACATCCACCTAGCTATGGACCATCATAAAATCACCATCCTCATCCTCCTTGACTTCAGCAAAGCCTTTGATACCATTGATCACAACCTACTCCTTTCCAAACTAGCTAATAACTTTTCCTTTTCTCATAGTGCGACCAGATAGATCCAATCCTTTATTTCTGACCGCACCCAGATAGTCCAAATTCCTAACCTTCCCCCTTCCTCTCCCCTCCCAATCACCTCTGGTGTGGTTCAGGGCTCCTCAATATCACCTTCTCTATTTAGTTCCTACATTAATGACGTTTATCCCCCTCATAAAACATTGTTCCTCTCATTTTTTTTACGCGGACGACTCACAAATTTACCTTTCCTTTTTCCCTAGTGAACTGCAGGAAGCTACCGCAAAGATGCAAGCTGATCTTGACACAATATCCTCTTGGGCCTTTGCTAATAAATTGAAACTGAATGCTAGCAAATCCAAGGCTATTGTGTTGGGCTCTAGGGTCCTTCTCAACTCCCTACCTGGAATCCCTAATTTCTCCATAGACTCCAATCCCATAAACTTCCACTATTCCGTTACGAACCTCGGCATTATCTTTGACCAAACCCTTTCCTGGAAAGATCATATTTCCCTTATTATCCGCCGAACAATTTCCACTCTTCGACTCCTAAACCGCTCCCGTAAATTCCTCCCTCAATCAACTCGTCAACTATTAATTTCTTCCCTCATATTCCTCCATTTCGATTTTGGTAGTGTGGTGTACGGAGGCCTCTCTGCATCTCAGGACGCAAGATTGAAGAAGCTCATGAACTGTTGCCTGAGATTCGTTCTAGGGATATCACGTTACGACCATGTATCTCACCACTACACAAGATTAAAATGGTTATTTCCCTCCTTCCGAAAACAATACTTCCTTGGTTCGTTCCTTTACAAATCACTTTCCTCTCAGTCACCTCCCTATATCCTGAAAGCATTAACATTAAAATCATCTGTGAGTTCCCGCAAAACCAGATCCCGTTCCTCAGACCTCTACCTAACTTCCTTTAACACAACATCCTTCAAACGTTCCTTTATTTCTAGAGCTTCGAACTTCTGGAACTCCCTCCCTTCCATCATTCGCCATTCCTCCACTCATAATAGCTTCAAATCCCGACTTTTCGTTTACTTATTAGAAACTCAATCTAATAGTCATATCAATGAAGAAAATATTTTTTAAAATGAAATATGAATATTCAAAGTATAATATTGATTTTGGTACAGAATTATTTTAATACTATTACGCTAAATTTGTATAATTGGTTTCAGCATAATTATATTATTTATCAGACAAGATACATTATTTTTCCGTATAATTTATATTTCTTAGCTTTGTCTACTGTATTTTTTCATTGAATATTTTTTGGCTTTTTCCTAATTTGTTTTTGTAGCTAATTTTAAATTTCTAACCTTAAGATGTAATTTTTTTTCCATGTGATATTTTAAAACATGTATTATTAATTTTATTACTTTATGTTGTAATTTAAATTTCTTTCAATTCCTTAATTTAATTTTAATTGTATTTCCTTGCCTTTATCATATTTCTAAATTATAGATACGGCAGCTAGGCCACCAATAATTGTACATTATAATTATTCTTAAGGGGCAATGGCCCCAGAATAAAATGTATTTTTCATTTTTCATTTCATTTCACTGTACGAGTATTTCTGAAGATCAGTTGCTCGTAAGCATTCGCAGCGAATAGATGACACCCAGGCTATCCAAAATTACGGTTTCCTTGGCGGCTATTCTCATTCTAGAACATCTAGCTGAGGAAAAGCGAAAAAGGAAAAGGCCTCGAATGTGGGAGTCATCATTTGTCATTGAAATTACACCCAATCGCTGAAGGATTTGAAGGAGGATAACAGTGGGCTCTTAAACAATTTTATTTTTTTATTTTTTTTTTTTTTACAAATTTAGAATAAATATAAATAATAGAACAAATAAACTTAAAACAGAAAATTAATAGATACGATTATTAAACTTAAAATAATGGAACACATTACCTTGAATAAACATACATTCAAAATAAACAATGGACACAATCAAAATGGGAGGAGCGTGTACCCTTCAACAGCTAGGCTAGAACTAGATTCGGCGAACACAATGCGGGTATTTACACAGAGCGTGTCCCTTTGATGATTCGCCGGAAAAAAACCGACATCGGGCGGATCATGTCCGAGCACGAACAAGCATTCTCTTGAACCTTGTTCGGCTCGTGGCGACTGTTTACACTGCCTGAACTTCGAACGAATGCTCGTTCGTCGCCCCTGTTTGCGACTAATGCTCGGGCAGTTTAAACGGGCCTTTATATTAATAACATTGACGGTCCGTCTGTTCATAAAAAGTGCTTCAGCAGCCATTAGAATAAAGATAGCAATGATGTAACGAAACCGCCTGTTGAATCGGAGTTTATTAACTGCATTTATTTATTTAATTAAAAGTTGGGGCTTAGTACTCCAACTAGGGCAGAAAGGAGGAATTATCCTACAGGTTATAAACCTATTCTAGCCAAGTTGGTAAGGTAAAGATTCATTTCAAAGATCTACCATATATATAATTTCAACCCACCAGGTGTGAATCATACGCACGACCTCTTGAAGCGGGTGCTCTGTTAAAAACAGCACCTCTCAGCATAAAACCTGTACCACTAACAGCCCATGAAGGGCCTTGGGTTCAGTATTTAGGTAAGAATATACTGTTTCTGGGCCAACGGTTGTGAACGGAGGATATTTGGCCAGAATTCTCGTTCAATAAACAGGTTTTCCCCAATTAAGGGTACCATTTTTTTTTTTTTTTTTTTTTTTTTTTTTTTTTAAGGCTGAGTGGTCCTCAAGAGAGTCTCCCGACCTCGAATTCAATCCAGGGCTGAAATGACAGAATATAAATTTTATGCCTTCACTCGGACTTGAACTCGGTACCGGGAGCATGATAGTCAACCGCCTTACCCACTGAGCAACCGCGCCTTCATATAAAAAATGAAACAAAATCTGAAATGGTCGCTCTAAATGCAATCAGCCCATGTGACAACCGAATTGATCCAAACCTATCTTGATCCCAGACGAACCCTCCCCGCCTGGTATTCCCATTAGTCCCCACAACGACCGACGTGTCACTCAACCAATTCATCACAGCCGACGTATGTAGGTTAGTTATACAACGCCCTTGATTATCTTTGGTCCTGGAAATGTTCTCCAGCGAAAACCCCTGGAAGAGATCCAGGACTGTTTGCTCTCTACCGGAGATAAAAAACCTGCTCCACCTGAAGTCATTTCCAACACCTTCAGGTCAGGCTTAAAGCCAAGATATGAATTCATTATACTACTTACGCAGTCAGATCTGCACCTTATCGAGGAGTTGCTCATTCCAATGCCAGTTGCACAACGAACCATACATTACGAGTCGAAGTCAATACAATAATCTATTAGTTTAATGGCGCGAGGTGGTGATTACATTTGCATTTTAAAGAATCGAACGCACTTATATAGGTCTGCAAGAAGGTTGGTATTATAAAATTTCTCTTACTATCAATTATTTAAACTCCTTTTATACTCAAAGAAATATAAACTGTTCTTTAAATATTATGAATCACTCAGGTATTTGCCACTAGTATTATTTATTCGAAGACATGTTTCCGATGTTAAACATTTATCATCAGTTATAAAGATATACAAAAACTCAAAACAATAGCAATTTATACAGTGACTAATTCTATATGTGGTGGTTACAGATTACCAGCTGTTATAATAATCAAAGAGGCAATGTAAAATGAAATTACCCCTGCCGCAATAGCTTTATAATTTTTTTCAGGGCTTGAAATCAATAATTATTTTTTCTAAAAAATAATATAATAATTATTATATTTGATTTTTAATTTAAAAATCATTCCTGATTTATAAATAAGAATTTCAATTGATCTTTGATGTTTTTGATTTGATTAAAAATTATGATAACTCACTGAGTGATACGGTATAGCATAAATAATAATGATTAAATTGCGATAAAAAAATGTTGATCAGAAAATAAAAATCACCTTTTACTCAAAATACATCTTGGAGATAATTTTTAAAAAAATAACTTTCTGATTTAGATAGGAATTACTCTAAAATTATGATTATTGTTAATTGTAAAAATTTTGTTCAAAAATAATGATCAGAATTTGATTTTTATCACTCATGATCAAAAATAAAAATTGATCTTAATAAAAATCTTCAAACGATTTTAAAAATTCCAGATAAAAATCTTGATCGGATTTGATTTTTTATTATTATTTCTTTTAATTATCGATTTCAAACCCTGATTTTTTTTATTTTCTCCTAATATTTATTTAGAAAACATTAAAATTTATATATTTTTTTCCATAGCAATGTTTAATTTTAAATTTTATACCATTAATTAGCAACATAAATATATATATATATATATATATATATATATATATATATATATATATATATATATAAAAATGAATGTGTGTCTGTCTGTCTGTTCTCGATAGATTCAAAAACATACATCCAATCGTCGTGAAAATTTGGGAAGTTATTAAGTATATCCCGGGAAGGTTTTTGTAATTTTTTATTTAAATCAGAGTTGGGGTTCAAGAAATATCCCAAAAATATCAAAATAATATTTATTTTTTATAAATATTACTTTAGTGCAGGTGTTATTAAACAATTACCAATAAAACATATGTTATAAATTAATTTATATCTCCTTAGTTTTTTTAGCAAGGTTTTAAGAAGAATAAAATTCCATAAAACGATTTCAAATTCATTTTGATGTTTCAGGTTTATAAGTAGGTATGTTATTAAATAACATTTAATTAGTAATATTTGTTAAGAGTTTAACCATGAATAAATTGAATAATTAAATTTTTACTCATAGAATTTACTTTTATAAAACAAAACTAACCGCAAAAAATACTGAACCAATCTTTACCAAATCTAAACTACATCATCTTCTTAGTTGAAAGAAGGTTTAGCAATAAGAAAATTTACATATTATCAATTAAATTGTTGCTAAAAAGAGATAAAAATGTGGTACGCAGTAAATTTTGAAAATTGACCGATATGTGGCGAGTGCCATTTAAGAGAGGTTATAGCGGTACAATGTTATATAGAGCTAGAAATTGATAATAAAATTGGTTTAATTCAAATAAATTGTTATAAAAAAAAAAAGCTATAAATATTTAGTGTGACGTGTGGATACTAGGGATGTTTAATAATCGAACGATAAGTTGTTAGCACCATTCTGCAACAGAGTTTGCAATGGTAAAATTATTAAACCCATCTGTGCCAAATTTTAACTACAAAATTTTCATAGTTCTAGGAAGATTATAAATAGTATAGTTTACTATAATAATTCTTTAGGTAATAGTCGGCTTACGAGCCACTACCAAGTTTGATCCTTACGCTTCACTTCGAGTTTAAATTTATCGATAGTTCTTTCCTATAACCTCACATGTAAGCAAACCTCTGCAGGTTCAACTTGGATTGTGTTGTTTAGTGTGTTATATTGATATTTAGTCTTCTTAAATGTAAATAGGTTAAACAGAAGTTAACAAAATGATTTTCATAAAGGATTAAGTGTTTTATCAATTCATGTTTTCTTATTTCCTCTTATCTAATGTGTAAAAGTGTTACAAAACTTACGAACATTAATTTGTACATGGATTTGGTGTTTTATATATTTTGATTTGTTGTATCAATTTAAGTGATAAAATTTCAGTATACATATTTTTTTGAATGGATTCTTTGTCATCCATAATACTTAATGACCTAAAGTGAGACAGATTGTATAAGTAATTCAATAAAACATAAAGATCTAAAAATAAATGTGAGAAAGTATATCATAGGTTTCATATTTTTTTATTTTTACTTCCCCTAAAAATAATATAGCAGAAATTAACATCCTAACTTTCAACATGGATTCTGTCTTATATTATATAATTTCTTATAACATGGAGAATGGACAATGTGAAAATAATCATAGATTAAGAGGTGTACTGTTGGTAATAACTTTTGGTGTAATTTTATAGATTAATGTATTTTTTTTTTTTTTTTTAAATTTAGAAGCCTGATGATGGAGTATTTTCTCGGAAACATGTAGCTACAAATGTTAAATAAATAAGAGTTATGTTAAATAAATTCTTATTGATTCTGCCTTTATATATTTATAATATCTGTGGCACCTGTGCATAGTGGGCTAAGTACATTGAAGAAACAATGCTCAATTGCATTCTTCAATACAAGACTTTTATAGATAAACAAATTATTCTTCGTTAATCAACTATTAGTAAAGTTCTTTAATTAAGAGAGCGGGCGAAGTGGCTATGGGGAAAGCTAGTTAACTATAAACTTTAAGGAGTATATAATTTTTTTACGCGATTATTCCGTCAATTATGATTCAATTTTAAAGGTTATTTTTTTGATCGGATTATGACCAATTCAGAGGTGGTCAACTCACTGTTATATAACCTTCCACTATAAACATATTACTCCATGGTGACTAAACCTAAATGATTAACAAAAATCGCACATCCAGAATGTAAAAGGCAATACTCAAAAAGTTTTGCTTTTCAGGAAACCCGTTTAAAGTTTTATATTCCTTTTTTAAACTTCATATTTAGTCTGCTTTGAACGTTCTTTTAAGATTTTTTTTTTTTTTACGCGAATAAGTCTTTAAATTTGCTACCATATGGGGGCAATCCAAAAAAAACCTAATGATAACAAAATCGGGGAATACAGTTTGGCGTTTTAGTTTCGAATCTATCCTCTTACATCCAAAATTAAATTATACTAGTGGATAGCTAAAGGATCAATGAATTCATTAAAATAAGCGTGAACAGTGACACATAGTGCGCGGTGAAGGGAGAAGCGCTGCAATTTTGAGGTTATTTTACTGTGTTAAGATATTTGAAATTAGTATAACTTTTGACTCGGAGAAGCTACAATGTTCGTTTAGGTTTTAATCGTACATCTATCAATTGTATATAAAACATTAGATTTAAGTACGGACAGTGAATATAATAAGGTTTTGTTTATTTCGTTTAACGTCACTTTATTGCTGCTATGGTTAATCGGACGATGCTACGGTGGGAGTCCTAAATTTTGCCTATCCAGGTATCATTAGGATAAGGATCTATAACGAGTACCTGACATCGCACAGGCTCGGGACACCCATTTTACTTCCCTTCCGAAGGACGGCATAACTAAAGGTTTTTTACTCCCTTTAAAAAACCTAAGGTCATCTGCCAGGCTGCGAACCCGCAATCTGGGTTTATTAGGTTGCTATGCTTACCACTACACCACAGGTGACCCCAATATAATAAGTTGTTATACACCGTCCACACAGATATTTTTTTTTTTTTTGTTTTTGTATCTCATTAATTTTAATTTTTTTGAGTTGTGCCTTTTTACATTTGTTTACATTACTAGCGGCAAACGCTCACTCTAGAAGAAGGCCTGTAAGCTACAAACATTAAAACCGTTCCCGTGAATCGTATAATGCTACTAACCTAAAAATGGCACTTTTTGAGTTGAGCCCCTTTCATTCTGGATGTGCGATATAAACAGAAATACACTCACCACTGAAAATTGAAAAATAATGTTAATTTTAGTAAAAAATTAAATCAACAAAAAACCCTCAAGATTAAAAATGTACTAAATTGAACTAAAAAGTAAAAAAAAATAATATTATTATTAATTCAAAACAAGGATTATTAAAGGACAATAATGAAATTACCAATACTTATATACCTATTCACAATTTACGATCAGTTATTTTTTAGGAGCCAACCAAAACAGAAATAAATCAAATACTGATAATCGTAAAGAAGTGCAGAAAGTTTGTTGCAAAGACACGATTAAACTGTTCTTCTTGGTTAGCACCGACTCCAAAAATAATTGATCATATAAGTATCGATAAAATAATATTGATGAATTAATTGTCACTTATATAAGAATTATTTTATTTGAATGTTAAACATTCATCTTTAGTTCTAAAACATTCGAAATTTTCAAAACATTAGAACTTTGTCACATAGTTTATATATACTTAAGTTTTCAAAAATGTAAGACAAGAAATCAAATATATCACCTGATGAGATCACACGGATTTCTGAAATATATCAAAAGTAGAAGGGAAGAGCCAAGTGAGTTTATTTTTTGGGGGTTATACCATGGGATTTTCCCAATGACTAATTGGATTTTTCCATTCCTATTGGAAAACATTTTTTTTTTTTCATTTATTGATATTTACTACTGTACACTATAATATACATAAACTAAATGTTCTGAGGTTCTGAGGCCATCTTCTTTTCAGGCGTCTCAGAGGGTTATCTGGAATAGAGTGAGAAGCTTCTGCTAAGAATGAATAGGGATCTGGTTTGGGCTAAATCAGAGCCATAAGTAATATTAAGATCTTTATGGGTAAGTCTGTTAGTGGCATAATAAGGAGCGATGAGGATTTTACGAAGGTTTTGGATTGTAAGGATTGGATACGAGAAGGTTTTAATGAAGTTCCTAAAGATCAACTCCGTGTGTCCTCATGTAACTAAATCTTTTGTAATTTATTGTGATCTTTGAACGTTTGTCTAGTAAATGTTGAAGTAATCTGTACCGACGAGCAGTTTCTTGTCGTTTTAGTTTGTATGTAGAGACCAAGTATTTATTTATTTCGGAGAAACTTTAAATCCCTGCTCAAAGTAATATTAACTTCTGTTTACCTTATGATATTAAAATGAGAAATAAGAAAATGTCAAAATATAAGACACTAAATCAATTTTGAATTAATTTTTATATTAAATGAAAATTAATATAATGCTAAACCACCAGTAATGTTAATTCCTGATAAACTTTGTGATGTGAGGGAAGTGTAAATAACAAATTATAATATTTAAAAGACAGGATCCTTAGTATTTATTTCACATAACTCCTATTTATTTAACATTTGCAGCTACATGTTTTCCGAGACAATGCTCCATCATCAGGCTTCTAAAAATGTTTAAAAATACATTAATCTTTAACATTACACCAATAGTTTTACAATTATATATTGTCATTTACCTCTTAATCTGTGATTATTTTCACATTGTCCATTCTCCATGTTATAAGGGATATAATATAAGACAGAATCCTTATTGAAAGTTATAATGTTAATTTCTGCTATATTTTCTCAAGGGAAGAGGAAATAAGAAAATATAAAAACCTATGATATACTTTCTCACATTTATTTTTAGATTGATATGTTTTATTGAAATAATTATACAATCTGTCTCACTTTAGGGCAATAAGTATTATGGATGACAAAGAATGCATTCACAAAATATGCATACTGAAATTTTATCTGATACTGAAGCGTAAGGATCGAAACTGGTCGGTGTAGCGCGGGTGAGGCCAGTTTGGTGCCTCCTCTTAACCCGACCGTTACCGTATTTTAATATTTGTCACTTAATTTTTATTATTTCATTTTATTTTTGATGATTGAATCATCAGTTTTATTTTTATAATGATTATTTGTTATTTTATCTTCTATTATCATTAATTTTGTGTGTATATGTACTTGTATATATATTATGAATGAATACATCTTCAGCACTATTATCTATTGCCCTTTATTGAAAAAAAAAAATAAAGATCTGAGGACTGAGAGCAGATAGGTGAGTTGTATTCATAATTGTTCCGTGGATAGTGGATTTAGATCGAGAATCGATTTTCGTTATTATGTATACATCTCTGCTTAATCTATTAGTAATTAATATAATTAACTATATTTCAAAAATAGATATATGTATTATAATTCCTAAGTAATCTATAAATATCGACAATATCCCCTTGACCTACAGCCTTGTAGCGTCATATTTCGAACCGTATATTATTAGTTCACAATGAGTCCGTGGCCTTCGATTCAAAATAAAAGTGCACATATTGTTGTGCACCGCTTACAACTAGAATACATTAAGTTGCATTAGCTCATTATACTAACGAGGCTAATGGAATATATTATAGCGCTAAGGTATAATTAGTTTAGTCCACTGTCTCTAAATAGTGACATTAGAAATAATTATCTACAATAAATAGCGAGAACAAACCCTTCTGTGCTCCGCTAATCAATGCCGAATAACAGAATATGTGTGAATTGTTTTTTGAAATGAATATCTTAAAATACAAGGACGTTCGTCAGCTAAGAGGAGTTCTGGACTCCTTACTTCCACATCCGGGTTTGATTCTCGACTGTGAAAAAGGTAATTATGTTTTCTAAAACACCCTGTACACTGGGACAATACTGGCCACCAGTAATTGTCCCTCTACTGTCCCAGTCCAGTAGTCCAGTCAATAAGTGCTGAAATAAGGGCTGTATTTATATTCGTTAAAAGATTGTGCCTTCCACGATTGATACTCAGAAAAAATATCAGAATCAAAGTTGTAAAGCATTAGAAATAAAACAAGCATTTTGGACTATATTCAAAACAAAAAAAAATTATCATTAATGATATATACACAAATAACAAAGAATTAAATTAAATACAGTTAAGGTGAAGTGGGGCAAGTGCGTCATTTGGAGTGCAAAGTTCAACTTTAACTTTACATAAAAAATCAGCTATTAATGCTAGGATAATATTTTTTGTTATATTGCAAACGTTGAACTATACTCTTTTCAGCAATATAGTTGATTTCCTTGATATCCTAAAAATATTATCAGAGCGAAGGAAAATCAATTTTAAGTCCCATGCAGGCACTTGCCCCGCCTAAACGGGGTAAGTGCATAAATCTCTTGTAAACTCCTTATAGCAGTGATTCTTGATGGGGTAGGTGCAAAAATAAGCAACTCCCTAGAAATCATTCTACTCCTTGAAATTAAAAAAATAGAGAAATAAGGGCTGTATTGAAGATTGTGCTTTCCACAATTGTTACTCAGAAAAACTATCAGAATCAAAGTTCTAAAGCATTAAATTTTTTTTAATGACATATATACGTTTCTGGCACTTTAAAAAATGTTTGACAAAAAGTGAAGTAAACATTATATTTTTTACTTCATGTACGCATAATAGTATAGAAGGGTCAATACAATTACGATTGATAAATTAATTGCAACTTCTATTGAGATTATTTTATTAGAAAATTAGTTTCGAATGCTAAACATTCATCTTTAGTTCTAAAACATACAAACATTTTTCAACACATCAGACTAAAGTTTTTAAAAAGGTAGGACAAAAAATCAAACAAGTGAACTCACCTTCGAAGTAACTAAAACAGAAATGGACTTCATACTGAATTTGTGAGTGGTAAAAGGGAGCAGGTAGGTTAAATTTTTCATTTACAATGGAGTTTCCCTATGACTCATTGGATTTTTCCGTTCCTATGGGAAACAAATTTAAAATGGGGTTATTGGATATGTTAATCTGATCATTTAAACAAAATTCTGGATCGGTTTTAATAATTGTAAATCAACAATTTAACCTACCTGCTCCCTTTTACCACTCACAAATTCAGTAGAAGTCCATTTCTGTTTTAGCTACCTCGAAAGTGAGTGCCCATGTTTCATTTCTTGTGTAATTTTGTATATTGTAGAACTTAAAATGAATGTTTAGCATTCGAAACTAATTTTCTAATTTCTAATCCTAATCATATTTTTTCTCAAAAATTATCGATTTTTAATAATGTATATCGTGAAAACTGTTGGAAATTTCGACGAATATGTATATAATTAAGTTTATTGAAAATTTAATTAGCTTTAATTTTGATCTGTAGCATATTTTTCAAGAGCCCACCGTTTTCGAGATATAATCGAAAAACCCAAAAATGGGACCTTCTCCCATCCCCTCACAGTTAACTCGACCCCCCCCCCCCCCCCCCCCGGCGGGGACTTTTAGTATGTTTACCTTCTTCAACATTCAGTGAACTGTTCACTAAGTTACTGGGGGCCAATAAATTCAAGCATGTTTGCGTTTACTGGCCAGGATCTGACGATTTTTGGCAAACAAATTACATCCTCCGACATCCTTCCTGATAAATTAGTTTTTCGTCTTTAAGGACACTATTTTAAGATTTTCCAAGATTAATTGATTTTTAAAATGGCGGAAAAACATCCTTGGCTATTCTCCTTCTCGAGAAATGATTGATTTAGAAATCTTTCAGGATTTAACGATTAAACGGTCGCAGGATAGTCCGCCATTGTTTTGTTTTATATATACATATATATATATATATATATATATATATATATTATATATATATTAACTTATTGAAATTTACAACTTTACAAATATATACATTAAGTAAATGAGCTGAAACGATTACAATAACATGTCAAAACTTGAAAAGAGCTACTCATCAGTAGCACTTCAATAGAAACTCTAAACTTGAAAATCTGTAGGCCATCTTCTTTTCAGACGCCTAGGAGGATTATCCGGAATGGAGTGGGAAGCAAGTTGAGAAACTAACGGATTGGAGTGGACATGGAACTTACTATAAAAGGATAGGTTAAATCAGCAACATATGGAACATTAAGGTCTTTATGAATAAGTTGATAAAATAAGGAGCATTGAGAATTTTTCGAGGAATTTTGGATTGTAAGGATCGGACACGAGATGAGTTGGATGGTTTAGTAGAGCCCCAAAGCTCAACTCCGTACGTCCAAATAGGTCTAACCACAAACATGTAAATAAGTCTTTTGTAATGAATTGGGAGCTTTGATCGTTTGTCTAGTAAATGTTAATGTTAGTTGTCTGTAACGAAGAGCGGTTTCTTGTCGCTTTTGTCTTGGTTGTCCTTTTAAAAATTTAATCAAATAATACTTTTTTGTCCACATCCAAGAGAAGAAACTCTCCCTTTTTAATCCTTTTTATTTGGTCCTTGTCTAACACATTCGTCAGAAAGTTGGAGATAGTCTTCGACCTAAGACCGCTTTTCGTTGAAGTCTTTACTAATCGAAGGAATCGAAAATCGATATTTGAAATCGACACATCTCTATTTTCTAATCATATTAAAGATACAATATAATCTTGCTTTTTCCCGCAATAACAGCTTTTGCTATGAAACAAGATGCATCAATTGTTTTTGCAGAATTATTAATATGCATTAGCCAAAATTATTAACCCCTAAATAAATTAACTACCTACTATACATTTTTGAGTTTTGTTTCAATCTTTATATACGTTAAACATAAAAGTTTGAAAACAATAATTTCGAATTAGGCGAGTATTATTTCCACTGTTTAATGCGTAAGAATAAAAAATACTGTCTGGGTCTTTCTATCTATAAATATTTTAATGAGTAATCGGTAAAGATACTAAAAATCTTTTAATCAAGACTTTCGACATTTGATTCCAATAAAAAAAATCATTAGAAATATCGACTTTCTTTTCACCTCACCCATTTCTCAGAACAATTACCAAGGAAGAACCTATCATTCCTAATTGCGTTTTATTTATTGCTGGAAACGATTCTTTGAAGAATTTCTCTACTGGGCGTGTCAAATAGTGCTACGGATATATCAGTCTCTGACAGTTCTACTCTTATAGAGAAAAGTTTAATCGTTACTTTTTTTTCTATTCTTCTTCCTTTTACTTTTTTTATGTCGTCTTCAAATATTTACAAGATTAATTGGTTGGAAATTGAAAACAGAATTGAAGAAAGTGGAATAAAAAAAAATTAAGATTCCGTCAATCTTAATCTATTTATTATTCCATATTCGTAAATACTGTTTTCAATTAAAAAAATAATAAATAGAAAGGCGAATCATGAGGAAAATGTTAGGCCCACAAAACACAGTAAGAGGTTGGAGGTTACCAAGTGATGAAATATATCAAAATCTAGAAAATATATCAGATGTAATGAGAAAAAGATTGGTGTTTTTTGGTCATTTATATCGAATGCCTGATAGTAGATTGGCAGGTAAGATTTTCAGATATCTGTGGGGTAAGACATCGACAACAAGCTGGGTCAATGAAGTAAAAAGGGATTTGGAAAAAAAAAAAAAAAAAAACAATATAAAAATAGAGGGAATAAATAATAGAGAAGACTTTCGGCGAAAAGTATTGAAAATAGAGGAATTCCAGGGCAGGCAAAAGTGAAAAGGACTGGTTCAAAATTGTCTGAGACAGAGAAGAGGAAACATGGTGAACAGATGAAAGCATACTGGAAAAAGAGAAAAGAACAAGGAAGAAAGAACTGAAATTGGCACGTGTCCTCTGTTGGCCTATTCGAGAAAAAAATAATAATAAAATAGAAAAAAGTAACGTTTAAACTTTTCTTATATATATATATATATATATATATATATATATATATATATATATATATATATATATATATATAAACACCAAGTAAAATGGTGGCTTAAATTTTAAATTTTAAATTTTAATTTTGGGCAGAACAGCTGATGATACAAATGGGAAGAATCGGCGCAATGGATATATGGAAGAAGCAGGGTTGCAAATGCTGTTGAAGCAAATGTCACATAAAAAAAATCTTCGTCTATAATAAAAATAGGAAAAATTTTTTTAGGATTGATGAATTATTTCACATAAATATTTTAACTTATCCTCCCTTTTTATATATACCATATATATTATATATATATATATATATATTTTTTAGTATGTTTCCTGGGCAGAACAGTTGATCAAATGCACAATCGGCGCAATATATATTAAGCAGGGTGCAAATGCTGTTGAAGCAAATGTCACATAAAAAATCTTGCGTCTATAATAAAAATTGGAAAATTTTTTTAGGATTGAGACACCAATTTTTTAGTATGTTTCCTAGTTTCGCACAATTATATTTTTAATTCCAGCATGCATGAAGACCAATATCCTTTCCCTCTAAGACTAATAGCGTGGTTCTTAAAATAGAAATACCTGTCCGGATTAATGAATAGTTAAAAACCCACATCCTCCGAGGGTCGGGGATTCTTACACAGCCGCTGTCAACGTCCAAGAACAGACCCAGTAATTACCGAAGTGCTGACACCAAATAACGGATCGTTCCTTGGAGGATCCGGAGGTCAACAAGTTCACAAGTGACTCTATGCAGTTACTGGTCATCTTCTCCAGGAGGGTCGTGATTAGCAGTTAGCTATCGAAGAAGAAGGCAGAAGAAGGGAAAACAAAATGGAGGATATAGGGGTAAGGAAGTAAATGGTCCTGTATCGACATTAGGGATGTTTCGATTCCAAATATCGATGCTCAACTCCATCGATTCTTGAAATCGAAGATCCGAAGTTGATTCATTAGAACCAATCGATAACATTAACGTTGGTGATTGTTTCTTTATACTTAAATATTTGATTACTATACCTTGATTCTTCTCTATAATAATAATAATAATAATAAAACATTTTTTTATTATTTAAAATAATAATAAATCCTATATATAGGAAGGTTTTTTAGTTTTTAGAGATTGGAATAGGAAAGTACCCAGAAAGTATTTCCGTCGGAATTCAGGAAAGAGCCACAAGCTCAGAATATCGGCAAGTAACGTGTGACCGCCTTCACTATAAAAAAAAAAAAACATTTCGGCGATGAGTGTACTTAAATCCTAAGTAAAGGTACTATTTGGCGGTGTTACAAAATGGTTATGATAAAAAAGAGGCAAATATAACTCATTCGGACAATGAAGATGCAAACGAAAATGCTTTTGTTTAATTTTATAATTTTGTTTAATACTTATTATAAACATGTTGATCTTTTTGAGAAAAAATAATGTAAATATTGAGAGAAAAAGTGGAATTCAAACCTGTTACTTAAGGTACTCATTACAAAGGTAGAAGGAACAATAGAATTAGGATTGATGAATCAATTGCCACTTCTATTAGAATTATTTTATTAGAAAACTAGTTTCGAATGCTAAACATTCATTTTCAGTTCTATGACATTATTTCCTTTCACCTGAAGACAAAATAAACCCTTTCCAAAAAAGCGCTGTATACGAACTACAATGTTACAATGTAATGACTGTGAAGCTAAATACAAAGGAAAAATAGGACGATCGGTAAATCAAAGAATACAATGACATACAAGAGCATACAAAAAAAAATACCTAAAATTCCAATTTAATTTTTTTTAAAATACATCAAGTAGAAAATAGCCTAAAATTAAATATTTATTAATCATTGGTGTATAGGAAAAGAATGATGATGTCCGATGCGAAAAACTCGCCTCGGCCTCGAGAAAATGGTATGTATGGGAAAATATCAAAACGAGAATTCGCACCTTTGGGGAGATATTATTGAGAAGGTAGCATTAACAAATAATACATAAGAAACTTCTCACCTTGTTATAGCCGCCAACGGTCTGTACGGAGGCCTCCGAAATCGTTTGGCGAATGCTTCTCCCAGGCTGCAAAATTTGTTCAGGCTCTCCTCCTCTTGTATCACCACTCATTAAGGGAAGAACTAAATCTTTACTGACTGGCACAGGAAATAAGATCACTTTTAAAAGAGGAATAGGGTCCTGGAAGACTATTTTGTCTTGGTCAAAAAAGTGATGGAAGACCATGAGGTCTTGGGCAATTTAAATAGGTGCGTACTGGAGCACAGATGCTAGAAGAAAGAGGAATATTCTAGTAGGGATTAACGCAGATAAGGGCTAGTTGCCCAGAGATCTATAGAGTGCGTCAATGAACAGTATATTAAAGTTCTTCTCCTTTCCCCCCCCCCCTCACAAAAGCGCCGATTGGCGCGAACAATTAGATATAATAAAATCGTTTAAAACCGATCCAGATTTTTATTTAAATGACCAGATAAGCATTTCCAATAGTCCGATTTTAAATTTGTTTCCAATAGGAACAGAAAAATCCAATTAGTCATTGAAAAATCTCATGGTGTAACCCCAACAAATTTAACCTACCTGGCTCTTCCCCTTCCACTAAAGATATCTGTTAGATCCCCTCATGTGAGTACCAATATTTCATTTCTTGACTTACATGTTTAAAAGTTTAGTATATATCCGTGACACCTGTGCATAGTGGGCTAAGTCGAATTTCGAGCTGTCTACATCACCAGAATCGTAATTTTTTTCTCTTTTCTTTTATCTAACCGGCTAAGTGTTCCGTCCATCGCAATGAAGGATATTCCTTTGTGAATCGTGGGCTGATTCTCCAACCTTGAACTTTTACTTGTGGAAGTGAGTCAAGTTTACTAAGCCCCACAATTTTTCACAATTAAAATTTTTCGTCCATTTTGAAAACCGCCTTAGTTCATAGAAAAAAAAAAAATGAAAAAGGCACTATGCATTGGGGGAAGGTAAGATGGCTTAATTATTACAAAGATAGCTGCGTTGTTCTCTACTGCAAGTCTACTCTCGATATAAATGTTAATTTTAAAACTGTGAGTTTTTTGAAAAAGGGCAGGCTACAAAAATTAGAACCAGCAATCAGATATGTTGAATCAGGTCAATGTAGGTCTTCTTCCCTACATAAGTCCAGCGTTTAGGCGATTCTATGAAGAGCTGAAATCTATATCTAAGCAGGATCTTTACCCAGATTTAGGTGAAGAAGAAGACGAATGAAAGAAAATTATGAGTAATTTTTTTTTTTTATTTCAGTGTTTTAAATACTACCAATAAAATAATTATTTTTTCTTTAGGCATGCTGAGTATGTTATTTAGTTTTCTATTATTTTCTTTTATGTAAAAAAAAAATTTATAAAAAGTTCAAAAATAACATTTTGAAGAAGGAAAAATATTATTTGATGAACATCTAATTTTTCTAAACTCTGAAAATTAGTTAAGTACTTGGCTTTAAGGGGTCAATCACGTTAACATTAATCACTTAGCCCATTTCACACAAAATCGATTAGTGTAATGCGGGCTAAGAGTCCGATTTTTTCGGAACGATTAGTATTAAATATTAGAATATTGGCAAGAATTGAAACATATCTTATCAATATAAATAGATATATACTATCAAGAGATTAAGCCCCATAAATTTGAATTTTTCGAACTGAACGATTTTGGAAAAAATCTCAACCATTCAATTCAGTTTTTCTAAACTCGCAATTTTCTCACTTCGCCCACTATGCACAGGTGCCACAGATATAATCCATATAACATAGTGCTGATGTGGTAAAATTTTGTACGTTTTAGATACAAACTATAATCCAACAGTATGATATTTTCAAAGTTCGTATATTTTGAATTGTATGTATGTTTTTTTAGAATTGATGATGAAAAGTCTTCGAATAACAAAAAAAAAAAAAAAAAAAACCAATAGAAGTGGCTATTAATTCATCAATCCTAATTGTATTGAGCCTTCTATATCGTCATACTTATCTCAAGCGACCAACATATTTTACGATTGGGTCGAATTAAGCCATCCACTGTCCCATATTCCCTCCAGGAGCAGCCTCAACGGAAAGGAATGCAGACATCAAGAAAGCCAGTTCCCCTTCCACGCCTCGGTGGTCATCTGTCAAAGGGAATTAATGACGAGATTCTAGTTGGACCTCAACTAGGGAAGGAGACATCGCTAATGATCGGGTCTGGAGTTGTGCCGAGTGCGGCAGAAATCGTCTTCTAATCTTCTCCAGGAGCTCCAGGATTTAAGGAAAGAATTGATTACTTCAGCCCGAAGAACCTAAAGTTCGGGGGGTCGATGAACTCTTAAAATGAGAGCCGAATTTTAATTAAGATAAGCACTTTGAATGCGCATGCTCAGATCACGTATTTAAAAAAAAAATGTGCACTGTTATAGTACGGATATAATATAGGCTACAATATTTTTGCACGAACCCAATGTATAAATCCGAACCTAGTTCATTACCTTAAACTGTAGCAGATTGTAATCTTAATAAAAATAAGAATTTTCATCTACGTGTTTTTTGAAATGAGGAATCTGAAAATAATATCAGTTTTTTTTATTTTAGAAATTTTTCTCACCTATATTATATATAAAAGACATTTTAAAATGATCTATTTTTATTATTATTTTAATTTTCACACAATAAATTTCAAATAATACCATTTTAAAAATATATAGGTAAGGGGAGTTTTTTTTTTTTTAAACCAAAACCTGATATTAATTTTAGATTATTCATCAATCTTAGGGTTTCAATGCAATTTGAAATAAAAAATATCGGTAAGGACAATTTTTAAGCTAAAAAATGATATTATTTTCAGATTACTCATCTCAAAAAAAATGTAGAAACTAAATTTTGTCGAAGTCAAAAATAATTTTTTTTACCTTTGAAATTTTGTATGATTTTAGAAGGTAAGACGCAAAATCAATTTCTGAAAAAGTGTAAATAATTTGTTCTATCACACATTTCGCCACCGATTAAAACCAAATTTTAAGGATTTTTTCATTCATATCAGTTTTTGTAAATAAAAATAATGTATACTGATTCTAGGGATGCTATTACTATTGTAATCGGTTGAGCACAGCAGTTGTTATGGTCTTTAGAAATTGTTGATGAAATCTCAACTTCAAAATTCTAACCTCCTGGAAAGAAGTAAAAAATCAATATTTTTTGATTTTGATAAAATTTCACATATAAGGGTTTTATGGTGCGTTTAATCGAGATTTGATGTTAGTTGTTCATAAAAAAAAGTTTCCCTGTCATTTTTTTAGAGTTTTTGAGCACCCTAAAGCCGGGTGGTGACTTGACCATAACGGAAGTATTTTTATATCAAATAACATACATAATGGAATTAAACGTGAAAGAATCATTTCTCTATCTTGACTGAGAGCAGAGAAAAAAATAAAACGTGATTTTCATATTTTATTTTTTTTCTCGGCTCCTAATGCTCATTGGCGGCTATAACTCTAGTTTTGCACTTTTATAGGTCCCTACTACACACACGAAAATCAGCATTAAAATCTGTGAGTTACAACTCCAAACGTCCCCTTGTAAGATAAAGGAAGTGTCAGTGAAAAAAGACTCCCTTTCAATGTTCATTTTTTTTTCTTTACCTGAGGTTTCCCGGTAATTAATATTCGCATAAACATCGCCTTAGCCCAGACCCCAGGGATTTCGCCTTCTCCCTGTCAGCGGCCCTGAATATACTTTGTAAAGTATATTTAAGTGTGAACACCATCATTTTATGAAGTCAGTTAAGACGAGCTTCAATTACTATTAAAACATAGGCGAGCTCTTTCACCTCCCTCGATCACCATCAGCGATGAAGACAGGTTATAATCCCAAATAACCTCCCTATATTAACCCCTAGCTACCACCTAAGCGGAAGCGTGGCCTATGAAATTACCTCATTGGCTGACTAAACATTAATAATATTTGCCGGAGGAATGCGGCAAAAGGAAGCGGGGTATCGAAGAAAATCACAAACGTGAGCCGGCGGTGGTCCAGAATCCGTTATGAAGCTGCTATCCATCACAACAGTTCCGATCTTAATTCCACGATAAGCACCGCCGTGTCTGTCTTTTTCCGCTGCCCGAAATCGTGATGCGGTTTTCTAATGTATCCGCCATCTTGAGCCATTTTATTATATGTTTAAAATACTCCCTAGGGGGCGCTTTATTAATTCATGCTTGTCATATTAAACGGAACTGAGGGGAACCTTCCGGTTTAATGAGACGTTATAAGCACTGCAGGCAGCTGAAGAACATTGATGTAGACGTATATGTACAATATCTAAATTAATCGTGATTAATAGTTTTCCCTTCATAATATTGCCAGTATCGTAACAGCAAGGGTATATTGTAACACTAAAAGAGAATAGCGATTACGTACACACATACAGAACACTGTTTACAAACCAGAACTGACTAGAATTACCGCTTATTAAACACAACCTACTCAACTTTAACAGACAACGTTTTACACTCTACTGAATTTATCAAACAAATGTTGCCTAGCAACGAGAAGCTAAATGATCTAGGCGTCTATGGTCGCCTAGCAACGGCTGTTCTCGCTTATTTTGTTATAATGATATACCTTCCTTAATATTGTTGGGTTGCTAACTACAATAATGCATGTTTCATTATTTTCTTTAAATTACCCCTCTGTGTAATCTGTTTATATTTAATGATTTTTTTTTCTTTTAGTATGGATGTCAATATATTGAGGAAAAGGTGTTAAAACGAGAGGTATAAATATGGGCTCCCCTCCCTACTGGCTAAGAGAGATATTGAAGACTGGCGGCGAGGACTGTCTATGGAGCCATTTGCTGATATAAGATATCAGTGAGTAGTTGAAACCATTATTTCAACTAGTATGAATGCAGCCCGATTTGTGCTAATTCCTGTTCATTCTGGACTGTAAACTTTTGAGAGACATGTGAAATCGTTTTCGTTTCATGTTCTTATGTTTATTTAAAAATTATTTCACAATGATATCTGGAAAGCGGAGATAAGCTACTTTTCGAAGCACGCCTTCATTCCTGCACGCTTTTAGGCAACATGTTATAGTGGCCATCTTTCTTAAGTAGAGTTCCATATTTACACCAAGAAAGAGAGCCAATATTTAAACCCCAATTTTTCTGGTGCTATTTTGAAACCTTTTTGTAAATCGCCGGTTTTTAAATAAAAAAAATGTTAATCACTGTTTTGCCTTCTAGCATTTAGGAAACTTTTATTTGTCTGGAAACTAGAATTTTTCAAGATAAAAGTAACTTTAAATAAAAAACAAAAGAGGGTGCCCATATTTACACCTTTTCCTCTATTATTCTTAACAAAAATCATTTTTACCTCTGTTTTTTTTTTTTTTTTTTTTTTGTTTATTTCGTTTAAAGTGCTTATAGAGCCTAAGCTGTTTACTGAGATTGAGCATAACGACTTAGGGATCTTGGGTTAACAAAAGAAAAAGCTGAATATCTTGGTTCTAGACTAAAAGAAAAGAACTTGTTGGCTTGTTTGTTTGTTTGTTTGTTTCGTTCAACGTCACTTTATGCTGCTGTGACTAACCGGACGATGCTACGGTGGGAGTCCTAATTTTTCCTATCCAGTTATAATAAGGATAGGGATCTTTAACGAGTACCAGACATCGCACAGGCTCGGGACTCTTGATGCTTTACTCCCTTTAAAAATCCTAAGGTCATCTGCCGGGCTGCGAACTAGCGTTCCAATTAGCTTAAAGTATAACTCTAAATTGTAAGAATAAATAAATCTTATTTTTACCAATGAAACGGCAATTTTTCTGATTCATCTCATGAATTTATATTATTTTCATAACGCGAAAATTATTTCAGTCATATATGTTTATAATGTTATTTTTAAGATCATGCTTAGCCGTACACGACTTTTGCCACTCTCAGTATTTTAGTCGTAGATTCAGGAACGAATATTGCTCAACCGCAGACAAATATATTGGGCTGTAATATATGTTTTTATATTATAATATACTGGCTAATGACAGAGCTTATATCAGTATCTTTAAACTCTTTAAAGTTGACTGCTTAGTCGCAAAACCAAACTCAAACTATTGGATTGTCTAGACAATTATGGTTGGTTTGGAAAAAAAAAAAAAAAAAAATACTATTAAATAATCATAAAAATATTTATTTTCTATATAAGTGAAACACCTATTGTTGTGTAAATAATTGTTATTCTTCGCTGTTTTTTTTGTTTTTTTTAAACATGCAATTTTTTTTTCGGAGTTCCCTTACTTTTTTAAAATGGCAAATTTCGTGAGTTATTTTATCATTTAAAAAATTGTTTCCAAAAACAAACACAACCGGCCTTGACACATGCCTCCTTTATATAATTTCAGGTTACATATTGGATGCAGTAGCTGATGACGTACAGAGGCAGTCAGTTATCCAAAGCCGTCATGGCGGCCCAATTAGGCAAATAAAAGAATGAGCTCCATTAGCGCTATCTCTCGGATCTCCGGATTACTTCTTAATCTCGTTACTACTGTTACCTTTTTTCTCTCTTAGCGAAGGCTGTTCCAGTTTTAGGTATCAATTTCCTTTTGATTTTTATTTCTAAATTCGTTTTTTTTTTATTTATTTTTTTTTTAATTTCAATAGTATAAGTGGTAACTCATATTGGATCGTGAGGTGACCCAATATGATTTGGAAAGTTTTTTAAAGTATCAATATAGATGCATTAGCATTTAGTATTAGATATTTTAGTTGTGAAATGATTCAGAAAAAAAAATTTCAATAAAATAAGACCTTAAATAACATTAGATAACCGTTGCGTAAACACGCATGAAATGTAAATTATTTAAAAACTATAGTAAACTGCTCAGTTTAAAAAGAACCACTAATGTACAGGTATAAATAAACGAAACAAAAAAAATAGTTCTCGCATCTAAAATAGATGAACCATTGTCAATTTTATTCCCCTTTACTTAAAGACAAAATACACCCTATCCGAAAAAAAAAAAAAAAAAAATGGTTTATACGAGCTAAAATTTAAAAACTGCGAAGCTAAATTTACGGAAAAAAACTTAATGATTGATAAATTATTTGCCACTTCTTATTGAAATTTATATTTGAATATTGGTCTCGAATGTTAAAGATTCATCGTCAGTTATAAAAACATATAAAAAATTTAAATGCATCAGCATTTTTCTAAACAGATCCTGCATATTAAACTTTAAAAAAACAAAACCTAACATCCTCTAAATAGACCACAGACATAGCCAACAATAACGGATACAGCAAAATTATGATTAACTATATTTAAAAAAATAAATAAATAAAATTCGTATAAAAACTATTAATAATATACATTCAACACCCTCAGAGGACAAAAGCTACCCAAAGAAATACATTTTGATACCATACTACGGCCCAATATCCACCGAAGTTGGAAAGGAATTAATAAGATTAGGTTTAAATCCGGCTATGAAAACAAATAGACCATTTTCTTATTATTTATCTTCATGTAAAGACAAAATAAACCCTTTTCCAAAAAAAAGCTGTGAATATCAGCTAAAATTTATTGACTGTGAATCTATAAATACATGTAAATACATGGGAAAAACTGGAAGATTAGTAAATCAAAGATTAAAAACCATTTAAGAACATACTATAATAAGATACATAATGCCAACTTCGCTATCCATTTAAATGAAAATAAACAAACAGTAAATACACGACTTAGAATTGGGCATAGCAAGTTGACCCACTGGCACCTACTTAAAGGCAATCCTCCACCAGAGTGCAGCACTTGTAACTGGCTTCTGAAAACGGAGCACATTATCAAGGATTGCACCTGACTTTTATCTTACAAGACTTCGTTGCATCTTCAAGGATACTGCGAGGCTTTAAAACCCGAAAACTGGAGCAAACTGTTTACCCTTTTCAAAGAAAACAACTTATTTCGATCGAATTGTTATGTAATGGTGCCTCTAGCCTGAGTTGTACACGGAACCTAAAATAGTAATCAAATAAATTAATAAATTAAAATAAACATACATTTAATGCGAATTCGAGAGTAAATCAAATGCTTAACGTTGGTAATGGTCAACAATTAGAAATAGATATGAATCATTAGAAATAATAAAATCGTTCAAAACCAGTCCAGGTTTTTGTTTAGATGAATATTGCCCATAGTCCTGTTTTAAATTTGAATCCAGTAGGAACATAAAAACCGACCAGTCATCGGGAAAACCTGAAGGACTGCTGCCCATTTACCTGACTAATAAATGTAGGGATCAAAATGTATTTACCAAACTATTCAACTTCATTTCTTTACACTCAGTCTATTCTAGGCCCTGATAACTGTTTTAACTCTCAAATCTCAAAAATTCAATTCAGTTTTCCTAAAATGGCAATTTTCGCACTTAGCCCACTATGCACAGGTGCCACAGATATAATATAATTCCGCCATCTTAAAACAGCAATCCTTAAGGACGAAAAAGCTAATTCTAATTGTGGATGGAGAGAGTGGCCAAGAGTGTCCTTCGGCCTCAAAAAATCGTCAGATCCTGGCAGATATGTAACACATTGTCCTTAAAAACCGTTAAAACAGCAATCCTTAAGGACGAAAAATCTAATTTTAATTGTGGATGGAGAGAGTGGCCAAGAGTGTCCTTCGGCCTCAAAAAATCGTCAGATCCTGGCAGATATGTAAAACAGTGTCCTTAAAAACCGTTAAAACAGCAATCCTTAAGGACGAAAAATCTAATTCTAATTGTGGATGGAGAGAGTGGCCAAGAGTGTCCTTCGGCCTCAAAAAATCGTCAGATCCTGGCAGATATGTAAAACAGTGTCCTTAAAAAACCGTTAAAACAGCAATCCTTAAGGACGAAAAATCTAATTCTAATTGTGGATGGAGAGAGTGGCCAAGAGTGTCCTTCGGCCTCAAAAAATCGTCAGATCCTGGCAGATATGTAAAACAGTGTCCTTAAAAACCGTTTAAAACAGCAATCCTTAAGGACGAAAAATCTAATTCTAATTGTGGATGGAGAGAGTGGCCAAGAGTGTCCTTCGGCCTCAAAAAATCGTCAGATCGTGGCAGATCTGTAAAACATTGTCCTTAAATTTTACTATCTCGGAATTTCCAAGTCCGGACGTAAAATGGGGGTCTCGGGCCAGTGCGATGTCAGGTACTCGTTAAAGATCCCTATCCTAATTATACCTGGATAGGCAAAATTTAGGACTCCCACCATAGCATCGTCCGATTAGCCATAGCAGCATAAAGTGACGTTAAACGAAATAAACAAACAAGATATAATATATGTAGCTAAGTTCGGTTAGGTTGATTTGTCGTTTGTTTTTAGATAGAACTGATGATGAATGTTTAACATTCGAAACTATTTTAAAAATACAAAAATTCCAACATAAGTGACAAATATTTCATCAATCCTAAATAGTTCTCCTTAAAGGTTTTCCATTTTTTTTGGAGAAAAGGATTCTGGTTCTTTTTGAACATACATTCCATTACTATTCGGTTTACTGGATAGAAAAACTTCAATATCACCAAGGTTATTAATGGTAATTACCCGATCAATTAGTTATCCATTTTACATGTAATTATCAACCCATTGTTTTCAATGAAGGCTATTGCGTAGAGTTAACAATGTGCATTAGTTACACCAATTTCATCAATGCCTCCTAGATCTACTTGTTTATTAATTTAATTACGGACTTATTTATTAATCCACACACAAGACTAAAACGACAAGAAACTGCCCGTCGTTACAGACAACATTTACTAGACAAACGTTCAACGCTCCCAATTAATTACAAAAGACTCATAACATGATCGGGATTACACCTATTTGAACGTATGGAGTTGAGCTTTGGGGGCTCAACTAAACCATCCAATTCATCTCTTATCCAATCTTCACAATCCAAAATCTTGCGAAAAATCCTCAACGTTCCTTATTATTTCACCAATATATTTATCCATAAAGATCATAATGTTCCATATGTTGCTGATTTAGCCCACACCAGATTCCTATCCTTTCATAGTAAACTCCATAATCCACTAGTTTCCCAATCTATTCCCGATATTCCTCCGAGGTGTCTGAAAAGAAGATGACCTAGAGATATTTTAGTGTAGAAGTGCTACTGATGAGTAGTTCTGTTCAAGTTATGACTTGTTATTGTAATCACTATGAACACATTTACATGATGTATATGTTGTATAGTTGTAAATTTCAATAATGCATATATAAAAGAAAAAAAATACAAGTTTTATATCGTCAACTGTGAGAGATAAATATAAAATATAATTTTATGAAAATATAGTTTTTGTATATTCAGCCATGGATTGACTTCGGGTTCTGGTGAGATAACAATCAATTACAGTAATATTCATTCATGCTGTTACATTTAAAATCATACTTTACATACCATGACTTTAACCTAGGAATTAGGATTGATTAATTAAATGTTCTATTGGAATTATTTTATTAGAAAACTAGTTTCGAATGCTAAACATTCATCTGTTGTAAAACACATTTTTTTTTTTTTCAAAACATCAGCACTTTTTTACATGGATTATACCTATATACTAAAGCTTTCAAAAATGTAAAACAAGAAATCAAATATTGGTACTCACCTGAGGAGATTTAACAGATATCTGAAGTATGTCCATAGTGGAAGGGAGATATCTGAAGTATGACCATAGGGAAGGGTAGGGCCAGGTAGGTTAAATTTTTAGGATTTTCCTTATGACTCATTAGATTTTTCCGTTCATATTGGAAACAAATTTAAAATGGCGCTATTGGAAATGTTTATCTGATCATTTAAACAAAAATCTGGATCGGTTTTAAACGATTTTATTATTTTTATTGATTCATAAATATTTAATTTTAGGCTATTTTCTACTTGATGTATTATTTTTACTCCCGAATCTATATTGAATTAATGGATAGAATCTATATGGAATTTTCATTTAGATGAATAGCGAAATTAGAATTTTGGATCCAATTGTTGTATCCTTATATATGTTATTTTAATCTTTGATTTAACGATCGTCTTGTTTCTTCTGTGTATGTAGCTTCACAGTCATTACATTTTTAATTCGTATACACCGCTTTTTTGGAAAGGGTCTATTTTGTCTTTAGGTGGAGGGGAATGTGATGACATGTTTTAGAACTGAAGATGAGTGTTTAGTATTCGAAACTAGTTTTCTAATAAAACAATCTCAATAGAAGTGGCAATTAATCCGTCAATCCTAATTGTATTAATCCATCATGCGTGCCTCAAGTAACACATTTGAATCCCAGATTTTCTCTAGTAGATTTTATTGAAATGCTACTAGTGAGTAATTCTTCACAAGTTATTTACATTGTAGTCACTGTCAACACATTTACTTAATGTATATTATTTTGTACAGTTGGAAATATTAATAAATGAAAAAAAAAAAAAAGAATTAACTTTGTCCCCTCCAAACATCTCAGAATTCTTATCGATAATGTTTACTTGCAATAACTTTTTTTCCTCTGTATACTTTGAATTATATGATTTATTTTTTATTCTTGCACTATTTAGATTCCTTAGGGCTAACTCAATCCTTTAAACGTTGCCCGCATTCCATAAGACAATCAAGAGTCAGTGACCTGCCAGGCTCCTTAAGTTTCGGCTTTAATTTCACACCGGAGGAGAAGACAATGGCAAAGAAGACGCCGAAGGAGTTGAAACAGAGCGAGACTCGAACCCGGTGTCCTTTATTATTAATATAAGTCGTGATAGGTTGTCCCCGAGGTAACAAGGGCGGGGTTCACGAGTTCGTGTACCGTCCTTGGCTGCTCTCGTTCCGTAACAGTCTGTCGTAACCCGAGCTCCCCCGGCCATCTTCCGCCCGGGCAGGCGGTACTAGGAGTACGGGGGTTTTGCAAATGTTAAGAAGTGAATACTTTTTAAAAACAATAACTAACTAAATAAACTGAAATAAAAAATAGATGCGTTAGGGTTGGACCCAAAAGAAATTTAGACAGCATTTCTAACACCTTTTACGACTTACACTCCTTGAGCCTCTTCCCCTTGCAGTGTATAATAGTGTATTAATAAACCATATTAATATTCAATATGGATGGAAAGTCGAAAAGATAAGCGGCACCCTTTGATGTCTCTATTACGATTATATCGATATTTTTGGTCACTAGTATATAGTGTATCAATATTAAAAGCTCTAATAACTTTCGATACGGAATATCGATATTTTTCTTCTGATACGCATTCCTTGTTATACAATACAAAAGCATCAGGTAAACGAGGCAGCACATATAGGGACCATATAGGTCTAGTATAGTACTTGGGTTAAAAGTCGTGTACATAGATGTTAACAATAATTAAAAGATGAAATATTGGATCGTCACACATGAAATGTCCGATTTTTCTTTTTAGAGGATTAAAGCACTGCCTACTGATTCCTATCAAAATATTTACTATCGATAATAAAGTACTTGTTAATGTTATATTTTGTGAACTGTCTTTGTTTTTTCCCAAGTAGGCATACAGATTTTAGTATAACTTTAACTGTGGCCATGGAAACACGCAATTTCCGAACGATTTTGTTTTTATGAGTACAAACTCGGTCATTCCGCTGCCCAGGCAGCAAGAAATATTAATCATGCGTTTGGTGAAGGAAGTGCTAATGAAAAAACCATCCATCGTTGGCTTACAAAATTTTCCTCAAGAGATACGATATTAGAAAATCTGCCCCGTGAACGGGAAAAACAATTGATTCAACATCATACTGCCAAGAAATTTACCAAATCCATCAAAATTTGATCAAGCAACAGCCGGTACTTGTAAACAGGAAAGGACCTATCCTTTTTCATGATAACGCCCGACCTCTTGTTTCAATACAGACAGTGAATAAATGAAGGGGTTGGGCTATGAAGTCTCACCACACCCCCTATATTCCCCTGATCTATCCCCTGCAGACTACCAATGTTTTCGGAGCTTAGACAACTTTTTGCAAAGAAAATTACGCACCAATGATTTAGAAATAAAGAATGCATTTTCTGAATTCCTTTTATCAAAAAAAGCATTTTACATTTATCAAATCTGGGATAGAAAACTTGGTAAGCCGTTGGCGGAAGTGTATCGAAAATGATTGTAAATACTTTGAATAAAAAATATGTTAGATTTAATCTCAAATTAGTATTTTCTTCCTCGTTCTAAAAACAGTCATTTCATGTGTGACAACCCTATAATTTATCAATATCTACTTTTCACTTGATAGATAAGATAAATAGCCAATGCCTATTAGCAGTAGAGATCACACTTTACATATTACACACTTCACACATATTACACACTTCACACATATTACACACTTTACACACTTTACATATATACACACTTTACATATTATGGTTTAATTTTGTAAACCGCTACAAGATCAAGTTAAATATAAATATAATCTTCCAATGAATTTAGAATATTACATTACATTGAGTAATTCTTTCACACGCCTTTAAAAATTCTTGGATGACCCCTATTGTTCGGGCGCCGATAATCGTAGAGGTGGTTTAGCATTTCAAAAGATGGCCGGCCGTGATGTATTGAGCTGACATTTCCAAGGCATTGAAATTACTTCGTACGTCACATGTGACTTGTCCTCACCGCTTCGGAGAACTAGTTGCGAAATGATTCGTGGTCTCACGGAGTTTTGAAGTCGTTATTCTTTTTTTTTTTTTATCAGATGATATATCCATTCCTCATAGGTTACAATGGTCACTAACATGCATATTTCACCGAACAATTATAATAAATCAGTCGTATAATATAGAGAGAGGAGCTTCTGGGTCAGATTGGACATCTGATTCTTGACCTCAGACATTCTTAGGAGATATTGAGGACAGCGTGATGATGGTTGAAAGGAGTATACGTCAGACAAGAGTACTCACGGCCAGTACCTCTAATTTTATGCCTGGACAAATTACGATAATATTAAACAGAATTTGAATCGGGTTCTTTAGTCCAACTAACCTTAGTCATTTTATATGAATTTTCCCAATGCCGACACTAACGTTTAATAACTTTTCTATGGTCGTCATTTCATTCCAAGAAATTATAACCTTAGAAAAATTTAAAAATCGCGCAATTAACAAAAAATCAGACGTTCTAAAACACATGTTATTCCAATAATATACACTTAGGGCCCCCGCAGACTGCAGATTTTTTATCGGGCGATGGTTTAGTCGGGTTGGGCTGCTAGTGCGCACACTGAGCCAACTAAACAGTCGGGTTGGTGAAGAGGGCGCAGACTGGCCAATAGTCGGCCGACTATTGTCGGACGATTTACCTAGTTACTTAGTTATTATAAGTTTGTGTTTGACTGTTGAAGTAAGCGGTCGCACAATGAAAACATTGTCCAGAAATGTCATTCATTATAGCTCTAATACAACGGAGGAGGAAAATCAAAAAGAGATTCCGGAAGTATTGGGTGCATCCCCTTCTAAGTGAAAGATTATTTAGTGGAAAGATCCACAGTATTCATTCCAAATTGATTGATTGCCCGAAAAAGTTTTTCGCCTTTTATCGGGTGACCATAACCAGCTTCGTGAACTAGTCGTGCTAATTGGACCAGCTATAGTTTTACAGATCTGACGATTTTTTGAGGCCCAAGGACATCCTTGGCCACTCTCCTTCCACAATTAGAATAAGTTTTCGTCCTTAAGGATGCTGTTTTAGGATGGCGAATTTTCATCAGTTTTTCGTCCTCAAGGATGCAGTTTTGAAATATTTAACGGTTTTTAAGTTATAATCATGAGAATAAATAATCATCTACCCCAGCCGGAGCCGAACTTAGATCCGGGGAATTAGAGTTTCGGTGACCAACCCATTAGGCTCCCTCACCACGTAACTGTGTTTGAGATCATTCAGTTACGGATTTAAGATAGCGTATGTCAATAAATATAAATTTGTATTCATCTGTGTAACAGTAATATCAAATTAATGATTTTACTACATATTGTAGTTATAGGAAAATGTAACAATAATAAAACTTACTAATAGAATATAGAGGTATATTCATATAAATAAATATATAATTCAAAAATTTAAACGTACATCATCCAGAAGCAGAAAAGAGGTTTGGCACAATTTCATATACTTTTATGGTTTGAAATTAAAATCCAACTGGATGAAATTATTTTTTATACTTTTTTTATAAAGCGCAGGCCTCGTTCGACTTCTTCAATTAATTTGATGATTGATGTTTCAACAATCAAGGATTGTGAATTGGGTGATGCCATTATAAAAATATTCGCATTGTACGACGCCAAACTTAGAGCGAACTGAACTATCGTCCGATTAATAATCGTTGTGTGTGCGTAGTTCGTAGTTAGCTAACAATTATTAAACAGTCGGCCGATAGTTGGCCGACGAATTGGTTTGATGTCAATCGGGAAGCCTATCAAACTTTTTTATCGGCCTAATGTGCGCACATGCCTATATCTCCATACTAATTAAGAGACCGACCAAACTATCGGCCGATAAAAAGTCTGCAGTCTGCGGGGGGCCTTAGGTTAATATACATCATATAAATCATTTATCCGTTTATAAGTATATTACACCGAAATAAGGAAATCCTTTTTTTTGTACCAGCATCTGGGAATACACCCAGATTGGGAAAATCACACCCCACCATCAACTTGTTTTATCAAAAATTCCCCAGGTCAGTTGTGCACTAGCATTGTCATAATTTAGTAGATGATGCCTTACCCAATAGTGACGCTGTAAGCAGTTTCCTACTTATCCATATTTTGTAATTATATATATTTAATTATTCTAACTCATGTTTTTATATATTTATATTGTAGCTAATTTTATGTTTTGAAATAACATGCATAATATGATTTTATTGTAACCTGGTTTTTTTCATATCGCAATATTATGAGAACAATATTGTCTCGAAACGTCGCCAAAATAGTTGTTTTTATTGACTGAACTTCAAGAACCTTACTAAACATCTATATATCTCGGTTAGGAAAGAATATACAAAGTCTTACTTTTTATTTTATTTTTTTAAATGGCCAAAACCAAACATTTATGCCTTATAACTTCGTTGTTTACTGAAAAATTAACGCCATTTTTTTTTTTTTTTTTTTTTTTTTTTTTTTTTTTTTTTTTCTAAGCACAACAGCTAAATTAAAATTATTTTAAACTAGAGCTAAACTTTTAATTACCTAAAAAGTTCTTAATTTTTTTTTTTCCTTTAACAAGATTTAACTATCTCCCGTTTTTTTTTTTTTTTGTTTTTTTTTTTAAATAAGTTATAAAACATAAATTTTTTATTTTGGCCATTTTTTCAAAAAAGTTCATTAAAAAAAAAAACCGCAAGACTTTGTATATGGGTAAGTGACCTTAAATAGGTTCAAAATGATCCTCCCTACCCGAGATTCTTTTTTGGCTAACGGTCTTCCGAACACCCTATATATATATATATATATATATATATATATATATATATATATATATATATATATATATATATATATATATTTTGTTTAGTAAGGTTCTTGAGGTTCAATCAATAAATAAAACAACTATTTTGGCGACGGTTCTACATTATATTTTTCTCCTAATCATGTCCTACAGTGAAAAAACAGGTTACAATAAAATTATATAAGTTATACAAGTTATTTCAAAACATAAAGTTAGCGTGGGGATTCCCAGGTCAGTTGTGTACTGGAATTGTTAGAATTTAGTTAGTCGATACCATATCCACCATTGTAAGTAGCTTCATACTCCTCTATATTCTGTAATTATATATATTTTTATTATTCTTTCACATGTTGCTATATACTTGTATTGTAGCTAACTTTATGTTTTGAAATAACTTGTATAACTTATATAATTTTATTGTAACCTGTTTTTTTATTGTAGGGCATGATTGAGAGTAAAATATAGTCTCGAAACGTCTCCAAAATAATTGTTTTTATTTACTGACTGTACCTAAAAAAACTTATTAAACATATATATAGCACTTGAAAAAAGGTCACATTTTTTCGCTGGACTAATTTTTAGGACCACCCACACTAGTCCATCGCTTCTCTAAACATATAGGAGCTGTTAAATTTCCAAACAGATATTCCGATTCGGAGTCCTAGTATGATTTTTACGTTCAGTCAAACAACCAATAGATTCTTAGGCTATAACTAATGTCTGTTGTAACTTTGTAAATGTTTATGTAACACTTCATCTTGTATATATAAGATAAATTCTATAAAGCTATTAATTTATGTGTTTGCTATTTCACGTTTTTTTTCGTCTGGGATTTCGGGAGGACCGACATTCTTTCGTTTCGCCACTCCAAGGAAGGCTATATTTTTCAAGATCTTCTGCGTTAAAGAGCGATATTTATCGCCTCCGGAGAGAGCTGTTGAAAAATAGCGGCTGACTTTAAATTGAATTCGTGATGACCCTACGTCAAGATGCAATTCTACAATGAAAATAAAAAAAAATAAATAAATAGACATCCCCCTGGGAGGTAGGGGTTAAGGATGTAGAGATGATTAAGAAGACCGCTCGAGACACCCCCACAGAGGTCAAAGTCAAATAAAGCGGTGATTTAAGGTTCCGAAGCGAAGGGCATATAATGTGCTATAAGGATGTTAATGTATTCACTGCCTCCTTGATATTAGCATACAATCCTGCCTAGGGGTGTCGCCCCCGCCAAAATGTACAACATCCGTAATAATTTTAATATATTCTCATAGGAGATACAGATCTAGCGAGCCACAAAAGGGGTCTCGCCACAATCAGATCCAACCGCTGCTCCCCCTCCACAATATATTTTTTTTTGTTCTTTTGTTATTGTTAATATTGTAGCGTACTGCGTTCTCTTGTTTTAACTGTATTCAGCTAACGGTAAGAGAGGTTTGAGCTCTGTGTTGAGGGCTTGTACAGGCAACTTCATTTGTCTTATAAACAGCCAATTACTATGTTACTACGTATCAAGCTACTACTTTTAAACTTTTACTAACAAGGGGACGTTTGGAGTTGTAGCTCACAGATTTGAATGCCGATTTTTGTGTGGGTAGTAAGGACCTATAATAGTGCAAAACTAGAGTTATAGCCGCCAATGAGCATTAGGAGCCCAGAAAAAAAATTAAAATATGAAAAACACGTTTTATTTTTTTTCTCAGCTCTCAGTCAAGATAGAGAAAAGATTCTTTCACGTTTGATTGCAGTTATGTATGCTATTTGATATAAAATTACTTTCGTTATGCTCAAGACACTACCCAGCTTTAGGGTGCTCAAAAATGGCAAAAAAATGGAAATCCGCTGTAAATCAGTAGAAACTTTTTTTCATTAACAACTGACCTCAAATCTCGATTCAGCGCACCATAAAACCCTCATATGTGAAATTTTACCAAAATCAAAAAATATGGATTTTTACCCCTTTAGAGGAGGTTAAAATTTTTGAATTGAGATTTTATCGACAATTTCTAACGGCCATAACAACTGCTGCGTTGAACTGATTAAAATAGTAATAGCATCACTAGAATCAGCATACATTCTGCTTTTTATCCATGCATATAACATTGGGATTACTACAGATTTTAGTGGCCAAAAAGTAATATGAAAGAATAAATCCGAGGTCAGGTATAACTTGAGATATTTCAATAAGGGGAAATCCTGCGACCTCCGGATTTCGGCTAACCTATGGAGTTTTATGGCTTCTAGATGACTTTAAAATTTGGTCTTAATTGGTGGCGAAATATTTGAGATAGCGCAAATTATTTACATTTTTGCCTTATTATAGGTCCCTACTAACCACACAAAAATCGGCTTTCAAATCTGTGCGTCACAACTGCAAACGTCCCCTTGTAAGATATAAATTATAGGGTCAGTTAAAAAATCTCTGCGGTTTTATGAATTAAATGGAAACAAAAAAGAATTTTAATTATAATTAAAATATTACGGTTAGTAGTAATATGGTACTTTATGAAGAAGATGGTCTGAGATGCAGTAAGGAGTATTAAACTACATCTCAAAGTTTAAAAAATTTTAAATGAAATGCCGAAGTTTTGACCTGTTTTACAGGTCTTCTTTAGGGTTTGTTTGATGTATGCACAGCCCTCCCCCCATATTTCAGAAACAATATACTATAACAAAACCTCAACTTTTCGATAATCCATTCGTCCATAACCAAATCCTACAGACGTTCCACACGACCCTCGACAAAGACTCAAAAGAACGAGCGATTTGTTATAAATTTATTTGACTTTTTTTTAATTATTATTATTATTATTATTATTATTATTATTATTATTATGGTTTTTTCGTTCTTTACTTACTACTAACTAACCCCTCTGGTCTTAACTACTACAAAATTTCAGGTCACGAGGAATCTCCACACGATGTTACCCCTCATGCCTATCAAGCAAAATTTTGTATTCATTATTTATCTGCTGGTTTTGCTCTTTGACATATATATATAGAGAGAGAGAATATATATATATATATATATATATATTCTATATATTCTATATATGTATATATAGACCGTTACCACATATATATATGGTCGGCATAAGAGGCGCCACCAAATTGGCTTGACCCGCGCTACACCGACCAGTTCGATCCTTACGCTTCACTTCGAGTTTACATTTATCGATAGTTCTTTCCTACAACCTCACTTGTAAACAATCAATTCTACAGTATCAACTTGGATTGTGTTGTTTAGTGTGTTATATTGATATTTAGTCTTCTTAAATGTAAATAAGTGAAACAGAAGTTAACAAAGTTTCATAAAGGATTAAGTGTTTCATCAATTCATGTTTTCTTATTCCCTCTTATCTAATGTGTAAAAGTGTTACAAAACTTAGGAAGATTAATTTGTACATGGATTTGGTGTTTTATATATTTTTATTTGATGTATCAATTGAAGTGATAAAATTTCAGTATGCATATTTTGTGAACGGATTCTTTGTCATCCATAATACTTATTGTCCTAAAGTGAGACATATTGTATAATTAACTCAATAAAACATATCGATCTATTGTTATATGTATTGTTATACATGTATCGTTGTAATATTAATTTACTATAAAGAATTACAGAAAATATAAGAACTTTCTTTGAATATATATACACACTAAGAGACGAAGAACAGGTGTAGCCAGACCCCTCCTGGCTCGACATAACAAAAGAAATGAATGGATTAGTTCCGCTAGGAGGCAATTATAATTTGTTATGGAAACGGAGGGCCATCTTAATATTATTCATTACGCAGCTTTAAAAAGATTTCATTCATAAGAGAACAGAAAAAGTCGGCCATTAGGAACAACGTACAATCTTTTGAATCATTCATGGTTAAATAATTACACATATTTTGTATTTATAACGTCTGAAGAATTTTAATTAGGGTTTGAACTTAAAATTTAGCTCTATCTTTTGATCAATTTGAAAATTATAATGAATATTTTTAAAGAACTTTTATTTATTCAAAAAATAGTAACACAAATTTTTAGATGCATTAAACATTAATTAGTTTCAGAGATGTGCCGGTACCAAAATATTTCGATTCTCGAATCCGGTAACGATACTAGGAAATCGATTCTCGATTCTCGATACCGATACCTAAAAGATTAGCTAACTAGTAGCATTTATAATGCACAGTATATAATATGGACAAAACAATTCACAAATTCTTATTTAAAAAAATAAATATTCCAAGGTTTCATTTTTTTTTTCCACATAAAGGCCATAGAGACCACGTGAATATTACGAAGATGGATTTTTAATTCTGTTCCTTCTCATCATCCATATCTCCTTCATTCTTTCTGATTGCCTCTGTCTCCTCTCCTCCGTCCAGGCCATACCCACCTTCGGCCCCTTCCTGTCCACAAGAACCGCTATTCCTTGTTGTTTCCTTCTATATTCTTCTCTATCAAGGCAGTCACATTCCTCAATCTCCAGTTTGCTGGTCTCCTCTTTTAGCAGTTTTATATATCCTTGTGCACTCTTGTAATGCCAAATTTTCTGAATAATAGCCTTATTAAGTCTTTCCTCAGATATTCTTACCATATGTCCATAGAACTTCAGTCTCTTAATTCTTATATCCGTCTCTATGTTCGTTGTTTCTTTGTAGATCTCCTCATTTGATCTTAACCTATATCCTTCCTGGGTTTCATTAATTCATTTCATTTCATTTATTGATTAAGGAATAGAAAATTTTACTAAAACCTTTTCCCTAAACATTGTAAATACGTTAATATTTTTCTGGATTTGTTTTAATTAAGCATTATAATCGTATGTAAACTTAATAAGATGAAAAATAATCTTGATTTTGGGATAACAAAAATCCTTTAAGAATTACAAAAAAAGTAAAAAGAAATTGTATTATTGTCTGGTTGCATTTATTTATTTAGTTTTACATTGTTATCTATTTCTTCATTTTCTAATGGCAAATACATTCTCATCAAATAGAAATTTAGCTTGCATTAGCAAGGGATTTGTTTTAAATTCTGTACAAATAAATTAAGATTTTGGTCATTACGAGAAGAATTGACGTATAATAATAAACTAATTAGACATCTTAAAACTATTACAAGAATTAGCGGTATCGGTCGGTTCCTAAGAATCGATTCTTGTTACCGATTTTATTCTCAAGAATCGATGAAACCGAGGATCGACATTTTGATTCGACTCATCTCTAATTAGTTTTCAGATGAATATTCTGTTCTAGCCATTTAATTTTATATATTACTAAGCATATCGCTTAGTAATATATAAAATCGCAGCTTCGCCGGCTCTTATTAATAACAAACTTCGATTATTTTAACAATTAATTGAATTTCATTTGTTTATCGATGAAAATGTTGTATCTAACAAGGGGAGGACACACTCAGTCTCTCACGGATCTTGTTGGCAATTTTTTTGGAGGTGACTGGTCGAAAAATATTAGGCTCGTATTTTATCGTTCCGACCAATGGGCCCTAGAAGCCGAGAAAAATAATAAAATAGCATTAAATTAATTTATTTTATATCTCGAGTTTAAAAAATGATATAAACATAATTCTGGAACCAAAATTTTTATTTTTGATTGCGAATTTAAGAGAAAATACAGCCGCTCCATAGATTTTGGGTTAGGTTATTTAAATTCTAAAAAAATTATTAGATTTTAAAGCAAACTACCTCTATAGATTTTTTAACACAAAAATTGATGTCAGATTCTAATTCAGCACCCTCAAAAACATTAAAAAACATTTATTCAATAAAAACAACAAATATCATTTTTCACCCTCTTTGAGGGGAAGAAATTTTTAAAACGATTATTGGTTATTTTTCTTTAAATAGCTAATATTTTGTCACGCAATTCATTTATTGGTATCGCTGGAAAGAGGAGAGCCTCAGCTTTCTTTTGATGTATATTAATACAATATTCGATTAACAAAAACCTATTAAAAAAACTGGTGGAAAATCCGAAAAACTTTTTTATTTTTAACTTGAGGTTGCAACCAGATAGGAAAATGAAACCAAAGACATTTCAAGATTATTACCACCCTATATTTTGTATTTAAAAAATGAAGTTGATACGTTAAACCTTCTAAGCGTAATTCATGTTTTTGTCAAATTAAACAAAAATTGCCTACCTATTTGGTCAGGAACATTTTGAAGCTTAAGAATTTTCATTTTTATTTTTGGATGAAATTTTGTATTTAAGGGTTCTTTTTAATGCTGAATTCGAATCCGATGTCGGGTCTTGTGGAAAAAGTATATTGAACTTAGTTCAATGAAAAAATAATTTTTTTGTTTTTATCGAATAAACGTTTTTCAATGTTTTTGAGGATGCTGAATTAGAATCTGACGTCAATTTTTGTGTGAAAAAATCTATAGAGGTAGTTTTCTTGAAAATATAATCATTTTTTAAGAATTTAATTGACCTAAATCAAAATCTATGGAGCAGGTTTATTTTTCCTTTCATCCGCAATTAAAAATAAAAATGGTGCCAGAATCATGTCGATATCATTTTTTAAACTCGAGATATAAAATATTTTAATTTAATGCTATTTTTTTTTCTCGGCTTCTAGAGCCCATTGGTCGGAACGGCAAAACACGTGTCTAATATTTTTTGACCAGGAACCTCCAAAAAAATTGCCAAAAAGATCCCTGAGAGACTGAGTCTGTCCTCCCCTTGTAAGTATGGAATTTAATATTATTTCACGCATGGTAGTAATTTAAACATGGTTAAAATTGCATTGATTAGGTGTTTAAAGAGTACGTAAGAGCATAATAAATAACATAAATCCACCTTAGCAGAAATAATTTTATCGATCCATCTAGTTGAATTTTAATTTCTAAACATGAAAGTATGTGACAGTTTGACAAACCTCGTTTCTGGCACTCGATTCATATTAATTATTATAATACTAAAATTTATTATTATGATCCTTCCTATAACTATGAAGGTGTAGGTAAAATTTGGTGCAATTAGGTTTAATAGTATCACCATTGCAAACTCTGTTGCAGAATGGCCACATATCGGTCGAATTTTATACTGCACTGGGGTCCACATGTCGCTTCATATATTTATAGCTTTTTTAATAACAATTGAATTGAAAATAAGTAATTTTTATCATAAATTTCTAGCTCTATATAACACCGTAGCTTTGTAACCTCTCTATATTATAATATAATTGAAAATCTTTAAATTTTATTATTGCTAAACCTTTTTTGAACTGTTAAAATTTGGAACATATTGGTTCAGAAGTTTTCGCGGTTAGTGATCACAAACGAAAAATGGGTTTTCCTTTTATATAATAGTATAGATATAGTTAGAGGTTCCTATTTTTTTCTTATTGTACATTTTGTGTGATTGGATTCATAACCAACCGTATTACCTATTGCCTTGGGTTAAAATTAGGAACAGAACAATGCATACGAAATAACAAATTTATAATCCATAAGATCATATAACAACAAAATGCAAAATATTTTATGACGAACTTCATGACTTTATAACGGACTTATATAAGAAAATGGCAACAACAAATATATTAGACAACATAAATTAATGTTTTAAAACGAATTAAATAAAACTCTCTTTAGAAACAATTTTTTTTTTTTTCTTTTGTTTTTTTTTTTTTTGTTTTTTTTTTTTTTTTTTTTTTTTTTTTTTTTTTTTTTGATGGAGAGACGTCAGTTACAAAGAGATCCCAGCGCTACCTGTGTCAAAACCCTTAACTAACATATAAGTTGGAATAATAGCTACTAGCCTATAACATGCCTCACATTTACGTTTTAAGTTTTCACCTATGTGTGAATAAAAACAAAAAGTCAATAGTAAAAAAAATAATTTGAACCTAGCACATAAAAATGGATGATATCAAAACTTAGAATCACATTTATCTAAGAAATAATAGATTTTTTCTTTTTGTTTATGAATATTTATGCATAAATTAGAAGGCTGTAGATACAAATGCAAAAGAAGCCGTCGCCGTAGGCAAGTGGCAAAGATAACATACGAGTATATTAGCAATCATTCACATTATTTTTATTTATTTCGTTTTATTTTGTGTTTTATAATTTATTCACATCTGCTAAACAATACTTCACAATCAAAGAATATATTTCCTATAGAATATTAAATTTTAAATAAGACTGACGGTCAGATGCCTAGATCACATTATAATAGATTATTAGAAGTTATTAATACCCACATTTTGCCTCTCAAATTTTACAAATTTAGTGAGTTATATAAAATTAGTGGGAAATTTATAATCAAAACAAAGTAATTTCGGAAGCCATAACCATGGAGACAGAAAACCAAGGGCTGATGACGGATAGTGTTACCATAGTGATGAGGTTGCTATGGAATGAAGAAAAGAAACATTTGTTTTTTCGTTTTTTTAATTTACTATTCATAAAAATTTGTCATAATTTATTAGTTGTAATAATAAATGTTATATATAGCTCAAATGAATAAGATCTCATGAATATGTATAAATTGCTCAGAGTTTAGAAAAATAATTAAAAACAAAAAATAAACAAATGAAGGTTAAGTGTGTGATTCAGAGATCATTTCTAAAAATAACTTCTACAAATATGTATTTAATATCACTCCTTATAACTCTATTTTAATTTATTAAGTAGTTTTTTCTCTTCTTCGTTCTCTTTATCTCTTACTTTCTATATTTTCTTTTATTTGTTTCTACATATGGGAATTCTGGAAAACTATTTTCATACATTTTACATTTAGGTGGAGCCTCTCTGGTTATAAGATGAAGGTGTATATTTCTTGTATGCCGAATTCTTAATCCTAGCTATTTCTTCTCTGAGCTTAGTACGGCAGGAACTCCTCCATGGTTTTACGTCCTTCTTGATTATCTTAGGTTTAATTGTATGGCTGTGACCCCACAATGCTTGCCACTCTTGGGATATCGTCTCTATAAGTGGGCGTGCGTGTTCTGATTCCGTTATAAAGGTTTTGCCAGGTACTGGGAGGGCTAGAGCTTATTTTGCTGCTTAATCAGCCATAAAATTACTAGTCCAGCCAATGAGTGCTGAAATGAGGGGTGTAGAGTGCATGGATTATGTAATAATTTTTGACTTCACAGCTTCGTTAGGAGTACTTAGGAGGTAAACATACTAAAAGTCCCAAGTCCCATTTTTCTTATTTCTAAAATTGTCGATTTTTAATTAAAAATTAAATTTCCTATAAAATAAATTGTATGCATATTTGTCAAAATTCCCACGGTTTTGAGATATACGTTATTAAAAATTAATAATTTTAGAAATAAAAAATAAAGTTTACCTCACATTTTGTTAAACATTCGCTTCAAATACCAAAAACGTATATATGAAATTAAAGTAAATTTAATGTTCCACAATTTTGATTCTGACGTTTTTTCTGAAAAATGATTGTGAAATGTAATAAAGACATAAAGTCTCTGAATTTAAGTACCTGGGTTCAATAGTCACTCAAGACAGCACCCCCGATGTGGAGATTAGGAAAAGGATAGCCGCCGCTAATAGATGCTACTTTGGTCTAGCAAGGCAGTTCAGAGGGAGAATACTCTCAAGAAAGACCAAGCTCTACCTCTATAAAACCTTAGTGCGCCCCGTGCTCCTGTATGGATCGGAATGTTGGACAGCATCAAAGGCAGCCGAAAAAGAACTGATGATCTTTGAAAGAAAAGTTCTCCGACGAATCTTTGGTGGGGTAAAAATCGGAGAGGAATGGAAACGCCGCACAAACCAGGAGTTGTATACGATTTTTGAAGAGGCAGACATCGTTACAACCTACAAGTTAAGGCGCTTAAGGTACGCTGGGCATATTGCCAGAATGGCTGATGGAGATATGCCAAAGGGGTTGCTGACCCAACTGATCCATGGGACAAGGAGAAAAGGAAGACCAAAGCTTAGGTGGTCGGATGGGGTCGCTGCAGATGCCAGAAGCATGTTGGGGGTGCGAAACTGGACGGCGTCAGCGCGGGACCGTGACGATTGGAGGAAACGGTTGGAGGAGGCCAAGACCTGTCACCGGGTTGTAGAGCCGTTTATAAAAAAAAAAAAAAAAAAAAAAAAAAAAAAAAAAAAAAAAAAAAAAAAAAAAAAAAAAAAAAAAAAAAAAAAAAATAAAGACAAAAGTTTGACAAAAAGTGAGGTGACATTTGTTTTTTCCCGAAAATCACCGATTTTCAATAACGAATATCACGTAAACGGTTAGAATTACGACAAATCATGGGCAAAATCCTTGAAAAACTAATTTTAAAACGCATGTATCCCATCCTAGATTCCCATCATGTAATCCCAGATCACCAGTTTGGATTCCCAACATCACACTCCACCATTCAGCAATGCCATCGTGTGTGGGACGTTGTCTCCTCTGCATTGGAGCGCGGAATGTACTGCACGGGAGCCTTTCTCGACGTGGAACAAGCCTTTGACCGAGTCTGGCACCCAGGACTGCTTTACAAACTCCGCAAATTCCTTCCTTCAACATACTTCCTAATTATCCGTTCCTATCTGAGTGATAGAACTTTCAAAGTAAACCATAAAAATTCCTATTCTCCCCTCTTTACCCAATCTGCCGGCGTTCCTCAATGTAGTATCCTAGGCCCCATCCTCTACACGGTGTATACAGCTGACATTCCAACTCATCCTGCCACTGTCCTCACCACTTACGCTGATGACACATGTGTGTTATCAGTAGAGTCCGGATTCTCGTGCAATTGCATCTTTTTATTGCAAGCTCGTAATCAGCCAGGGACAAATTATTGATATGAATTAGGATGTTTAGGCCCAAATTTACCTAGTTTAATATTGCACAAAATTGCACATTTTGGGGGTTACTGCATAAAATTGCACATTCTGCAGTTTGAATGCATAAAATTGCACATTTTGCTGTTTTAATGCATAAAATTGCACATTCTGCAGTTTGAATGCACAAAATTCCTGGATTCAAATCGTGAATGCGCACAACACTTTCTTGTTTTTGAAAAAGTGGCAACTTTTAGAAGAATGAATAATTTTATTTTTATATAGGTAATAATGTTTCTTTTTTAAGAGATATAAACTATTCTTAATACAAAAATATAAAAAATCCAAGCGTGTTAAAATGAATACGCTTCTATAGGTAGAGTTCTTAGAAATGTTTAGATTGACTTGAGCTAGGGAACTCGGATCCCCACCTTCCAAGAAATTTTGACTCTCCCTCATAACTTTTCTCATCGGTAGCAATAATGTTTTAGTTTCCGACTTCCCTCTAAGGAGTAACGTTGTCTCCATTAAAATACCTAAAATTTCAGCTAGTGTTAGTTCAAAGATACTAGGTTGGATAGAAAAATATCCGGAACTAAAATCCGGTGGCAAAATAATATATTGTGGGCCCTGTGACAAAGCTATCGGCAGCGCAAGAAAGTCACAAGTTGATGCACACTGTACTTCGAATAAGTTTTTAACTTGAATTTTTATCCCTATTTAATGATTTAGAGCATAAATGTACGGTTATTTTTATTTGTAATTGCAATATACATATTTATATTCCTAAGTAATATGTACACATAGCTTATGTATAGCATGTACAATAAAGAGATGCGATTTGTTCTTATTGCGTTTTAGACAAGGACTATTTAACTACTCCCTTAATAAGGACCGGATCAATAAATTTTAAGATAAAAACCACTTTTTGGAAAGAAATGTAACTAGAAAATTGTTTGTTCAACATTTTTTATCATTTGCATTTTATTTTGCATGATTTTAAGTTTTTATTGCACGATTTTGCACGATTTCAAGTTTTTACTGCACATTTCAGAATTTTTCTTGCACGAAAATCCGGGCTTTAGTTATCAGTAAACAATGATCCCTTCATTGCCTCCCAAACACTCCAATCCCATATCCTAAGCCTTCAAGAATGGTGTCAAAAATGGAGAATCAAAATAAATCCCAAAAAATCTCACCAAATAACCTTTACGCTTCGTCGTAAGCCCACGACTTCCTGTCCTACAGTATCCTTTAATGATATTCCACTAATCCCTGTTGAACAGATCCGCTACCTTGGACTCCACTTGGACAAACGTCTTACTTGGAATCCACATACAAGACTAAAAAGACAAGAAAAACTGCCCGTCGTTACAGATTACTTCAACATTTATTAGACAAACGTTCAAAGCTCCCAATTAATTACAAAAGACTAATATACATGACTGTGATTAGACCTATCTGGACTTACGGAGTTGAGCTTTGGGGCTCCACTAAACCATCCAATTCATCTCGTATCCAATCCTTACAATCCAAAATCCTTCGTAAAATCCTCAATGCTCCTTACTTTGTCACCAATAAACTTATCCATAAAGACCTTAATGTTCCATATGTTGCTAATTTAGCCCACACCAGATACCTATCCTTTCACAGTAAGCTCCATAATCATTCAAATCCGTTAGTTTCTCAACTTGCTTCCCACTCCATTCCTGATAATCCTCCGAGGCGTCTGAAAAGAAGATAGCCCAGAGACCTTCTAGTTTAGAATTTTTATTAAAGTGCTACTGATGGGTAGTACTTTTCATGTTTTGTCACGTTATTCTTATAGTTAACAGCACATTTACTTGATGTATATATATTGTACAGTTGTAAATTTCAATAAATTGTTATTAAAAAAAAAGAATTACGACAAATTTATATATAATAAATTTTATAGTAAATTTAATTAGGTTTTATATTTGTTTGAAACATATCTTTCTAGAGTCAACCGTTTTCGAGATATTATCGAAAAACAAAAAAAAAACTGAACTTCTCCCCTCCCCCCACCGTTAGCTCACTCCCAGGGGCGGGGACTTTTAGTATGTTTACCTTCTAACTTTTCCTAACGAAGTGAAGTCAAAAATTATCGCATATTCCATGCCCTCTACAATGTGTTTATTGATTGGACTATACCTATTATAGCGATATGACTTGGTGACCAGATGAAGTATACCGATTTTCCTCCTTCATGAAGCCTCTTGACCAGATCTAGAATGCAATGTATTCCTTAGTGTTCTTCATGGACCTTAAAGCGCTGAGTGAGCCTGACATCAGGGCAACATATTCAATGGCCGAGCTCAAGGAGTATCGCAAAGCCATGGTGATTGCATTAATTCCAGCAAAAAACTGCAAAATTTGTTTAATTAACATTTATGCGTTGTTTGAGGAGTGACAAAGGCAGATCCTATTGATGTGTCCGACCTGGATCCGTCTGTGCATATTAATAAATGTTCAGGTAAGGAAGAAATGATATTGTCGAAGTGCCTTCTTTATTCTTCTGGTTTTTGTGAGGGTTGTTCTTCAGGTACTCCGTATGACTGGTTGGTTTTTTTCCGTTCCTACTGGAAACGTATTTAAAATGGGGCTAGAGGAATATTTTTCTGCCCATTTAAACAAAAATATGGATAGGTTTTAAACGATTTTATTATTTATAATGATTCATAAATATCCATTATTAGTCTACTAATTTCTACATACAGTACAACAAAGAGCCGGTAGTAAAGATAATACATTACGTAGAAATTGTGTAGCCAACTTGTTCTACTTGTCTCTATTGTTATTAAACAGTACCCCCCCCCCCCCCCACCTCTGCGGTACACTGTAACAAATTTGTAATCTCAGAAAACTAAAAAAGAAATGGTAGTTTTTAAGGATAATTTTGATATTATTCCCAATCTAATATGGAGGATAAAATAACCCTGATATGGTATTTTATAGGTAAATAATTAGAATGCGATTTAATATATATTTTTTTTTAATCTACTATCTCAGAAACCACCGAACGGATTGGAATTAAATTCGATATGTAGCTTCCTCTAGGACCATAGGTGCTCGCTAAGAAAGGAATTAAAAAAAATCGGCATGGATCGCAGCTGATTCGCGAACAATGCGATTACAATTTTTATTGGGTGAATAATAAAAGATTAGTTGCCATATGGTATTTGGAGATAAGCTAAGTTAAAAAATAGGTTAGATGTTTAAACCGCACACTTTGACCACAAATTAAGTTCCTTTTAGTTGTAAACAAACAAAAATACGATCGATGTCGAAACCTTATAATATGGTACATTCTGTAAACTCATGGTGGCTGCAGAGGTGGACCCTAAGTTTGAGTTGTTTCGTTACGAGAAGCTATTAAAAGACTTATATTAAAGAGGAGGTTAAAAGACTAATGTTCTCTGGTGATGACATGTAAGGCCAGTTCGATATAGGGAAAAAAACTGATAAGAATCAGTGAGTTCTATCAAGTGTATGATTCTCTTCAGTATCGTCTCATGTTCTACCATGGAGAAGATGGGTACAGTATTAACATCCCTCAGCGTGACCCAAACAATAATACACCACTTAAGAAAACCGTGTCTGAAGCTGATTTTTACGCCTCAATGTTGACGGAGCGAGGAAGTGAAGAACCTTATTTACTTTAATTTCGTAATCTCCTCAACCAATATAGGCTTGATATGTACTCAAAAATAGAAACAGAAATATTAAACTTTAATCGAAAAAATCAAAAAAGTTGAGAAGTGGAGGCTATATTCACTTAAAGTATGCCATAAAGAAAGCTGATGGTCTGGTATCAGAGCTGGGTAAGATGGTAGTGCTCCCTCGAAGCTTCATTGGAGGACTGTTAAAATAATATAAAATTAACTTTTGCCAATTGTCGAATTCTCTTAATGGAATTATTTTAAGAATGAAATTCTTTAGGTTTATTTAAGTAATAATAATTATCAACATTAAGCTTAACTTTTACTAATTTAAGTTGTCCTTCATCCTAATGATATTAAACCGTAGCGGAGCAGGGTCCTTTCAGCTAGTTCATTAATAATTACAACTGTATACAACATATGGAATAAGTAAATATGCGGTTAAATGATTACAATAATATGTCAATTACTTGTGAAGACACTAACCATCAGTAGCAATTCAATAAATACTCTAAATTAGGTCTTTTGGCCATCATCGTTCAAAACGCCTCAGAGGGGCAATCGGAAATCAAGTGAGATCTTTGGGAGAATAGTGGATTCTAGTGGGTATGTAGACTTTCATGAATAGATAGTCATCTGGTTTGGGCCAAGTTGAAGAAAATTATTACAATGCCATGTCAATAACTTTTGAAGAACTACTCATTACAGTTGGCCTCTAACTTTCATAGAGTGCGGGCGTGTTTAAAGTGTTCTCGTGACTGTTAATTTTATTATCGTTTTTTTTTTGTTTTATCTCATGTTAGCTAAAATAGTTTTATACACAACTTAATGAAATCGGAAGATGAGGTAGGTGTTACTTCATTAATTTCCCAAAATTGCCAACTTTCTTCTAAACCAAATAGCCACGATGTTATAGAAGACTCAAATTCGAAGAAAAGAAATCTCGAAGGCTCTCCACTAAACCAATCACCTGTAAAAAAAATGGGTAAATATTATCAAGAAATTTCACCTATAAAAATTAGCAATAGATTCCAAATATTATCTGAAACCGACCTTACAACCAATAAACCTTGTTCTTCTAAACAAACAACCGCTTAAGAGAGTATTATTACTGAAAATAAACAGGTTACACCTAAAATCCCCCCGATATTTTTACATAATGCAAATAATCACCAACTCCTAATAAATGACCTAAATTCATTATGTATGAATCCCTTTTCTACAAAATTAGCCGGTAAAGACACCAAAATAATGCTCTCTTCCATTGAAGACTATAGAAGAATTACTCCATATTACGATGAAGAAAAAATCGAATATCATACTGTTTCTTTAGAAAAAAATAAAACTCTCAATGTTGTTATTAGAAAGGTGCCATACTCTATTACGGATGAAGAACTAAAATCCGAATTAATCTCTAAAGATTTCGATGTGTTATAGAATAGAATAGAATAGAAAAATAATTTTATTCTGGGACAAAGTCCCTTAAGAATAACAGATAATTGCAGGTATAACTAAATTAAATCTGGTTAGAGACATAGTGAGCTACAAAAAAGAAAAACAATAATACATTAATGACACTATGTACATAGATGATATTTAAATAAAAAGAAAAGAAAAGAAGATAACATTTTACAGATTAGAGGAGATAGAATTAAATAAGAAAAAAAAATAAAATAAAATGATATAGAAAAATCTTATGGTACAATGATATGATTTGTATGTACAATAGAAGTACCCAATGTTATATTCATGGAAAGTTAAATTTTTATTAAAAGGAATCTCAATTATTCCAGAACTGAATCCAGCAATGCAATAATAATTTTGACTAAGTAGTTAGATAGTTAGCAAGCGTCAGTCTGGATGAGAAGGAGGTATTGGAAATATAAATATTTGAATGTTTTCAGGGATTTAGCTTGTCTGATGTGAGGAGGGATGGAATTCCAGAGGATTGTTGAGCGGAAAAGGAAGGAACGTTGGAATATTGAAGTTCTATGGGACGGGGTATACATATCAGAAAGACGGGATCTCGTATGTATTGGATTGACTGGAGATCTGAATTGGAGCTTATTGTAAATATAAGAAGGTTGGAGGGTATTGATAATTTGGTATAGGAATGTTCCATGGAAATATTGTTTACGGAAAGTGGGATAGAGCCAATTTAGTTGGGCATAGAGGTGGGAAACATGGGAACGCCCCGGACTACCGAAGACAAACCTGACGAAGCAGTGTTATACGTATCGAGAATATTAAATAAAGAAAAAAAAACCCACCCCTCTTTGTTCAGTTTCAATAATAAATAATACAAAAGCAAAAGATATTTTTAAACTCGAAAATTTATTTTCCGCTCTAATTTCAGTGGAACCAAAAAATAAAAACAATGATATCCCCATGTGTACCAACTGTCAAAGGCTCGGCCACACGAAGAATTAAGGTGTGTTAAATGTAAAGAAAATCATCTTTTTTCAAAATGCCCACTAAAATTCACTGAAAAACCACATTGTGTCAACTGTAATGAAGCACCTGCAGCTAGCTATGGAGGTTGCCCTTATTATCAATCAATTAAAAACAAAACAAACTCACCTGCCGTTCCAAACAATATCGAAAATAAAAATGAAGAAACTCCATCAAATCGTAAACCTTTTCGTAAAGTCACACCAAATTTTCCGTATTCTTCTGCCTTATCACCTGAACAACAACCGCAAGAAAAAACTAATACCGACGACAACAGTGAAAACATATTGACCGCTATTACAAAAATAATAATCAACGCTATAAAACCATATTTATCACAAATAATGAAACATTTAAGTTCGTTAGTAACCTCCTTCTTTACAAATGGGCCTTAGTGTAAACAACAGCCCATCAACTGTTACTAATTCCTTCCCCACCTGTTATAATAAATATGTTTATTTTTATCATTATTTCTACAGTCCTAATGATATTATATTATTTTATTATGGCCTCTGAAATAAAAAAATTAAATATGTTAAACTGGAATGCTTATGGCATTTTTTCACGAAAAAACGAATTTAAAATATTTCTTGAATCAAACTCCATCGATATAGCCTGTATATCTGAAACACATTTAGCAAGTAATATTAAATTTAATATACCAGGCTATGTAATTTTGAGAAAAGACAAGAACAGTTCGACAGCCTCTGGTGGCGTAGCTCTTATCATCAAAAATAATATCAGTTTCTCCGAAAATATTATTCTCGACATATCAAATATCGAATTTATATCCATTCGTCTAAACTCTACTCCCAGCACTGTTATCACAGCAGGATACAAGCCCCCAAATAAAAAACTAACAACAAATAAAAAAAAAAGAAGAAGAAATTCTAAAATTATTTCCTCCCAAGGAACATACTTTAGTATTAGATGACATGAACTGTAAACATATATACTGGGGGTGTCGCAAATCCAACTCAAATGGTATTAAATTACTAGACATTTGTTCTAGACATAATATTAAAATCACAGCACCTCCTGAACCTACATTTTTTAGAAGAGGGTGTACGCCAGACATCTTAGACATTATGCTATCAACAAATATCAGCCTACCTATAACAACCAAAACAATAGCCGCTCTAAATTCGGACCACATCCCAATATTAATTCAGTTCTCAACCGAAACTCCTGAAATTATCACTCGTAGTTCTATGATTAAAGGATTCATTAACTGGGATATTTACAAACAATTGATGGAGCAAAATATTTGTTTAAAAAAAAAAGATTCACCACAAACATGAAATTAATGAAGCCATAAAACAATTTACAGAAAATATATCTAAATGCATAAATGACTCCACAGTAAAACCATTCCACAAAAAAAGAAATAGTTTTTTTAAGCAATGTTCCAAATTCCATCCTATTAAAAAGAAAAGAAAAAAATTATGCTAGAAGACAGTGGATGCGAACTAAAAATCCGAAATTCAAAAAAATATGGAACAACTTAAGACGTACTATCAAAACAGAATTAGATAATTTCACATTAGCACAATATCAAAATTATGTCACAAACCTGGATCAAAATGACCAATCCCTATGGAAGGCTACGAAACGGCTATTAAACAAGAAAGAAAAAATCCCAAGCCTATCAGAAAATGGTGATTTTATCACTAGTGATGTGGAGAAAGCTGAAGCCTTCGCAGACTATTTTGAAAAAACATTTTCTATCCCAACAAGAGAAACAAGTCCGTCAAGAAGAAACTCAGTATATTATGAAATCGATGAATTTGTAGTATCACCACAAGCAACAGTACAACTTCCATTGAAATTTACAACTCCGAAAGAGATTTTTGAGCATGTTACAAAACTTAAAACAAAGAAAAGTCCTGGTCATGATCTAATTCCAGTTATTGCCATTAAAAAATTACCGAGAAAAGCCATAATTTTCATAACTTCAGTTTTCAATAGTTGCTTGCGAACAGGTTATTTTCCTGATATTTGGAAGAAGGCTGAACTGGTAGTTATCCACAAAACAGGAAAAAACGCTAAACAAATCAGTAGTTACAGACCTATAAGCCTCTTACCAATATTAGGAAAACTTCTAGAATCAATTATACTCGTAATAGGGCGCCTAACTTCATTTTTTCAGGAAATAAACATTATTCCAGATTTTCAATTTGGATTTCAGGTCAGTCGTTCAACAGCACACCAACTTTCAAGAATAACAGAATTAATAGTAAACAGCTTTGAAATGAAAGAACACACACTTGTCACATTTTTAGACTTTCAACAAGCATTTGACAAGGTATGGCATCAGGGTCTCTTATACAAACTGAAGTCAGTATATACTCCAAAATATTTATATGATATTCTATATTCCTTCCTCAACCAACGTACTTTCACCGTCTGAATAAACAACACCATCTCAACCACCAGACCTATCCGTGCTGGTACTCCACAAGGATCAGTTATATCTCCCATCCTCTTCAACTTTTATCTCCACGATATCATACAATCGTCCAAACCTCTATAGCCATGTTTGCTGATGACACGGCAGTTTTTTCTCAACATGAAAATATAACAATAGCCAGAAATACGCTCCAAACTCACCTCAACGAACTAGAAAAGTATCTTAAGAAATGGATGATTAACCTAAATATACAAAAATGCATAGCCAAAATTTTTACCCTCAGACGACCTACAGACCCACCGGAACTGGTAACAGACTTCAGTGGAATCCATCTAATGAGGCAGTGAAATACATTGGTGTTCATCTCCATCGTCGCCTTACCTGGAATCACCACATCAATATTAAACTTACAAAGACCTACGCAAGGCTGGCAATGCTGTACCCGATAATAAACCGAAAATCGACTCTTAAACCAAGTACAACTATTTTAGTCTACAAAACTATACTCAGGCCATTAATGATGTACGGTTATGAAGTGTGGGGTGCTGCATCCTCTACCAAACGGAAAAATTACAATGTTTCCAAAACAAGGTCCTGAGAATTGCTGTAGATGCTCCCTGGTTTGTAAGAAATAGTCAACTACACCGTGAATTAGACATAGAATCAATAGACGATTTCATCAAAAAATGTTACACCAGGTTTCATTGCAAGTTACAAGCAGTTAAAGGTGCAGTAGCCTTCAACATAGGAGCTCAAACAACATCCCGCAGATTTAAACCAAGACTCATGCAAGACGTCCTAATGTAAACACCATGACTACTTTATCCAATATTTACTTTTTCGTTTCAACACCAATTACTGTTCTTATTACTACAATTTGATTGTAATACTTCATTTATTTATTTTTTTTTTTGTATTACTATTTTTTTTTTTGTGTATAAACTTGTCTGTTATTTTTTATTATTAATTTTTGTTAATTACTTCATTTGTGTATTGCTATAACTTTTTCCTTTATTTAATTTTATTATTTTTATTTTTATTCTTTTTATAAAAAGAAAAGTGAAAGAGGAAAAGAAGCGAAAAAGGAAAAAAAAAGAAAAAAAGGGGGAAAAAGGAAAAGAAAAAAAATATGCTATTTTTGTCTAATATTAGGTAATATTAAGTTGTATATTATATAATTATAACTAAATTATAAATTACAGTGTTGTCTTTAATTGGATAGATGAGTATGCTGTGTTTATAGCAACCCAATAAAGTTGGGCAGCACTATGTTTATTGTTAATTGTTTCAATAAAGCATATATCTCTCTTTCTTTTTCTTTTAATTATTTCTTTTTTATTTTATTTTTATTTTTTATTTTATTTTTTACTTTTCCCCTATTTGATTATCATTATTATTTTATTTATTTACTTTTTATTGTTACGTCTTTTAATTTTTTTTTTTTTTTTTGTTTTATACTTCCTCAACAGTTACAATTATTCTAAAATTATCATAAAACTTAATTGTTATGGGTGTCTCTTGCACGAGACTATACCCTCCCTTCTACTATTGTTAACACATTATTAATATTGTTAAATCATCCATGTAAGGCTTACCAGGCCGATCTGGAAATAAAATAATAAAAAAAAACAAAAAAAAAAACAACTGATTAATAGTACTTCAATAAATGTTTTACATTAGAAAGTCCCTAGGCCATCCTCTTTTCAGAGGCCTCAGAGGGTTTATTTGGAATCGAGTGAGAAACAGCATGGGAGACTAGTGGATTCGAGTTGGTATTTTCAATGAAGGATAGGAATCGGGTTTGGACCAACTCTAGACTGACATTTAGATCATTATGGAGAAGTTTATTTGCGACTTAAAAAGGAGCATGGAATATTTAGCAAAGGATTTTGGATTGCAAGGATTGGATACAAGAAAAATTAGGTTTTTCAAAATAAAAATAACTTACTTGTTACACTTTCCCTTACTTGACCTAAAGATATAAGTAGAATATCTTCCCTAGGTTTTCTTCGATATTCAACTGTCATCTAACTATTCATGAGAAATCTGACTCGAACAGAAGAAAATCTCAGCCAGTGCCACCCATATCGCGTGTCCGTAATGGAATACTTGATTAAAGCTAAGAGAAAAGAGACATAAATCACAGAGACAACCCTCGCAAGGAGTTGAATTATACCGGCTTCTGTGCAGCTTGGCGAATAATGTCCTCACAATGATTACTTCTTCTCCTTCAAGAGCTACAGGTACTAGTACTGGTAGCAGTAGTCACAGCCCGTTTCATAATGTGTATTATATAACGGGTTTTATTCCATTAAATTACCAATAATAATTTTCCTATAAATACAAATTAATTATGTTATGAAATTAGAAAATGAAAGTCCGCGGCCTTCCGTGATAAATTATCAAAGAGTTATTGTTTTTCCTTTATCCTTTTATATCCTTGTAATACTTTCAATTAATTAATCAATTAAAAAATAAAGTAATTAAAATTTGCTCAGATATACAGTAGAACTAATTGGGACCGGGGGTGGTTCGGACTATCAAATCGTTCGGATTACCGAACAAAGTGCTTTGCAGGCATAGTATGTAGCATGCAAAAAATGAACACTGACATACTAGTTCCCATAAAATAAGAAGCACGTTGTATTGTTAAAGGTAAATAGTTTGTTTTATGAAATACGTTATATAAGGTTATTACAAGAAAGAAAAAAAAGGTTTATGGAAAAAAAAATATATTTATGAATTACTACCACCAATCTTCAAATGCCGAAAGGCAATCCAAGGACCTAAACCCTAGTTTTTGTATGCTAGTAAATAAAAATAAAAGAAGGATTAAAATATGAAATACCACTGTGCTACAGTAAGGTAACTATATTTTATGTAATGTATTGCACATGAATATTTTACATAGTATGTATACAATCTTATACAAACGCAGAAAGTACAGTACTGTACAAACAAAAAAATTATGCTGTACAGAAAGATAAAAAAAATAAAAGGAAACAAAAACTAAACATTTGGAAAATAGTCACTCATTTTTTTCTGAACTAAGGTTGAAGAACGTTTTTTGCCTGCTAAATCACGGATTTTCTGAAAATAATTTTTATTTTTCCCGGTGTTCGGATTATCAAGCGATCGGATTATCGAGCGATCGGATTACAGAGGTTCGGATTATCGAGGTTCTTCTGTATATATCTTTTAACTTGTGCTTATTTTCACCCTCAGAATGTGTAAACTTTTTTTTCCTACTCAAAATGTAATATTTTGACACGCTCTAGCTCCGTTGGTCTTGCGTGGATCAAAAATTTGATCATAACTTCTTTACTAGAAATTTAATGAAGAATATTTTTTGATATATAACATTTCTCGCTATGACCTACCGTTTCGGAGCTATATTGGTTTGAATGAAAAAAGTCATGTTTGCTTACATTTTATGTTTTCTGACTTTTTTTCACACGTTCTAGCTTTTTATGTGTTGCCTGAAAATTTGACGACAGTTCTCTAGTCAGAAATTAATTGGAGAATAGTTTTCGTTTTAAAACATTTGTTGCTAAGACTTACTCTTTAGGAGCTATATTGTATTGAATATGTCAAGTTTGAAACCGCTATTTTCTATCAGCTTTATTTATTTCAAATAATCATTGGTTTTTTAATTTAATTCAATTACAAAAATATAATATTTTGACAAGTTTCAACTCTGTTGATCATGGCCTGGATCAAAAATTTAATGACAGTTAAACGCAGCAGAAACTTTTCTTGCTAATAGTCCAGTCAATGAGTAATAAAATGAGGGACGTAGAGTCCATAGAATACGTGATAATTTTTTACTTCATAGATTCGTTAGGAATGGTTGGAAGGTAAACATACTAAAAGTCTCCGCCCCTGGGGGGGGGGGGGGGGGGTTAACGGTGGGGGGGAGGGAGAAGTTCCAGTTTTTTGGTTTATCGATAATATCTCGAAAACCGTTTACTCTAGAAAAATATGTTTCAATTATACATAAAAACTAATTAAATTTAATAAATAATTAATCTACTATATATTTGTCAAATACCACTCACTCATTCAACACGAAAAAAAAATCTCAGAAACCACCGAAAGGATTGGAATGAAATCCGATATGTAGCTTCCTCTAGGGCCGTAGGTGCTCGCTAAGAAATGAATTTTAAAAAATCGGCCTGGATCTCGGCTAATTCGCGAAAAATGCGATTACATTTTTTATTGGGTGAATAATAATAGATTAATTGTCATATGGTATTTGGAGATAAGCTAAGTTAAAATAGGTTAGATGTTTAAGCCGCACACTTTGACCACAAATTAGGTTCCTTATAGTTGTAAACAAACAAAAATACGATCGATGTCAAGACCTTATAATATGGTACTTTCTGTGAACTCATGGTGGCTGCAGAGGTGGACCCTAACAAGTTTGAGTTGTTTCGTTACGAGAAGCTATTAAAAGACTTATGTTAAAGTGGAGGTTAAAAGACTTATGTTCTCTGGTGATGACATGTAAGACCAGTTCGATTTTGGGACAAAAAACTGATAAGAATCAAGTGTTCTATCAAGTGTATGATTCTCTTTAGTATCGTATCATGTTCTACCATGGAGAAGAAAGGTACAGTATTAACATCCCTCAGCCTGACCCAAACACCAATGCACCACTTAAGAAAACTGTATCTGCATCTCATGTTTACGCCTAAATGCTAGTGGAGTGAGGAGGTGAAGAACCTTATTTATTTTAATTCCGTAATCTCCTCAAACAATTTATGCTTCATATGTTCGCCAAAATAGAAACAGAAAGACTATAATATAGGAAGTTGAGAAGTTGAGACTATATTCACATAAAGTATGCCATAAGAAAAGCTGATGGTCTGGTATCAGAGCTGGGTAAGATGGGAGTGCTGCCTCGAAGGTTCACTGGAGGACTATCAAACTATTGAAATTATTCTAAGAATGGAATTCTTTAGGTTTATTCAAATAATCATAATTATCAACGTTAAGTTTAACTTTTACTAATTTAAGTTTTCCTTCATCCTAATGATATTAAACCGTAGCGGAGCAGGGTACTTTCAGCTAGTTACCGTTTCCGAGATATACGTTATTGGAAATCGGTGATCTTTGGGAAAAAACAAATGTCACCTCACTTTTTGTCAAACTTTTGCTTCTATTAAGTTCCACATCCGTTTCTCAGAAAGACCGTCAAAATCAAAATTGTAAATCATTAAATTTACTTTAAATGCATATATAGGTTTCTGGTATTTGCTTCAAATGTTTAACAAAAGAGAGGTTAAAATTTTTCTTATTTCTAAAATTGCCGATTTTTAATAACGTATATCTCGAAAACAGTTGGAATTTCTACGAAAATATAAATAATTTTATAGGAAATTAATTGAGCTTTAATTTTGATCTGCAATATATTTTTCTTGAGTCCACCGTTTTCGAGATATAATCGAAATACAAAATTGGGACCTTCTCCCCTCCCCCCCCCACAGTTAGCTCACCCCCCAGGGGTGGGGACTTTTAGTATGTTTACCTTCTAACTACTTCTTACGAATTTATGAAGTCAAAAATTATATTTCATGTACTCTAAACCCCGAATTTCAGCACTCTTTATCTGGGGTCGCTCTTCTCTTGAGAAAACACGTTTGTTGGTACTCATGAGATTATTGACCATTCGGAATGAGTACCAACATGTTCTTTTATTCCAGTGCTACCAATGGCTAGTGTCTTTACTAGTTACTTGCCGGTTATGGTATGTCACACTGCGATGTTTTTACTATTTCTTTTTGTTTTTTTTGTTTTTGCGTTTAACCATCCAATTCATTTCCTATCCAATCCTTACAATCCAAAATCCTTCGAAAAATCCTAAATGCCCCTTATTTTGTCGCCAGTAAACTACCCATAAAGACGTTAATGTTCCATATGTTGCTGAGTTAGCCCGAACCAGATACCTATCATTTCATAATAAGCTCCATAACCACTGAACCTCAATCTGTTTCTCAACTTGCTTCCCACTCCATTCCTGATAATCTTCCGAGGCGTCTGAAAAGAGGATGGCCTATAGATCTTCTATTGTAGAATTTTTATCGAAGTGCTACTGATGAGAAGTTATTTTCAAGTTTTGACATGTTATTGTAATCGTTATCAGCTCATTTATTTGATGTAGATATTTGTACAGTTGTAAATTGTAATAAATTAATATAAAAAAAATGTTTTTGAGTTCGTTAACAATATTTAATCTAATTGTTTCGTAATATCGAATTAACAAATATTAATAAACATTATAATGTGTTTACATGAAACATTGAGTTAATTATATTCATTTATTTATAATATTACCAATAGGTGGTGCTTCTAGAAGTTTTAATCGTGTCATTATTTTGCATTGTACACCGCATATTTACTAGATCACTTGAGGTACGCATGATGGTATAGAAGGATCAATACAATTAGGATTGGTGAATTAATTGTCACTTCTATTGGGATTATTTTTACTTGAATACTAGTTTTGAATGCTAAACATTCATCTTCAGTTCTAAAACATACAAAATATTTATCAATAATTAGAAATAATAAAATCGTTTAAAACTGATTCAGATTTTTGTTTAAATGATCATATAAACATTTCCAACATTTAAAACAAATTTTAAATTGGTTTCCAATAGGAACGGAAAAATCCAATGAGTCCTAGGGAGAATTTCTGGCTAAACCACAAAAATTTAACCTACCTGCCCCCTTCCACGATGGATGTATCTCAGATATCTGTTAGATCTCCTCGGGTGAGTACCAATATTTGATTTCTTGTCTCACATTTTTGAATAATTTAGTATACAGGGTGAGTACCTGTTTGTGTAAAAACGCTTCTGAATGCAGATTGTGTTGAAGATTACCGCTTATTTTATTTATTTATTTGTAAGCAGGGTCATGCCCTGTACAAAGGAGTTCGGTTACCTATTATATACTGTGAAATACAATACAAATAGAAATATTATGTACATTATAATACTACACAAATTATTATCTCAGTAATATAACAACGAACATATAAGTAAGAATTAAATACTAAGAATAAGAAGTAAATACACGTTCTACAATATAAATAATTAACAATACTTAATAAAAGAAAATACACTTTTTTATTTTTTGTAAATTCCTATTAATAAATAAAAAAAAGAAATAATGTTTTCGTTAAGTTAATATGTTATATTTTTAAAAACACGGTATTATTAATATTGGTTGATCAATATTGAATTAGGTATATTAAAAATATTTCATTAAGAAAAATAAAATGTTGAACATACATAAACTAATAAACTAAAAATTTAAAAATTCTTCTGTAATATAATATGAAATCAAAATGTTACATGATATCTTCCTGATTTTATCGATGTAATGATTACTGTCATAATAAGTTTTAGGATTTCTTCAAATCAATTTTAATACAGCATAAATTTAAATATCTAAAACTAATGTTATTATATAACCTTCTGTGATGTTTATCGCCTCTACTTTAATTTGCTCTTTGTTATAAAAGTAAGCTAAACCTCCAACTGGTCGTCCATAATTCTTATTTTTGATGGCAGGAGAGATCACTAAATAGTCGACCAACTAGCTTGGTTTTTCAATAGTACCCAGTTCGTTAATTTCCGATATATATATCAAAGCATAGTCAGTGATTCGAAAATCATTATTAATAACATTTTTATATCCATGTGCATTCCATCTAAATATTTTTAAGTAGAGTACCACTTTTTGAGGTGAATTTTATGGATCGACGAGTCTTTTTTATAGGGGAAAGTATTTCTAAAGCTAACTGCAAAATTGAAGTATATCTTCATTAACATTGGGTTTTCAACATTACATTGAAAATCTCATAAAATAAATCCTAAATAATAATAATAAATAAATAAATGTAATAATATAAGACCATCTGATTTGGTGTCGGTTTATTGACAGTTTTCCTTTATTTTATATTAAACAATAATTTTTTTCTTTGCTTTTCATTCCACTGAAGAGTTTATTATGTTTGAAATGCACATTTCCATTAAGGGATAGTCATAATAAGATATTACAGCTTTTATGGTAAAAACCGTGGTTTACTCAAAAAAGTCTTTGATTTATCGTATATCTGCAACGGATTGAAATAGAAAGGTGAGATTTGCGGCATTTTTCTACATTTTTGATCCAGTTTTACCCTCTTTTTTTTTTTTTTTTTTTTTTTTTTTTTTTTTTTTTTTTTTTTTTTACACTCAGGTAAAAAAAATGGATTAAATACAGGTACTCACCCAGTATATAATCCATGTAACACAGTACTGATGTGTTGACAAATTTTTTATGTTTTAGAACCGAAGATGAAAGTTTAGAACATTTATTCGAAACTAGTTTTTTCTTATAAAATAATTCCAATAGAAGTGGCCATATATATATATATATATATATATATATATATATATATATATATATTTATCAATCCTAATTGTATTTACGAGATGTATTTTTTTAATTCAGTCGTAAATTTTTGTTAATAAAAGAATAATATTCAGCTAAAGGTATGGTGAGGATGTTATGGAACAGCTGACCTCATTGGTCAAGCCAGAGAGAACGGTATAATTAATTTGAGCTTAAAAAAATATATATATATAATTTATAACCTTCCTTCATGATGGCAGTTTTTGTAGAAGCTCATAACCTGGAAGCTTATGACCTCCAGGACTTTCTTGGGGCGATCGGACCGCGTGCTTCGGGCTAATAGCTTCTAGAAAGTCTAGTCCGCTCCCGAGTCGGGAGCTTAAAGGAATTTTCTCACTTTACAGATTATTTTGAAAATTTCTCTTCAGGGGTATTATATCCTCATTTGACTATAAACGGTGGCCTAGTATGTTTAAACACTAAACCTTACTAATTAAAAACTTGTTGTTAATTTTAGTCGAATAATCGTAAAAAAAAAACAAAAACCGCCTTCAAGATAAAACTTACATGTACAATCTTGAACTAAAAATTGAAAAATAATATTTTAATTACTTCAATACAAAGAGCGTTAAATAACAATAAACGAAATTATCGATACTTATATACCTATTCACAATTTGCGATCAGTTATTTTTGGAGTCAGTGCCAGCCAAAAAGGGCAGTTTAATCCTGGCTTTGCAACAAACTTTCGAATTACACGAGACAGCGGTGTGGTGGTAATAAAACAGTGGGGGATCTTTATAATTGAAGAGTTGACTTTCAAAACGTTTTGTAACGAAAAATATTTTATTTTTTTTGAGTTTTTTGTATCACTAGATTTGTTTTTCAGAACCCTACAATATGTGATGAGTATTAGCCATTAAAAAAAGCTTTTTCCCATCCAAAATTAGTAAATGAAATCAGGGTTTTAAACAAAGAGTGTTTTGTCCATAGCCTGTTTTTAGTTCAAACCATGCTGTGTCCACTTAGCCAATGGGAACGCTGCATTATTGACAATAATCGCTTACACTGGTACAAGGTTATACTTTTTGACTCTCCAAGTGTTGAAAATGTTGTGGAAGAGAATGAAACTTGTGACTGTTTAGAAAATGAAAGATGTGAACTGCATATTTAAAAACGAGTGACTGTTAAGAAAATGAAAATATTCTCCGAAAATTATGAGTGTCATTAACATACATGATCTATTATGTAATTATAATTTTTATTTTGTGTACTTTAAGCAAACAGTGACTTCTGTAAAATAAAACATAGCCACGTCAAACAGAGTTTTGTCCACTGTGTTCCTTCAAAACGTGTTTTGCCCATATTTAAAATTAAAAATGCTAATTTTTGGAGTAAAGAATGTTTCTGATCCTTGTTTTAATGTGATTCTTTAGATATTATAAGTTTAATTAGGAATTTTTTGTTTCTGAAGGGTAATTACATCTCATAATATACGTTTTTTGTTATTGCTGAAAAGTGTAACGTGTTATTACTGTGACAAAACATGTTTTGAAAGTGACCTCTTCAATTACCATCTATTTTCGAATTCTGTTTGTTTTGGTTAGCACCGACTCTAAAAATAACTGATCGTAAATTGTGAATAGTTATATTAATATCGATGATTTCGTTGATTATCCTTTAATGCCGTTTGTATCGAAGTAATTAAAATATTATTTTTTACTTTTTAGTTCAATATTGTACATGAAAGTTTAATCTTGAAGTCGTTTTTTTTTTTTTTTTTTCTAAATATTAAGTTTATTTTTCAATAAACTTAGTAGTGAGTGTATTTCTGTTTATATATTTAAATTATTTGTGTTATTATAATGGATGGTTATGTAACAGGTATTTCTTATTAATGGTTTTTATTATTTTTCTTAATAAGAGCTTAGTTGATTTAAAAAAAAAAAATTGTATGGGACCACCTCTGAAGTATGACAACCCGATAAAAAAATAATCATTATAATCGATTCTTAATTGACGAAATAATCGTGTAAAAAAGTGCAGTCGAATTGAGAATCTCTGAGAGTGCATAGTTAGCTCACCTCCCAGGGGCGGGGACTTATATTTACCTATGTTTACCTTTAACTATTCCTAACGAAGCTGTGAAGTCAAAAATTATCGCATATTTCATGCACTCTACACCTTTGAGCACTCACTGGCTGGACTATATTAACACTCCAGTAGTCGCAACCGATCTGAGAGATCACCCGAAGTATTTTTTTGCGCAGTATTCCAAGTAGGATTTTTAGGTAATTGTTCGGATCGGCGACACCAACCCCTACACCCGCCCAGAATACCTTTTATCGATTCTAACCTTGTTCCGATTTATTTCGATGTTCTAGTCGCTGCTTTTAGAGGGGAAAGGTTATTCTCCTGCATTTACTGAGAAACTCTAAATCCCTGTTCAAAGTAATATTAACTTCTGTTTACCTTCTAATATTAACATGAGAAATAAGGTATAATATTAAAGTAAATAAATAAATAGTTAAAAGTTGTTATAATAGATAAATAATACTTGTATTACTTATTTTGTTAATGTGTATTATTATTTGCATTCCTTTAAAAACCAAAATAAAGTAAATGAGAAAAATAAAAGTGATGAAATCATCAGTAAAACGATATAATTTCAAGAGGTCTGTCAGATCGTTGAGACTATTGGTGTTAGTCCTAGGGTTGCGAATACTGGGCAGGTTAAAAGTAAGTTGCGCCTATTTAACATGAGGAACCTATATCACCCTTTTATACAATGTAGTCCTAAGTATTTTACTGTGTTTGTTTTTCGGAATTGGTTGTTATCTAAGTATAATGATGTGCATATGTCTAGTCCTACAAAAAATAAAAGAAAATCCTTTAATTTTTTTTAATTGGGACAGCTGTTTCCTCATTTATCCACCTTGATGAAACACACTGTTTTAACCTAAACGCTCTAAGAAAGTTCCTATAGATGATTTGCAGTATCTCAACCTATAACTTCGTTATTGTAAAACCTTAACAGTAAAATAAAATATTTTCTAAGGCTAGAAATATATAAAAACTAGCTGAGAGAACCCTGCTCCGCAACGGTTTAATATCATCAGGATTAAGGACAACTTAAATTAGTAAAAGTTAAGCTTAACGTTGATAATTATTATTACTTAAATAATGCTAAAGAATTCAATTCTTAGAACAATGTCAATAAGTAAAATTGATAATTTTTTTAAAGACTTTCTATGGATTTCAGGATGGTTTTTTTCGTATACTTCTGTACAGTCCCTCTAAGTACAGATTCTCTGAATATGGGTATACAGCATATCCTTTAACTTCAGGTTGGCTTTCTTTAGTTTTTTAACCACTATTCTGCTAATTTCAGGATGATTTGTCATGTATTTGTTAACAGCTTTCCTGTTGACCTCTACTTGTGCTTGAATATATTTTGCAGCCGAGTTCCTTAGTTGTTTGTTGCGAACTGAATCAGTGAATCATTTCCTACGTTGTTTACTTTTAGATTGATTGGTTTCCATAGAATTTCAGTGATAGAATTCAATAATTTCAGTAATTAAATTTGACAATTTGCAAAAGTTAAGTTTATACTATTTTAATAGTCCTCCAGCGAAGCTTCGGGGCAGCACTACCATCTCACCCTGCTCTGATACCAGACCATCAACTTTTCTTATGGCATACTTTGAGTGGATATAGTCTCAACTTCTCAAACTTTTTTTATTTTTTCGAATAAAGTTTAGTCTTACTGTTTCTATTTTTGCGTACATATCAAGCATAAATGGTTGAGGAGATTACAAAATTAAAGTAAATAAGGTTCTTCACCTCCTCGCTCCATCAACATATAGGCGTAAAAATCAGCTGCAGACACAGTTATCTTAAGTGGTGTATTGGTGTTTGGGTCACGCTGAGGGATGTTAATACTGTACCCATCTTCTCCATGGCAGAACCTGAGACGATACTGAAGAGAATCACTGAATCTGTGAATTATTTCCTACGTTGTTTAGTTTTAGATTGATGAGTTTACTTCTATGTTGCAATAGGCTCATCTGAACTGAGAAAAAGGTAGATTATAGGTTCTAGGAAAGCCGATTTGAAGAGGACCAATTATAGTTCAGAACAATTATCTTGTGACCGGAAAGCTGAAGGAAGAGTAGTTGGGGACGAAGCTAATGGTGGAGCAAGGTTGGTGGGTTGCTCGTAGGGAATATGTACATCGAACTGCCCCTACACGCCATCATCAGAGAACATAAGTCTTTTGACCTCCTCTTTACCATAAGTCTTTTAATAGCTTATCGTCACGAAACAACTCAAACTTGTAAGTTGTAAGTAACCTCTGCAGCTACCATTAGTTCACAGAAAGTACCATATTATAAGGTTTCGACATCGATTGTATTTTTGTTTCTTTACAACTATAGGGAACTTAATTTGTGACCAAAGTGTGCGGCCTAAGCATATAACCTGTTTTTTTAACTTAGCTTATTTCCATATACCATATGACAACTAATATATTGTTATTCACCCAATAAAAATTGTAATCGCATTTTTCACGAATTAGCCGCGATCCAGGCCGATTTTTTTAAATTCCTTTCTTAGCGAGCACCTATGGCCCCAGAGGAAGCTACATTTCGAATTTCATTCCAATCCGTTCGGTGGTTTGTGAGATTTCGTGTTAAATGAATGAGTGGTATTTGACAAATATATAGTAGATTAATTATTTATATTCGAAATAAACAAAGTTGAGAAAAAATAAAAGAAGATGATCTATTAAATATAGATTAAAATTCCACTTTAAAAGCCACTGAAAAGAAAATGGCTGCTCCAATACAAAATGCAATTTCGTTCTCAAAGAACTTAGGAATCGCTAGTCGATGTTTAAGGACTAAATATGGAGTTTATTACGGAGGGTTAAAATTAATTTTCAATTTGCGGCGTCCGTAAAGAGAAGTGTAATAAAGCTGAAATATGGGCTTATGTCATCCGGCTACCTTTGGAAGGGAAGCTGTTTCGAACCGCCATAACTCATGACAAGCTAAAACTCTTCGAGAGCTGAGCTGGTTCCATAAAGACAGCTATCATGGAGCCATTAAGGAGGCAAAGAGTCGATTAGGGAATAAATTCGATCTTTGGTTGGCCTTTATCGACCACAATGGCTAGTGTTTAGTGTTCGGTTTGGTTGATATTTCCGAGGCTATCGGGCATGCGCACGCTCCCGGGTCATGACAACAGCTGAGAGTTATAAGATCACGATAGACCGGGGGCTGCCTCAATGTGCACTTTATCCTTCCCCACCACCTCTGCCTCTTCTCGGTTATTGATCAATATCATTGCTTTCGATGTTCGGATAAGTCTCTCATAATATACTTGCAGTTGGTTCTTAACTCCATGCACCCGTGACCTAGTCAAAAGTGATACGTTTTGGAAGAACGCAAAAGCGTTTCGCGTAGTTTGACACTCTCTAGCTTGGTGATCATCGGATCGAAAATTATAGATAGTTTTGCAATTATAAATTGGGTGTAGAATATTTTTTGTTGTATAACATCTATTGCTGGGACCTAGCGTTTAGGAGCTATATCGCTGTCCCACGTTTGAAACCCATATTTTTTCTCAACTTTGTTTATTTCGAATAATAAATAATTAATCTATAATATATTTGTCAAATACCACTCACTCATTTAACACGAAATCTCAGAAACCACCGAACGGATTGGAATGAAATTCAATATGTAGTTTCCTCTAGGGCCGTAGGTGCTCGCAAAGAAAGGAATTTAAAAAATCGGCCTGGATCGCGGCTAATTCCCGAAAAATGCGATTACAATTTTTATTGGGTGAATGATAATAGATTAATTGTCATATGGTATTAGAGATAAGCTAAGTTAAAAAAATAGGTTAGATGTTTAAGCCGCACAATCGACCACAAATTTAGTTCCTTATAGTTCTAAACACACAAAAATACGATCGATGTCGAAACTTTCTAATATGGTACTATCTGTGAACTCATGGTGGCTGCAGAGGTGGACCCTTACAAGTTTGAGTTGTTTCGTGACGGGGAAGCTATTAAAACACTTATGTTCTCTGATGATGACATGTAAGGCCAGTTCCATGTACATATTCCTAACGAGCAACTCACCAACATTGTTTCACCACTTGCTTCGTCCCCAACTACTCTTCCTTCAGTTTTCCGGTCACAAGATAATCGGCTTTTCTCAACCAGGCCCAAGTTTTATATTACAAGTTGCACATAGCATTTCTGAATTTCATTCTTTGAACCTAGAATATACCTTTTTCTTAGTTCAGATGAGTCTATTGCAACATTGAAGGAAACCAATCAATCTAAAAGTAAACAACGTAGGAAATGATTCACTGATTCAGTTCGCAACAAAGAACTAAGGAACTCAGCTGCAAAATATATTCAAGCACAAGTAGAGGTCAACAGGAAAGCTGTTAACAAATCATCCTGAAATTAGCAGAAAAGTGGTTAAAAAAACTAAAGAAAGCCAACCTGAAGTTAAAGGATATGCTGTATACCCATATTCATAGAATCACTCAACTGTACTTAGAGGGACTGTACAGAAGTATACGAAAAACCATCCTGAAATCCATAGAAAGTCTTTAAAAAAAATTATCAATTTTACTTATTGACATTGTTCTAAGAATGGAATTCTTCAGGTTTATTTAAGTAATAATAATTATCAACGTTAAGCTTAACTTTTACTAATTTCAGTTGTCCTTAATCCTAATGATATTAAACCGTAGCGGAGCAGGGTATTTTCAGCTAGTAATTGATAACACTGGTCTGCAAAAAAATTTTATCAGCTGCCTGAGATATTTTAACTGAATTATATATTTTAAAATGCGCAGATTTCAGAAATTATGTCTATTTTTTTTCTATCACATAAGGGTTTTTTGCTAATCCAAACACAAAAAATTGGTAAAAGCACTCGTTTATTCAGGAATTTCGTACATAGATATTTAAAACAGAACCCATCCTTTTGTAACGGTTTTACAACTTGTTTCATCAACCCCAATTTGATATGGAGAGGGGGGAAACAAAACCTTTTCAGGTGGTACCAAAGTACAGTTTTCTCTCCAGGTTTTAAAGTTTCTCGGGGTGGCCAATCACTTTTAGTCCAGTGGTGTTCTTTAGCTCACCCCACAAGCATAAAAAGCATGGGTATTTAGTATAGCTTGCCTGCTGACCCAAAAGCATCGTGAGTAACATATATATAATAATAAACATAATACTGCAAAACACATAAAAACCTATGTGATCGAATTTTTAAAATATTTTTCCTGTTTTTTTTTCTTCTTCTTTTTCTTCCTCCTTAGTGCATTTCAGCGTGGAGGTGCCTCTGTCCAGGCAAATCAATCCTCCCTATCCGAGCCAGCGCCCTCATGACATTCCAGTCTTGCCTGTCTCCCTCCCACCTTGAAGATGTAGTCCATCCATTGAGTTCTGGGTCTCCCTCTGGGACGTTTTCCTGTCTGGCCTCAAAGTACTTTCTCGGGTCTCGGTCCTCATTCATCCGGCAGAGATGTCCGAACCATCTAAGTTGCCTCTTTTCAAGGGTATTCTTTAGAGAGACAACCCCTAGATCCTCTCTAGTCCTATCATTCCTGATCCGATCCCTTCTGGTTCGGCCCGCTACTTTCCGAAGGTACCACCTCATTTCCGCTGCAGTAACTCTGCTTAGGTGCTTCTCTAATGGTACCCAGCTTTCACTCCCATATAGGAGAGTAGGCAGGTAAATAGCTCCTGTTTTGGGAGGTCAAAATCTATAAGAAAATGTTAAGAAATCCTATGCAGTTACGTAGTCGCAGACCTGTGTAATCATTAATTGATAATTTATTTTTAATAATTTAAAATCATACAGGTTTTTATTTTTATTTTTTTTATTGATTTTATATCTTGTTCACACTTGTCAATTACAATTATACAACCAGTGAATCTGTTGTGAAAAAGAAACTAGCATGAGGGGAAGCAGAACCCAGCGACACTTCCAGATTTATTTTGTTTTATTTTTTATTTTAGTCTAGGAGGTCACTCATCCAGCTCTTTTTTAGCCTTCTCTGAATGTGGAAATATGAATTCTGGCCATGTTGTTTATAAGTATTTTAGGATGTCCATATAATTTTCGTGGATTGTAGATTGAGTTTTTATTTGGGCAATCAACTACCAGGTTATTACGCCCTTTTCATTTAAATGGTGAAAATTTATTTTATTCGTCCTTTATTATAATTTTCGTATTATATTTTATCGTAAAGTGAGTGTTCTTTGAATAGCTTTATAATTTTGTTAATAGAATTTCTGAAGTCTTCTAGAGCAAGTTCTGTCGATCGGGGTATTTTCTCAGTCCCAAAGTCTTGTTGATATAAAATGCAATCTTCTATTATGTGTTTAATGGTCATCGGAGATTGACATCTTTCACAATGTGGTTGGGCCTCTTTTGTGATCAGATATGTGTGAGTCAGGTTAGAATGTCCTATCCTCAGCCTTGTTGTAACAACTTCTTCTCTTCTGTTACCCCTTATTGCGCTTGTCCACTGCTTCGTACTTTTCTTTATATTTCTTAGCTTGTTCGTCATTGGAGTTTCGAACCACAAGATTTCCCACTTACTTTTTACTTTTTTCTTCAAAAGCGCTTTAATATCATTTGGTTCATATATTTTTAGTGGTGCGGTATTCATCACAGAAGCTTCTTTGGCAGCTTTGTCCGCTGCTTCATTTCCAGGAATTCCGGAGTGTCCAGGGGTCCAGAGAAAAGTTACGTTTTTTTATGTTTTTTTAATATTTCCAAATGACTATGGATCTTGTCAATTGTGTGGTTAGTTTTGCTGAAATTAGCTATACTTTGAAGTGCTGACATTGAATCAGTACAAATTAATAATTTTGAATGTCTACTGTTGACGGATAAGTAAAGAGCTGTAGAAATCGCCTGCAGTTCTGCAGTGTGTATTGTTGTATAATACGGTAATTTATATTTGTGGGTTGTCCCATTCATAATTATTGCAAAACCAACGAATTCATTTTTTTTGGATCCATCAGTATATATTATGTCGTGGTCTGAATATTCTTGTAACTTCTCGTGAAATCGAAGACGATTTGATCTGCTTGCTGTGCTCTTATGCTTTAAGCCTTGATCTATTTTATACTTCTCATATTTCCACGGGTGTAATTGAAAGCCACAGTCGGCTTGATCCAACGGCATATCATAAATTTCTTTTATAACTTCCTTTTGTCTGATTGCTAAAGGGGCGTTTCTAGTGGAATCTTTTATAGTAGTTTCATATTTGTTCGTTTTACTGTTGACATATGTATGTAAAGTTATGCTGCTTAAGTACCGTAGTGCTTTTGTGATTGTCCTGAACGTTTTTGCCTGAAACATTTGGAGTTCGTTTATATGTGTCGTTTTAGCTGTTCCGTATATCTGCGAAGCGTATTTCCAAATAGGTTTCAGTAAGTAAGTAAAAGTTTTAATTTTTTGTTTAAGCTGCAGAATTGAATTGAATATTCACTCCTCTGAATATTAAAGTTTTAGTATTTGGTTGAGCGTTTTACTTTTTTTTCATTATATGTGGACCCGATGTCATTCTTCGGCCAAACGTTAGACTAAGGTAGTGTACAGTGTCTGCTTGAGGAATTGGTGTGCTGTCAAAAATAACTGGTGGGCATGTTTCACGTCAAAGAGTAAAAGAAGCGATTTATTATAATTTATACGGACATTCCAGATATTACGCGAATCGTGAAATTTTGACAAGTAATGCTGTACAGTCTGTAAAGTGTGATTTGGAAATCCATACATGTAAGTGAAAAAAAAAAATAACGTAAGGGAATAGACGGTCGGCTAGATTAAGTTATTTAATTTGAGAAAATATAAGCTCGAATGAACAACCTTGTATAACCTTTCCCTGGATTATTGGGAATGGAGTGGAAAGGAAGTTGAGAAACTAGTGGATTTGAGTGGTTATGGAGCTTACTATGAAAGGATAGGTATCTGGTTTGGGCTAAATCAGCGACATATGGATCATTATGATCTTTATGGATAAATTTATTGGTGACAAAGTAAGTGCATCTAGAATTTTGGATTGTAAGGATTGGATACGAAATAGATGAATTGGATGGTTTAGTGGAGCCCCAAAGCTCAACTCCGTACGTTCAAATAGGTCTAATCACAGTCATGTAAATAAGTCTTTTGTAATTAATTGGGAGGTTTGAATATTTGTCTAGTAAATGTTGAAGTAGTCTGTTGGAACAAGGTTAGAATCGATAAAGTTATTCTGGGCGCGTGAAGGGGCTGGAGCGCCTCTTGTGGACCAGTACTAAACAGAACATAAAAAAAAAAAAAAAAAAAAAAAACAACCTAGAATTAATAATATGTCATAACGTTGTGACTAAGAAACTTGGTACTACCTACAGCAACTCCCTGGACTCGCCCTGCAACCTGCGATATCCCGAGCAGACACCCAGATCGGGAGAGAACGCCCCGAGGTCGGGCATGGACCCCGCCACCTGACGGCCGTTAGAGCCGTGGGGCCCGAACCGTGAGACACTTATTAGTCAATAATTGCTGGAGCAGGCCTCACGAAGCCCACGAACCGGACGATAAATCCCCTCGCCCCGCCTTCAGCGAGTACTGTCTACCACACCCTGCTGCGGCTCTTCCACAAATATTGCTCCTTCAGAACTGAAGCAAATATCAAGAATACCTTTCTGCAGGACGAATAAGACTTCTGGAAAAAATCTGGTGGTTAGAGCTTCTCATGAAGTCACTCGAAGAAATACTACTAGCCTTGCCTGTCATTTGAACTCGAAATGTTCAATAAAAACTATTATATTAAAAATGTAAAAGAGGTTCAGTTAGAGACCAACAAACCACAATCTTCAAAATCTATTTGCCAATATTGAAGTTGTACTGTCATAGCCAGGGCCGTCACTAGAATTATTTTTTGGGGACTGAAGCTGAAAATTTCCCAACTTAAAAGTTACTTTAACTTTTTTTTTTTCTCACCTATTGATATTTACAACTGTACAAAAACATATACATCAAGTAAATGTGTTGATAGTGAATACAATGGCATGTAAATAACTTGTGAAGAACTACTCACTAGTAACACTTTAATAAAAAATCTACACTAAAAGGTCTCTCTAGGTCATCTTCTTTTCAGACGCCTCGGAGGATTATCGGGAATGGAGTGGAAAGCATGATGGGAAACTAGTGAATTGGAGTGGTTATTGAGCTTATTATGGAAGGATAGGTATCTGGTTTGGGCTAAATCAGCAACATGTAGAACATTAAGATTTTTATGGATAAGTCTATTGATCACAAAGTAAGGAGCATTGAGGATTTTTCGAAAGGATTTTGGATTGTAAGGATTGGATACGGGATGAATTGGATGGTTTAGTAGAGCCCCAAAGCTCAACTCCGAACATTCAAATAGGTCTAATCACAGTCATGTAAATGAGTCTTTTATAATCAATTGGGAGCACTTTAACTTTAAATTATCAAATTTTTCAACTCGTAATTAGTTTAATATTATTTTTTTCTCGGCTTCTAGGGCCCATTAGCCGAAACGGTAAGATAAGTGTCAAATATTTTTTGACCAGGAACCTGCAAAAATGTAGCCAACAAGATCCGAGAGAGACTTGCAAAGGGAGGACACACTCAGTCTCTCACGGATCTTGTCAAAAAATATTAGACACGCATTTTACCGTTCCGACCAATGGGTCCTAAAAGCGGAGAAAAAAAATCATAATTTATTTTTACGAATAAAGAAAAATATTTTTGTTAGATTTTAATGCATTTTAAAATGAGTTCATTAATCATTCGTTCTTGGTAAAAATATGTCTGACTGCTTAATGAAAATAAATGGTATGGTAATGAGAATATTAGTTACAAAACGTAGACGGATGTCCAATAATTGAGCAAATTTAGTTTTGATGTATTTTAAATATTTCAAATGTTTTCAGTACGCTTTTATTAACTTGACCTGTATGTAACGAATATTTCATCGTAATTTTCAACAATGTCCAGGTATCTGATTTACTTGAAAATTTGCGCAGATTTCAAGGACCAATGATAATACAATAACTACAAAACTTTACTAATGTTCTCACTAGTCTAGTTAAATTACCGCCAAAATGGGGGGTGTTTGCATAAGGACATCACTGACATCTTAATCAAATTTAGATCAAATCGCCTTCACAGCGGACATCGTGAACAATGAAAATGTACCGCCAAATTCTCTTGTCTCCAGAAGACAGGAAATATCAACATATATTTTGGAGATCAGACCCCTCAAAACCTCTTCAAGAATATAATTTGAATACGCTCTCATATGGGCTGTCAGTCGCCCCATTTCTGGCTCTTAGAGCTATCCAGCAGTTAGTCAAGGACGAAGACCAAGCCTACCCTTTAGCCTCAAGGGCACTAACTGAAGAAATTTACGTGGACGATATTGTTACTGGCTCTTCTGATATAAATTCAGCGTACAAGCTCAAAGAAGAATTAGTCGACTTACTGCACAAAGGAGGGTTTGAGCTCAGCAAATGGGCAAGCAATGCCCAAAATCTCATTGATGGCCAGCAACAGGTACCACTGAACCTAGCGTCGCACGAAACCTGTTTAAAAATCTTGGGACTCCATGGGATCCATCAAGGGATATCTTCACATATCGTATTAAGCCGATTTCTTCAACCATATTTACCAAGAGAACCGTCTTATCGATTATAGCCAGGATCTACGATCCGGTAGGCTACATTGCCCCGATTGTATTTTTATGCCAAGCATATACTGCAAAACCTTTGGAATGAAAAATTGGATTGGGACGACAAACTCCCTCTACATTTACAACAGGCATGGTCTAATTTCATTACTCAGCTTCCGGTTTTATGTGATGTAGCTATTCCCCGTTATATTTGGACACACGGAGCGGTTGAGTGTGATGTTATCGATTTTAGTGATGCCTCAGAGCGCGGTTACAGCGCAGTCATTTATTTACGAGTTGTTAATGACGGTAAGGTCACTTCGCATCTGATAAAATCGAAAACAAAATTAGCCCCGACTAAACCACTAACCATCCCAAGGTTAGAACTGTTTGGAGCCCTACTTCTCGCCAGAGTATATACTTCTCTCCAAGAATTTCTTCAGCCACTACCAAAAAGAGAACATTACTGGTTCACCGATTCAACGATTGTCCTGGGGTGGGTTAAAAATGCCAACATACAACTTAAAGACCTTTGTAGCTCATCGAATTGTAGCAATTACAGAAAAAAACTCGAACAGAAGATTGGTATCACATATCAAGCGAAACAAACGCCGCTGATTGCGCCTCCCGAGGGATATTACCACTAGATTTACTGCAACATCCTATTTGGTGGAATGGACCTTCGTGGTTAACTGCTGATAGAAACAGCTGGCCAATCCAGGATAATGAAATGAAACCAGCTTTGTTGACAACTCTAGTTGCAGAAGAGAAAAAAACCATATCTGATTGAATGGTCTGAACGTTTTTCATGCTATGGTCGGCTTATGAGAGTAATGTGCTACGTTCTCCGTTTTGTCAATATGTTATTGCGTAGGAAACCAAAGAAAACTGGAACCATTCTAGCCAAAGAACTAGAAATAGCTGATCGAATATTTATCAAAATTATTCAGAACTTTTACTTGAGACAAGAATTTCCGGATTCGGCATTGTTACCAATATCTATTCTCTCTAAGGCGTCTTAATGCAATTCGTGATGAACAAAAACATTATTAGAGTTGGAGGGCGATTACAAAACTCTAATCTTCCTGAGAAGAGTATACATCCAATCTTAATTCCAAAATGTCACTACGCCAAACTCTTAATCGATTATCACCACCGAGCTTACCTTCATTTAGGACCATCCGCCCTACGAGCCATGCTCTAAAGAACATATTGGGTTTTATCAGCCAGAAACTCTCATCAAGCAGAGGATACATCGATGTCTGAAATGTTTCAAGGAATCACAGCGTCCCAAGGAGCCCTTCATGGGAGTGTTACCTGCATCCAGATTCGTCGAAGGAAAGCCATTTCAGCATACAGGAGTCGACTTCGGTGGGCCTTTCGTCATTCGGGAATCTCCTCGAAAAAAGGGCTTACAGAGCAAGGCATACCTGTCGCTCTTCATTTGCATGACAACAAAAAGTGTCCACTTGGAACTGGTGTCTAAGTGTACGACTGAGGCATTTTTGGCTGCTTTCGACAGATTTATCTCAAGGCGGGGAGCGCCATACCGAATGTACTCCGATTGTGGAACTAATTTCATTGGAGCTGCCAACAAACTAAAGGAGCTTCTCAAATGGCAACGTTTGAGGGAAACACAAGTCGACATAATGAACCACGCTTCTTCAAAGGGAATCGAGTGGTCTTTCAACCCTCCCCATGCCCCTCACTTCGGAGGGTTATGGGAAGCAGGAATAAAATCCGTTAAGACGATCTTACGCAAGGTAATGGGAGATACTCCTTTCACGTTTGAGGAACTTTCCACGATTTTTGCTCGCATTGAAGCCATCTTAAACTCCCGACCTCTCTTAACAATCGAATCTGATCCTGAGAGTTATGAAAGCTTAACACCGGGGCATTTTTTAATAGGTTGTCCAATAAACCGGCAGACCCGAAGAAAGCCTGTGGGACACCAAGGAGAACAGACTCGATCGTTGGCAACTAGTACAACAGAGAACAGAACACTATTGGCGCAGGTGGCGAACAGAATATTTGCATCAATTGCAGCAGCGAAGCAAGTGGATTAAGAATGAACCCAACCTTAAAGTAGGAGATCTGGTTGTAGTTAACGAAGCCAACTCCCCTCCGCTTTATTGGCCGTTAGCCCGAGTTCACGAGATTCATCCTGGAGAAGATGGAGTAGTTCGCGTGATAACTCTTCGTTTTGCTTCGGGCGTTATTCTTAAGCGACCCGTAACCAAAGTTATCTCTCTTGCTCCCGTAACTTCCTCTGAAAGCATGGAGACTTGAAAATTCCAGGTAGAATTTTGGTGGGCTGCATGTTTCAGAAACAATACTATTTTTTTTGAATTTGGAGTTAAATTAAATTAAATAAACTTAATTTATTCAAAGTAATTCATTATTTTGTTTCTTTGTTTTTATATATTTTTTGTAAATATAATTATATAAGTAATGGTTTAATTTTTTTTTAATTGTGTATAATTAGATTTAAAATTTTATTTCAAATAAATAAAAGGAATAGGAGATCGTGATTGTTATGTGAAGTGTATACCATTGTAAACAATAAGTGTGGGACAACAATGTTTACTGCCCAAGACCCTTGCGAGATAAGGCAGTGCTGTCTCGACTGTTGAAGAAGGAAGTTCGCGGCCCCGGACAACAGTTGGCGAACATTTTCGCAGCCGTAGTTTCTTCTTTCAACTCACCACCACATCAGGATACATCCAAGATGTATCAGAAGAGGTGAATATTCAACAGGTACCATGTATCCCTACTGACCAGGTCAGTCAGCAATAGACTTTAACATAACATTAATTCAATAGACCTTCAAGATAATCACCAAAGAGTTATGACTTTAACAAAGTTTTATTTATTCATTTTCCTTTTTTTTTTTAATTCTGCATTACGTGTAATAATTGCTAGCAATGAAGGTAATTCATTTTATCTTTAACAATAATCTATTTTTTCACTATATTATCCGCAGCTGCGAGGGAAATGTATTTGTTTTTTTTTTTCTGATTTATATGTATATATTGTTAATTTTCTTTTTATGTTAATAAATAGTATTTTTTTATGTCCAACCTTCCAGAGAGCTTCTTTCTTTCTTTTATTTCTTTTGTCATTTCCTATGCAGCCTTAAAATCAATTTGGCTTTTAATTAAGTGCTTAACGACCTGGCGCACACACACTAAGGACAGAGTAAGACTTTATTGCTAAGGTCTCTCATGCCTAAACAGGGGGTCTACCTTGCAAAAGGTGAAGTAGTAGGTTTTACGTTATTATATGGTCCAGATGAACCTGCTGACGGAGAGAGGGGAAATCCTGAAGAGATGCGCAAGGCACTTCAGCGGAGCACTTCAAATGGAGAACCTTGAAGTAGAAATGGCGAGAGAGGAGGACGACTTCTCTAACGATGCCGAGCCACCAGATGATGAAGACATGGAGACGGCCATAGCGAAACTGAAAAACTACAAGGCTCCGGGACTGGAATTCAAGCGGAGCTGATACGCTATGGAGGAATAGAAATGAGAAAGGAGCTCCATAATCTCATTTGAAGATATGGGAAGAGGAGAAGATGCATGATGAGTGGAAAAGGGGAATTATCTACCCACTGCACAAGAAAGGGGACCAGTCGGACTGCGACAACTACAGAGGCATAGTGCTCCTCTCGTGCGCATGTAAAGTTCTCTCTAACATCCTATTTGAGAGACTAGCCCCTCATACCGAGAGGGAGATAGGGAAATATCAAGCGGGATTTAGACGAGGGAGCTCCACGTTGGACCAACTATTCTCACTTAGGCTGATGCTAGAGAAATGCAAAGAGTACAGAATAGTTACCCACTACCTCTTTCTTGATTTTAAAGCCGCTTACGATAGTGTAACTCGGCCAGAACTCTATCAGGCCCTGTTACATATGAACGTCCCAGCCAAGCTGATACGGCTTGTGAAAATGACAATGTCGGGCTCGAGGTGTGCATTACGAGTAGGAAATGACTACTCAGATGATTTCAACACAAACTGTGGAGTGAGACAGGGGGATGCTCTTGCCTGTATTCTCTTTAACTTTGCAACAGAGAAAGCGGTGCGTATGTCCGGAATCCAACTCCACGCAACCCTTTTTAACGGTACAGTTCAGCTTCTAGGATACGCTGACCACTTTGATATTGCTGTTAGATCGGAACGTGCACTGAGAGAGGCGGTCTTGGCCATAGAAGATGCAGCAAAGGCTACACATTAATGAAGCCAAGACCAAGTATATGAGAGTCAGAGGAGATGGACCAGGGATTGGTCCATTTGTGGCTGGACCATATAATTTTGAAAATGTAAGTAGCTTTATCTACCTCGGGGCTGAGATCACTCTGGAATCGACATCTCTCGAGAAGTCAACAGAAGGATAGCAGCAGCGAGACGGTGCTACTTTGGCCTTGCGAAGCATTTTAGAAGCAGGTTCCTGTCTAACAGGACCAAGATCACCCTTGGTGAACTTTACCCAGCCTGTATGGGGATGCAGACTTGGTAAGTTTATCAAGATAGGACGACTTCGATGGGCCGGGCACGTCGCACGCATGGATGACTCGGCGATACCCAGGAGGATACTGTCCGGAAAGTTGCATGGGCGAAGAAAAGTCGGCAGGCCAAATGTGAGATGGGAGGATTCAGTGACACTGGACGCACGGACTCTGCTGGGAGTCCGAAACTGGAGAGCTGCTGCAACTGACAGGATTGACTGGCGAAAGCTTTAGGTGGAGGCCCAGTCTCGGTGACGGGATGTACAACCACGATGTATGTATGTATGGTCCAGATGGGTCCTGAAAATAAAATGTTTAAAAAGGTGTAAATGTTTTAGTTAGTTTTGCTATAAAAGCGTGCTTTTCAAGTTTTTTTTAAGTATAATTTTTATTGTTTTTTAGTTTGACATCATGAAAAGTTTTAATGAAATGAAAGTGAACTCCTAAAATTAAATTTCTTTTCTTCAGCCGTAGATTGACTTCGGGTCTGGAGACACCCCTGGGGTACACCCAGCATCTATAAAATGGGTACTCTCATATCTCCCAAATTCCTCGACGGGCTATATCTATCCTTAAACTATTCCATTCTTCCCAGGACTCCCTCCGAAACCTACTCGTCAACTCTTGGTCTCTTCCCTTATCCTCCCCCATTTTGACTACAGCTGTGTGGCATATGGTTGGTTGACGGCGGAACTCGAGAATAAACTAAGAAGACTAATGAACTGTTTCGTCAGGTTCATCTTTAGGGTTCCCAAAGCCTCCCACACATCACATCTATATACACACTTAAAATGGCTTTATCCTTTATCCCGCAGAAATTACTTCCTAGCCTCCTCCCTCTATCAAACCATTAATTCTCAGAATCCCTCCTACATCTATGACCTCTTCCAGTTCAGATCCTCGGTCTCCTCCCGCATTACAAGATCTTGCTCCTTAGACCTGTATACTTCTTCCCATAATAGTAAATCATTTGACCATTCCTTCATTCCCCGTGCTACTTCCTTATGGAATTCACTACCCTGTAATATCCGTAATGCTCCATCTCTGTCCACATTTAAATCCCTTCTATTTCAATACCTCCTTTCCCTCCAGAATGATACTGAATAGCAAGACCTAACTAAAAAAAAAAAAAAAAAAAAAAAAAAAAAAAAAAAAAAAAAAAAAAAAAAAAAAAAAAAAAAAAAAAAAAAAAGCAGATGTAAATAGGTTTTTATTTTTCTAATACAATTATTGGATTTTTGTAATTTTTATTTCATCTGTGTCTGTTTTTCTTCTTTCTTTGTAAAATTGTAAATAGTTAACCAGATTGTTAATTTATTTTATTTCATCTTATGAAAGCTAGACTCATTGTATTTATTTATGTACATTATATTATTCTTAGGGGACATCGTCCCAGAATAAAGTTTATTTTATATTCTATTCTATTCTACTCTAAATTGGGGTAAAACCTGGTGGTTAACGATTGGTGACCACATCAACCCCTTGTACAACCGTTGGTCAAGAAACGTTCCCTTACCAAGTACTGAACCCAAGACCCTTCATGGGTTATAGAGGTATAGGTTTTTTTTTATTTTTTTATTTGTATTATTAATTTTAATAGAAACAATATCAGTACCTTAAAAGGTTACAGTAAACTAGATAATAAAAGAAAACCTAAGTTACAGATAAGTGCGCGTGCGCAAGTGTACACTGCATTGCGACAAGTGGAATAACCTCTAAAAGCACGCCCGCAAAATAAAGGAGGTTGGAAGTAAAGAAAATAAACCTGTTCCCCTTTATGGAAATTAATATGTCAACCGCTCGCCACTTCGGAGTGGACTTGCTCTAATTTTGTAACAGCTCCTGCTTCATTTATGTCTTCAATGTAACGACTTCTGCTTTTATATCGGGTGGTTAATTCTTTATTACGCTTCCTACTTGTCCCTGTAATGGCAGGCTGTATTGCAGGAAGGAGCTCATTAATGGCACATTCTTTTTCATACATTGTTCTCTGCAATCTTAGATTAAAATCAATTAATACGGATAATTAATTGGTTAATTAATTACCATTACTTATTTATTGATGCTATATACGAAGAAGGACTTGGAAATCATTTAGAACTTTATTTCGTTTCATTAAACTCTTTGTAAGCTTTCGATTTCATACAAAGTTTTTTTTTTGTTTTTTTTTTTCGACCATTGATATTTACAGCTGTATAAATATATATACAAAAGGTACCTTTAAGGAAATTATTACGACTTGCTAATAAAATGTAAGGAACTACTCACTAGTATAATAATCGACCAACAGGTGGCGAGTACTATTCATTAGCGGTTACAATGATAAGGTGTTATATAGAGCTTACAAATTTATGAAAAAAATTACTTATTTTCAATTTAATTGTTATTAAAAAAAACTGTAAATATATGGAGCCACATGTGAATCCCAGTGCAGTTTAAAAATCGAAAGATAGGTGGCCATTCAGTAACAAAGTTTGCAGTGGTAAACCATTAAATCCAACTGTGCCAAATTTTAACTATATCTTCATAGTTCTAGAACGGGTTTATAACAATAAATTTGCCTATAACAATTATTAAAATGTATAGTCTAGCGTGCCAGAAACTAGGTTTGCCAAACTGTCGTATACTTTTATGGTTGGAAATTAAAATCCAACCAGATGGATCCATAAAATGATTTCTGCCAAATTGGATAATTATGCTTTTACGTACTCTTCAAAAACACCTAATCAATCCAATTTTAACCAGGTTAAAATAACTGTCATGTGTGAAAATATCATTGAAGAAATACTGCTAAATTCATACTTCAAAACAAAAGTTTCGAGGAAAATCGGTAAACAAATGAAATTCAATTATTAGTTGCAATAATCTAAGTTTTTTAATAAGCTTTTATTATCTTCATTTGTATGTAACGGAATCTATCTAATTTTCACCAATTTCCAGCAATCTGATTAACTTGCAAAACTGATAATTTGCACACGTTTCAAGGACCAATGACAATACAATAATTGCACAACTTTGTTTTAATGTTCTCACTTAGCCCAGTCGAAATATCCCGAAAAAGGGAACCTGCCTTGCAAAAGGTGAAGTATTAGGTTTTATGATTCAGTATGGTTCAGATTGGTCCTGAGAATAAAATATTAAAAGCGTGACTACATTTGATTAGGGAAAATTTTTTGGGGGAAAAAAAACCCAACATTTTTGCACTTTTTCTGATTTTTGCAAAAAACATAAACAAAAATGTTATAAAAGTTAAATTGTGCATCTAAAGACATCTATTAAGCGGATATTTTTTTTAAATATACGTTTATTGAAATTTACAATTGTACAAAATATATACATCAAGTAAATATATTGACAACGATTACAATGACATGTCGAAACTTGAAAATAACTTCTCATCAGTAGCACTTCAATAAAAATTCTACTCTAGAAGATCTCTAGGCCATCCTCTTTTCAGACGCCTCGGAGGACTATCGGAAATGGAGTGGGAAGCAAGTTGAGAAACTAATGGATTTCAGTGATTATGGAGCTTACTATGAAAGGATAGGTATCTGGTTTGGGCTAAATCAGCAACATATGGAACATTAAGATCTTTATGGATAAGTTTATTGGTGACAAAGTAAGGAGCATTGAGGATTTTACGAAGGATTTTGGATTGTAAGGATTGAATAAGAGATGAATTGGATGGTTTAGTGGAGCCCCAAAGCTCAACTCCGTACGTCCAAATAGGTCTAATCACAGTCATGTATATGAGTCTTTTGTAATTAATTGGGAGCTTTGAACGTTGTCTAGTAAATGTTGAAGTAGTCGGTTGGAACAAGGTCAGAATCTGTTCAACAGGGATTAGTGGAGTATCGTTAAAAATAAATAAAATTTAAACTGGTTACACTGCTTTGAAGTTTCATACTTTAATGTGTTTCTCTTTAAACCTAATAGACAGTAATAGACTTCCAGAGAATGTTCTACTAACGTTCTCACGATCGACCGATTGCCGACAAGATATTTTTGAAGAAATATCATCACAGACAGACCATCATCAACTTTGAAAAAAAAAAAAATGCAGCCTATGCACCAAGAGTAGTAGCTAATAAGAAGAAAGCCTTCTGGACTCGACCGTTAATCCGATGAGTAATTGTTGTCTACTTGCGATGGAGCGGTTGTTTGAGGAGGTCTATAATCCAAAAGTAGCAGTTCTCTTCTAGCGGTAGCGATCCATTGCTCCGAGATAAGTATGAAATGTTAATTACCGCAAGTATCTCGGGTATGGGGGGGGGGGAGTATCTCGGGAGTGATCTCGACTCGTGGCCCCGGATACTGATGAGGGTAGTTTTTCTGATATATTTTTTTTTGCCTTCTCTCGGCGCTGCTAGATGAACGATAAAAGGATTTCAAGAGAGAGGGAGGGAGGGCGGATGATTAGAAAAGAAGCCGGACAAGGAGCGGGCCCTAACTAGGCAGCCTAAATAGCGAGGAACATTAGACAAGTAGCCGCATTAAGGCCAATCTCCTCAGGCGGATACTCTTTTTCATCGCATATTTCCCGGGCGGGGGGACTTTCCCCGATGAAGAGGGAAACGACTATTATGCAGGCTGTGGCCGACCTGACCGGTTCGGCTATCTGTGCCAGCCCACCCCCCTTTCCCCCCTCCATCCAATGCCGGCTATATCGAATTCCTATAATTCTTGTATTAAATTAAAAATAACTTTTCATTACATGGGAAAAAAACATAGCGGATCGTGTCCGCATTACAAGGGAGCGATTAGATTTTAAAGTATAATTAGACCAGTAGGTGTAACTAGGTATAACAGAATCAGTAAAACTATAATTAGTTATTAATATTCTCCCTAGATGAGTCGAAATTTATCATAGCAAGAATAGTTAACCTTTTAAGGACGAAAAACAACACAAAACAGATGATTTCATTATTTTATTTTATTTGTTATTTATTTTATCTATTTATTGAAATTTACGACTGTATAAAAAAATATATATATCCAGTAAATGTGATAGTAATACCATGACAAATGTTTGATAAACAACTACCGACTGATAGCACTCCAATAAAAGTTCTGTATAAGGAGATTCCGATCTTAGACGCCTTGAAGGGTTGCCAGGAATTGAATGGGGAGTAAGTTGAGAGACTAGTGAATTTCAGTGGTAATGGATATTTGAATGAAAATAAACTTTTTCTGGTTCTTACTGTTCCCTAAGATTATAACATGGAAGGATAGTTATCTTGTTTAGGCTAAATCAGCAACATATGCAACATTTTTGATCTTTATGGATAAGTTCATTTGTGAAAAACTAAGGGGCATTATGGATTTTAGATTGCGAGGATAGGATACGAGATGAACATTTGAGTACCCAGAGGGGGGGGGGGGTATTGGGGATACAACCCCCCCCCCCCTTCCATTGCTAAAAAGGAAGAAAATCGAAGTAAAATTTTTTAAATTTTAGCTTTGAAAGATCTTGCTTTCATAAATTATAATAATATAGTAAATCCATTAATAGTCCAGTCAATAAAGGATTATAGAGTGCGTTTTCTGTAACCCGAGGTTTTTCATGTTTAGGGTAGTTAGAAAGTACTCTACACCCTTTTTCAGGCCTTCACTGACCGGACTATAAACTTTCAATTAAAATTATAAGTGTATATGTGATTGTATTGGCATTCACCGTCAAGTAGGAGAGGGGTAGAGAGGCATCGATGTGTAGAAAGACAGAAGGACAGAATAAGAAGATGGGGTCTTTTGGTTTCCAGTAAATTTCCCTTAGGTATCTCCACCCTCTTCCTATCTAAAATTCTGCTAGAGAGCTCTGACCCAACGAACCGTCCCCTCTCATCCCTCATAACCAGGAAGAGTATCTGGCTTGATAAAGGTAGTATTTTAATTTAATTCAATATGAGTTCTAGGCAAAGGGTAAGACAAACGTAAAAGTTCTGAGATATTAAAATATTTTAAGAAAATTAAATCAGAGGCAGAAACGAGCAACGAAAGAGAAGATGATGAAGTAGCAAATTAAGCCCCTCCCTCCCCCCCCCCATGAGTCGGTTCTAGTTTATAGCTAATGGAGATGGATATCTAATTCAAAGTTTAGTGGAGCACCATATTTCAAATCTACAGATAATTTATAGAATATTTGTTTTCAATATTTCATTGCTTTACCCATTTTAAGATGTAATTCAAAGAAGTTCGTTTTTTTACTGTAACTCGTGTGTTTAAAATAAAAAAAAAAAAAAAAAAAATGATTTGTTTGTTTGTTTATTTCGTTTAAAACTTTATGCTGCTATGGCTAAATGCTACGGTGGGAGTCCTAAATTTTGCCTATCCAGGTATAATTAGATAGGGATCTTTGTACCTGACATCGCACAGGCTCGGGACCCCCATTTTACGTCCCTTCCGAAGGAGATAGCTAATTTTTTACTCACAGAAAATGCCGGGATAATCTTGGGTTTAGTAGTTGCTATGCTAACCACAAGTGACCCCTATAAAATGATTTTATTAATTATTGATGCACATACACACAGAAAAATGATAACAGTTATATTTACATAACACCTATTATAATATAATAATAACAGTAAAAATGTCGGAGAGTTAGTAAAACTATAATTAGCAGTGATGCTTCTTTCAAAGATATTAACAATAGCACTACTAATATTTACTTAGTCTGAAACCGCCATTATTTGCAATATGTGTTGCTTAGCAACCAGCCTATAACTCCTATATGGTTCTATGTTGCTTAGCAACGACTGTTCTCAATGATTTCATTATAATACAATATTATATCTGGCATTGGGAATAGTGTTGGTTTAATATTTTTAAATATTATTTCTCCATCCATAAAGACAAATAAGGAGCATTAAGATTAGAAGAGAATCTATGAATAGATTTATTCCTAAAAGAGACTGGACACAAAATAGAAATATTTTAAATAGTTTAAAGCATCATGGCTAGCTTAAATACATGGCTGACAGTGTTTTATTGTAAGCCCTGATGGTTTAACATATTTTTAAGAATAAAGTTTAACAGGTTCAACATTCCTTTTTTTTTTTTCATAAACTGAATTTTTGATTATATGTTCAAATTTCATGTTTAGAACTTATGATAGCATGAGTTCTTGATGCCACTCTGATTTTTCCTTCAACCCTCCAAACATTACTTTCAGAATGCTGAACATATTTTGACTTGATTGGAAGACTTATAAGAAATGAAATAATACCAGTAAGTGCTATGACTTCAATTGGTTATGTCCACATATAAGACCGACACAATAAGAAACTGCTCTTCTATTACTTTAAACAGTTAAAGATATCAATAAATTACTGAAGAATCGTATACATGACTAAAATACTGACCTATTTAGACACAAGCAGGCCCAGGTTTAGGGTGAATAGCGCCCTGGGCTGCAAACAGCTTTGCCCCCCCCCCCCCCCCCCCCCTGCCGAGGGGTCTGGGGGTATGGAATAGCAAAAGCAAGTTTCATTAATAAGACCACCAAAGTTGTGAGCTTTAAAGGTTTATTCAACACCAATAAAAATTGAAGTTAGTACATAGTAAGTACATAAGCTTCAGTAAAGGAATAAAGTTAAATAAACCTTAACAAAACATAAATAAATGACAGATTTTTTTCTCAATTTCGCTGTTTTTTGCCAGTAAAACAGTATACTGTACTGGAACAGAATAATACACTGTTCCTTCAGTACACTGTACTGAACCAGTATATTTTTTTACAGAAGCAGAGTAGATTTTTTGTTGTTTCCAAATTGAGATTTTCTTTAGACTGGAACATTACAACAAAACTAATCAAAACAATATTGAAAAAAAAAAATTGGTAAATTTGGCGCTCTGGGCTATAGCCCAGTCAGCCCATCTACAAAGTGGGGTCTGGACACATGAAGTCAAACTTTGGGGCTTCTCTAAACCAACTAATTCAACTTAAATCCAATCCTTCAAAAAATCCTCTATTACCTCAAAGTATGTCACAAAGAGACTTATAAACTATTAGATCTTAATGTCCCATAACTTTCAGGCTCCATCCAAACCTGATAGCTAACTTTCATTATAAAACTTCTTGAAAAAAATTAGTAAAACTGTAGGAGAGATTTAGTAAAACTATAATTATGCAGTAGATATAATAATGCTTCTTTTAGATATAAAATTAAACATTGTGATATTAATGTATCAAATGTTGCTTATTTGGCCCAACTTGGTAGTTATACTTCCATAATAAACTCCATAACTACTAAAACCCACTTCAAGTCTTTCAACTTGCTTTCTATTAACTTCCAAAAAGCACGCTGTGGTGTCTGAATAGAGGATGGGCCTTTTAATATAGAAATTTTATTGAAGTGTTACTGATAAGTGACTTTACAAGTCATTCAAATGTTATTATCATGTTCCTCAAATTTACTAGATTTATTTTGTTTTATTCAGTTACATATTTCAATAAATAGATTAAAAAATGAAATGTGATTTAATTACTTTCAAATACCTTAATACTGACAAATTTTATTAATAAATAATAATAATTAAAAAAATTTAATGCATGAATAAAACTACCGCTGAACCAAAAAATAAAAATGAACTTATCTTTACATTTTTTTTTTTTTTTAATTTAAAGCATAATATATTCAACATATTTTGGATTTGATGAACCTGGATAATGTAATTCTTATTCAAAACTATTATTAAAACTGTTGTTAATACATAAGCCTTCTCATCCTTTAAATTCATACTTAAAATGTTAAAGATCTTTAAACTTGTCGAGTTTTTTTATAACTAACTTGTTTTTCCCACAAGCCATACAGAATAGATATCTATACTGAAGGGATCTGGAGATTTTTAGTGGGAAAATAATAATTAACACTTTAACAACCACAGCAGGCACATAGGCCCACTCAGCAACTTACCAAGGGGACCACAGCGGGCACATAGGACCGCTAGTGAAACCCACAAACAATTTTGTTCCAGGAATACTTACGTAAAATCAAATTACCTTATTATTATGATAGCTATGGTTCTTGTGAACGTAGTTATCACCTTGGGTTGAGTTTACCTTTATTCTGTTGCCATAACAATTCCTGGAAGCTAATTTGTTATTGTTTAGCGCATTTTTAAGTTATTTTAATCTTATTAAAAGTATTAAGGACTTGGAAAAACTGATTAATCATCTACCAATACGATTGTTGTATCCTCATCTGACTCTGAATCGGAAGGCAATTTATTTTGCATTGCCAACTGATATGCTTGGTACGGGAAGATATTCCACGAAAAACATTTTTAAACAAAAAATGGACCAACTCACAAAAAACTGAATTTCGATAACGTACTAAAGGTACTACTAAGTAAGTAATGTCTATTTGCAATAAGAGCTATAAGCATACTAAATAAAGTGGAGGGTGCGAGGTAGGAGGGTTGAAAATAGTGAAAGGGTAATAAAAAGGTGTTGGAAGGGTTTCGACAGGTCAATTACCTAAAGAACAGTTTTATACCTGATCGGTGTGAACAACACATTTTTGCTGAGTAATAAACCTAATATGTTATTCCATCAATATTTCTGGAAATTAATTTTTTTTTTTTTTTTTTTTTTTTTTTTACTGCTAGGTACTGTTTTTTTGTTATTCTCATATTCATTTTATGAAAAAGAACTAATCTTGAAGGGGTTTATACATTTTTTTCCAACAGTGCAGTAATATTTTGTGTGAAAATGAAAAACAAATCAAAATATGTCAATAGAGAAGTAAAAAAATATCTATTAAAGGAAAAAATAGTTATTTTATGATTTAGAAAAAAACGGGCAGTGCCCCACGGACATTGGCGGGCAGATAGGCCCGCTACATTTTTGCCCTAATCACCATAATTAAATGGTTGCTAATGATTATAAAAATTGCATGATATTGTTATGTAACTGCTGAATGCAGCTTTTGAGCGAAAAAAAAATGTTTGGTCCACAGGGAAATATTAACAGAAATGGCTTGGTCGTCCAAGTGTTAAACAGAGTAAAAATATTTGGAAGTGGTAACCTTGGAAACAAAACAGCTGCAGCCTGTATTTTTAAATGGACCAGAGTAATATGGCTCATATTCGTAATAAAATATTTCTTAAAATACAGACATTTTTTATTTAATAAAGAAATCTGGATCAATTATATCTTTTATATACAGTTCGTGACTCTCAAATTCGTACACCCTGTTTTAAACTGTATTTTATCTCATCTCCAAAATTTATTTTTCAATTTTAGGGATAAAACACACATTTAAAAAGAATTTATTTTATATCAAATAAAAATGAATTTTTATTAATATATAATATCAGAAACAATAATAAATAATAATGTATTTAATTTATATGATTTCCATTTCCATACTGTTCGATAATATATCATCTAAAAATAAAAATAATATTTTGTTGTGGTTTTTCTCATTCTAATTACCTTATGAAGATGCTTGGGCATTGATTCTACAAGTTGTTTGGTTAAAACTAGAGTTTGAAAACAGTTTGCTGTTTTCTTGTGATACTGGGATTATTTTACTTATCCCTTTCAACTAATAAAGTCTTTGTCTTATTCAAAAATTAAAAATCCCGATAAGATATTTTAGTTTCTATTAAATATTTTAGATATTAAATATATATTTATAAAAAAGGAAAAAATAAAAAGTATGATGAAAAGAAATGTAGCGTACAATAAGTATATGGAATTTGCCTTCCAAAACACTAAAGATATATGCAATAAAAAAAAATCTCTCTATTGATATTAAATTGAGTCATTATAAAACAGTTGTTCATCCTGAAAGTATATATGCCTCTGAATGTTTGGTTCTCAACAAAAAAGGAGAAATTGAAAATATGGAAAAGAAGGAAGGAACAATATTGAGGAAAAATTAGGACCAAGAAAGACTGAAGAAGATTTTAAACTAAAAAGTAATACAGAAATATATCGAAATATTGAAAAATTAAGTGATGCAATGAGGAAACGTAGATTGACATTCTATGGACATTTAATGAGAATGGATGAGAGGAGACTGACAAATAAAATTTTCCAACACAGCCTCCAAAAACAGAAAACGAATACATGGATACGGATGGTAAAAGAAGATATGATGGTAGCAAATAAAACTATGGGATTCAATGTGGAACAGAGACAAATTTCGGACATCAGTCAACAAAATCAAATTTCCAGAAATGGTTTAAAACACAAATTAATATACAGTGGTCAGATGAAAGGAGAAAACATCAGGCAGAGGTAATGGATAAATATTGGAAAGAATGTAAGAGTACGGAATGAATGTTAAACGTGGTACACAGATGGCTGAACTCGAAAGAAGAAAAAGAGGAAGTATATAAAGGAAGAACAATAAATAACAGCAAAAATTATGTAAGATAAGAAAATAAAAAAAAAATTAAATAAATAAAAGCTAAAACAACAGTTACACTATATACATACTCAGCTTGGGGAATTCCGAACCAAGAATGTCTCACTACCAATTAATGAGAAAAGCAAGACTCCAGGAGATCCTGGAGCTGCTGTCTCAATCGTGTCAGGGGTCTCAAAAACCAGAGGAAGTTGAGTGAGAGTTTTATACTTCACATGCCCAGAACTTGAGTGGAGAAGATGATCTTGGCCAGTACTTAAACTTTTTATTACCTATTACTCCTAGTTTCTTCCAAGTAACGTTTGGAATACTAAGATAATGGATACTAAGATACTATACTATGTATAAGATATACTATACTAAGATACTATACTGGAATACTAAGATAGTGGATACTAAGATACTATACTATGTATAAGATACTATACTATACTAAGATACTATACTGGAATACTAAGATAGCATACACTGTAAGATATGAGTAGTGAAATTTGAAATATTGATTAGCCATAATTTACAGTAGAAGGTAAAAGTTAATGATTGCATTATTATTTTTTTTTTAATTTAAATTTGTCAGCATTTTATTTGCCATTTCAGATTCAGGATGGGATGACGGGATAGCTATATCATCAGCAAACGTTACTTTAAGAACCAGGAGTAATAGAAATATTTGTAGTTTTGAGAATATGGAAGACTGGACCAATGGTTGAGATAGAATTGGCAATTTTAAAGATAAATATCAGTTTCTGCTTTTAAATATCATTTATAACATTAAGAAAACTTGAAACAATTATTAATAAATGATAATAAAATGGAGATATTCATATGAGTTGCAGACAATTTGTAAAACACAATGTAATATTTTTATTTTAATTAAGACTGCTATTAGTACAATCTCCATGGTACATAAATAATGGAACACTGCATAGAGATTTACAGATACTCACTGTACGAGACCATATTAAAACTAAATACAAAATATTTCCCAATAAACCTTTACGAGTCATGGCTTTAATATATATTTCTAAAAACACATACTAAGAAGAGAGTTAGATGAAGGATCTTCTTATGTAAGAAAAAAATTTATTTAAATTAAGGAGGGGATAACATTGGGTACTGATCTACCTCATGCCTCGCATGACTTTGTATTACTTTTTTGTATTTAATACATTCACTGATTGTCTGTAGTTCGAGAAAGGTATAAAGGTTAGGGCATGGCTCAGAGGTAACTCTTAATTAATACTTGACTTAAAACCAGACTGACATAGGGTGGAATTAATACTGAGTTATTCATCTCCCAGCCAGGAAACCCCGTTTAGCCCAGACAGCAAGGCAAGTGAGGAAAAAGAAAAAGAAAAAGATAGGTATGAAGAATATATCAATGAATATAAATTATAAAAATTATAAACCTTGATTTCAGGTGTTATATACATTTATTTCATATGCAGTTTGAATAAGGAAAAAAAATAACTAAATATTATAAAGGCTATTATTAGCTAAATATTAAAAAAATTAAAAATGTAGATATTTAATACATTCTTGATTGGGTTGCAAGATCTGCCTATCACAGTTTCATTGAATATGTCAGATTGTCCATTGACTCACTCAAATGAAGTAGTTCATTATAAATATCGGTCCCTCAGAAGAATGACATCAGAGAGATATAAATAATTACCAATGATACAGTTCTCCACAAGAAACCTGATATCATACTATTGGATTTTGAAAAAAAAAAAAAAAAAAAAGGAAGCAAAGAGGTTGCATTTGAGGTTGCAATACCCATGGATCATAACATACACAAGACCATTTCAAAGAAAATATTCAGGCACCAAGAGCTAGCTAGTGAGTTTAAATATCATTGAAAAAATTAGAGGAAGCACAGATAAAAACACTTCTTGACAGAACAACAATAATAAGAAAAATACTTAACATAGTACTACACCCCGAAATGTTTACTTCACTACTCTGTGTGTTTTAATAATAATAACAGCAACAACAATATCAGTGAATCAATAAATTTATAATCTCCTCCTGATAAACCACGTCATGAGAGGTATGGTCATTCCATCTATGAATTTATTTAGGTGCCCATTTAATTAAACATGTAACAGATTGTTGTGTAACCATATATGTTCATTGGCTGTAGATATGTGAAGGTCAGTGTGTATCGTTTTATTACTAATGTTCCATAGTGCTTGTGTTATTTGTATTAAAGTCATGAAAAGTTTGCTATCTTTTCATGTGTCTGTTCAGCAATCTCATAAATTTGCAATGCATAAGTCCATACCAATTTTAATAGGTGTGTGTAAGGCTTTAACTTTGTTTTGTTTTTAATTAATATTGTTTTTGAGCATTAAGTACATTTGTTTCAGTGCCATACGAAGGAAGCCCATTTTTCTTAAAAGTGGGCCCTAAGTCATTCTCCTATTGATGGTAAGTGCTTGGGTATTGCACTTTATCCAATGGTCGGATTGGTAAAATTTCAAGGTAGAAGGAAGACACGTATCATGAATTTGGGTAAACCTGATTCTTTGAGACTTTTGATGATTTAGTCGTGTCTTCTATTAAATTTTTGGAGTAATAAATATCTTTTTTTCAAATATTAATTTAATTTAATTAGTCTGAAGCCTTCTGTAGAAAATAATTTAATTTTATGAAAACTCTAGATGACTGAAAGATTTCACAAAAATCCAGTGAGGTCAAAGAAGAAAAAAGAGTTCCCCATTTCATGTAATAGTAATTAATAAATCACTTGAGGTATTCAGAATGGTATTGAAGGATCAGCATAATGAGGATTGATGAATTAATTGCCACTTCTATTGAAATCAGGGACGGATTTAAGCATAGGCTACATAGGCTCGTGCCTAGGAGCCCGCACCACATGCAAAAAAAAAGAACGTAGTTTTTCTTACTTCTGATTGCATCATTGATTTGGTTTTTTATGTGCAAATATAAATATGAAATAAGCTTTTTTTGCAATCCAACTTCGTTACTATAAAAAATCTGGTGGCAAATTGGTTATATTGGGTAAAGTTTATTGGATGTATTTCGAAAGTGTCTTGTCCACAGCAGCCTCAATATTCGAACTAGGGGAGAGATAAATGTTTTTTAAAAGTGAATGTATATTTCTACACTAACTTTAGTCCAGTCAATAAACATAGAGTAGAGTGCATGAAATATGCGATTATTTTTTACCTCGGGGCTTGGTTAGGAGTAATTAGAAGATAAACATACGAAAAGTCCCTGCCCCTGGGGGTGAGCTAAGTGGGAGAGGAAAAGGTCCCATTTTAAGATTTTTCAATTACATCTCGAAAACCGTAGACTCTAGGAAAATATGTTTTAAATAAAAATTAAAGCTAATTAAATTTCCTATAAAATTAATTCTATACATATCTGTCGAACTTCCAACCGTTAAATATTTATTTACTGAGTGGTTACTGTAATACCAAAAAATTCTTTGTATTTAAGAAACTTGGTTCTGAATTTGTAGGAATTAAATTATAAAAAATGGAAAGGTTGTCTTGATTCAATACCCATCATACTCTGAATAGCAAAACAATCATAACGTAGTTTATAATTTACCAAGCATTTTTTTTTTTTTTTTTTTTTTTTTTTTTTTTTTGACAGTGGCCTAAAAATGCGTCATTTGACACTTAAATTTTGTAATTCCAGACCCCTGGTGATTTCCCCCTTTTTTCACCGGTTTATAGCCTTGCCTTCAGCCAACATGGACACTCCGAATAACTCATCTGAGGAAGCTCAAAGAGTGCGGCCTAGGGCCTGTACAGCCTAAATCTGGCCCTGATTGGAATTATTTTATTTTAAAATATTTTAGAATGTTAAACATTCATCATTAGTTCTAAGACATACAAAATTTTCAAATCTATTTTGAAAATATTGAATGTTTTCAAAAGATAGATAAAATAATTTCAATAGAAGTGGCAATGATTCATCAATCCTAAAATCTACACAGAAGACCAATCGGAGTTTTTCTTTACTTTTTTTTTCTTAAAAAAAGGCATAACCCCATTATTATTTTTTATTCATTTACTTCAACATGTTTCAGAGCTATCAATTGCTCACTCCTCAGTTTCCTGTGATATTCTCACTTGGTCATTCTAATTCCTGAGAATATCACAGGAAACTGAGGATGGAGCAATTGATAACTCAGAAACATGTCGAAGTAAATGAATAAAAAATAATAATGGGGAGTTATGCCTTTTATTAATATTAACATAATAACTTATGTTAATCTCCTTAAATGAAACAATTAATGGTGTTTTTCTATTTTTTTTAAACTATCTGCTGCTAATTAATTTGATATAACTAATTTTTTTTTTTCATTTATTTATTTTTTTATTTATTGAATCACTCTGAAACCTTCTAACTGAATAAAATCCTAATCATAATGGCTTTCAGTATTTCAAATTTATGAATTCCCCATGTTAATAAATAGTATTCTAACAGCGGAGAAGGAGAAACATATCTTGTATTTTCTATTTTCATTAATTAATTAATTCTCATTTTCTCTATTTTATTATAAAATTGCATGCACATATAAGAAAAAAAAAAATCATATTACAGTATGAAATATTAAATAAACATTTATAAGATAACAGTCACGATTATATTCAGGAAAAAGAGACTGTCTTCACAAAATAAAAAAACAAACTAAAAAAAAAAAAAAATATATATATATAAATATATATATATATATATATATATATAATTTCTCTGTTATGCTAAAAAGAAGAAAATTATTTTTTTTCAAGCAAATACCAAAATTTGAAATAAATCTTTGAAGATTCTGAAGGATAGTGTATAGATTTTGGAAACAAAACCTTACATAAAACATTAAAAAAACTTAGCTCTTTCTGAATTAAAAGACAGGCTAAAATAAATAAACATCACTCAATATTTTTGTGTTTGTAATTACATGAAGGTTTTCAATTCAGCTGTTTTATTATAAGTATTTAATGTAGATTATTGACAGGGATCAGTCAATTGGATTAAAAAATAAGCATTGTTGAAACTAAATAAACATGTTTTTAATATGCCAACATTTCGACCATAGTTTTGATGACCATCAAAATTTAAATATTTGTTCTATTGCTTTTTTGAATGACAGGGTGTTGATAAGCTCATGTAACTTGTTAAGTTTACTTTAATTTTTCCAACTACCCTAATGATTGCCATCAAAGCTGTAGACATTGGCATTTAACAATATCTTTTATTAATTTCAACATAGCTTATTTCTTAATCTCCCTAACTGATTCCTCTCAATAACATACATTATATGAGGCATCCAGTTGCAAATCATAGCAAAACCAGATTTCTAAATTTTTTACCAAAAGCCAGAATTGATATGTATGTAATTTTTCTTGTATAATTAGCAGAAAAATAGATGGTTTTAGTTGGGCAAGCGTAATAAGGGCCCCTGTAGACCAGTTTTTTTAAAAATTGGTTTTTCTTCTGTACTTACTCCGTTTTGCATCAGTTTTGGGGACTTACTCCGTTTTTCAACAGTTAGAGACTTACTCCCTTTTTTATAATGAAATAAATACATGCGTTGGGTTGATTTATAGAGAGATAAATACATACTTAATTTGAAATTTTAGCTGTATCATTTTAATAGCTCTTTGGTGATGTATAACAATTTTTAAAACTTTTCCATAATTATATTCATTTGTATGTTCTTAATAATTTTTAAAAAGTTTTCACCTTAAACTCTTGCTCTCCTGTTTTTCATCGGGGACTACTAACTACAGGGAATATATTGAAAATAATTTGTTGCTAGTGTTTGTATGAACATACTAGTATTTTTGATTTTCACATATAAGAAAGGAATTAAGAAGTTATTTTTGAAAATATTTAATACAATGTATTTATATTATAAATATTTAATTGAATATATTTGTTATATTATATATTCATAAAATACTCCTCTGGTTTAAGTATGTACTTTTAAGTATTAACCTAAGTTATTTATTAATGTACTAGATCATATGCATTCACTTTTCCAATATAACCCAAACATCGTACTCCCTTTTTTCTGATGTGCATCCCATCTTCAGCAATAAATTTGATCAATTTTGATGTATATAATTCTTTCTGATAATATATCACCAGAGATATAAGCTATTACTGATTTGATTTATGTTGGATTAATAATTTGACTTTTTTTATTCATTTACTATAATTTTTGAAACATGTTTTTTAAAAATCATAATTTAATTGGCGAAATTTCATGTGGTTTTATTTCAAAAGTATTCATAAAGTGAATGTATTTTTTTTTTTTTTTATTTCAATCACCTTTAATAATTTATCTGTCATTTTGTAACATTATTACCATATTTATTATATTCTTTGATTAAATTATCTTATAATATTATATGTAACTAAGGTATTACGATATATTTGTACTATTAATATTTGATTCTCATATTTAAAATAATAATAATAATTCAAATCTTATAATACATTTACATAATACATTTTATAATACATTTATACTCTTGTATCATTTAAACAGTTAACTACATATGTTTGTAGTTTTTTTTAAATTTTATACTTGTTATTGTTGCAAATATCTTTATTTTTTGTATATGAGTTGGTGATTAAAACCATATTCAGCTGCATTATGGTGCCCACAAGTGTTTCTTAATTGTTTCAATAAACCTTTTTTATAGTCACAATAGCAAGTAATTTATTTATGCAGATTTAGTTTACATACAAATAGAAATATAACAATCTGATCATTTTTTTTTTTTTAATTTTCTGGAAAGCTTGATGTCATACTTTCATATAATGTCAAACTTTCTTGACATTATACTTTAAATAATGGGATTCAAAACTATCTAAACCCATTTTCAAAAATTTTCAGTTAAAATTGAAACCAGTTTTGATTTAAATCTAAAAGTTTAAGTCTGTTTTTAAATAAAATTAAATTACCTTTAATCTGATCTAACCAAATCTTACTTTTTGAATTTAAGAGGTTGATACTTGGTATTTCAGACGATTCAACCTCTATAAAATGGAAATTTCAGTATGTACTGATTGATGTACTATTAATAGCACTCTTACCCCACAAGATTTCATATTTCCTACCTTTAAAATCCTATCCACAGATCTGCATCACTTCAGCATTTCTTTCTTGCCCTTTCAAACACTTCTGGAATTATTTCACTCCTATAATCAGACATGCTCCAACCTCAGGCACATTCCTTTCCTATTCCAATATCTGCTCACAATCCAATAAGGTGCCAAAAGGTAGCATTATTTTGTACAATTCTTTTTTGTTTAAAACGTAGTTAAATGATTTTCACTTAAATGTAGGTTATTACATTCTGTTTATAACATGCTTATTTTATTTAAGTGTACAATATTGTTGTTGTTTCTGTGTATTAAGATATGTATATATTTTTTTAAATTAGAAAAAAAACCGGGCTGCTAAAGAACCAGGCAGATATCATGTTTTACTTCTTATCACATGCTCTTTCTTTCTTCTCCAATAATTCTCCATTCTCTCTGACTGTTACAGTTTCCTTTTTTCCGTCCATCCCCTATGCCCATGCCTTGTTCTCCCTTGTACAAGAACCCTGATGTTTTAACCCTAGAACGCCAACACTCGTCAATATGAAGAACACCTCTGTGAATTACAATTGCCACATCCTTCCTAGTCATCCTGTCTCCATGAAACCTTCTACTGATAATCCATTGCATGTCACAGAAGGAAGCACGTTTATTCCTTTAGCTGGTTTGGAGAAACTTCAAATTATGTCAAAACAGGTACGTCAAAATTATGAATGGTTGGCAAGTAAGGAATATCAATGTACTAAAATTGTGCTCAATATGTATTAAAAATAATTGTATTCCTATTTTTTCTGTAACATATACAGTCCATTTATGTTTTATATATTTTATACCTTTTTATATTCATGTTTTAATACAGTATTTTAAAATAAAAATAGTTAGTAATTTTTTTTTTTTGGCCGCCCTCGAGTTCTTAAACCTTTATACTCCCCCCCCCCCCCCCCCCCCATAAATCTAGATAGAATTTTTCATTTTTTTTAATTACAGGAATAATAACTCTCGTGAAAGAAAATCTCATTCATAGCATTTTTCAATAATTATATTAAAATAAAAATACATTCGTCAATATGCCGAATAGTTGGTAAAATGGGGTGTAGAGAGAAGGTTGGCGTTCGAGGGTTAAAGGCAGTTCCTGAATCTCTCTCTGTCCAGCTAGTCTCTATCTGTAATTGAAAGTCACTTAAGTTCTTTTTTTTTTTTTTTTTCCTTTTTCTCTAACTGGTACATAAAACCTGATGGCTTTTAGGAACTCCAACAATGAACGCACTGACTTTTCATCATCCTGTAGAACTTTGGTGTATATGGCATTTTGAGTCTTTCCCTTAGAGATGAAAACTGTTGGCAGTGTTTAATATGTGTTTTACTGTCCTGGTTTCTGACCCAAAGAGAAGGTAGCTATGGGAGAATACACAAAGACTGATTCTCCGGGGACACAAAATCGTTTCCTCCTTTCTGTGTACCCGGCAACTTGTTTGCCATTTTGCTGAGTAGTTTGGCTTTACTCATAATAATTTAGACATATTTTTTGTCCATGATTCTTCCCACTTAGCTTGAATCAAGCATCTTAGCAATTAGATCGATGTTTTTAGTAATATCATCATCACTAATTCTAGCTAACTGAGCTGCTAAACCAGCTCATTCATTTCCTGAAATTCAGAATGGGATGGAAACCAAATGAAAATAATCATATTGTCTTTCTGGTGTATTTCCCACATTAGATTAAGAATCTCTGGTATTATCACATAATGAGACCAATACATCATTATTATCAGTAAGACACTCATTGAATCAGTGACTATGACTGACTTTTCATAGTCGGCTTCCAGGCAGTGCAGAAGTGCTTCTTTAATGGCAGTTGCCTCTCTAGAGAGAATGGAACAGGCTTGAGGTAACTTAAAGAGACGTTCTTCGCTTTCGGTCACCACTGCACAACCGAGATAATTTCTTTTGTTTGCTCTTAGTTCTAATTTAACAAAAAACAATTGATGGCCAGGTATAATGATAGTAACTTTACCATACATGTGATTCATTCTTAGTGTATTAATTCATATTTAGTTAAATTGATACCAAAAAGTAGATTTTAAAAACTGTATTCCTTTTTTCAATAGGTTTTTTATTGTTCCTTTCAGAAATTACTTTTATCATTTCATTCTTTATTTATTATTTATATTTATGGTTTGTGTTTATTTACTTATAATGTATTTTATTTTCTAGTTTAAGATTACTGACATAATGAGTACTACAATATCTATTCAGATAATTAAATGGATAAATAAGAAAAGAATCAAAATAATAACAACAAAATTAAATGAATAATTTTAGAAATGAAAAAACATTCATACATATTTACACTCAGGCTAAGGACCACCAAGTGAAAGATCAAACAGTGCACCAAGAGAACTAAATGCATAATATGATCTTCATATTTTTATAAGCCTGCTGGATTTTTCTGGTCACAAGAATTTTCACTAGATAATTAATAATAATAATAACTTTATACCAATATTTGAGGCATTTCATACAAAGGTCCAAGAAAAAAAAGGAACTACTAATGATAAAGTTTTGAGTAATCTTTCGTTATATGTATGATATGTATAATACCAATAACTATTGAGAGAGAGAGAAGGCCTTAATTACTAAACAGATTTTGAAATTATGTAAGCTGTTACCATGGAAACAAACTATAAAAAGTGAGATATTGGAATAGTTACCATGGCAACAGGGTTTTGTTAGTTTTTATTTTTTTATTATGCTACAATAAATAAGTTATTGAAAATAAAATGTATGTAATAGTTTGCAGGACTGCTGATTGGTGGAAATTTTCCTCTAAGGATGGAAAGGAAAGTTTGGAAAGCTTTGCACCCAAATATGATAAGGGGGAAATGATTTTGGGGGGAAATTCGTTGGGAATTCTTGCAATTATTTTATTTATTGTAGAGTTTAAATGTTATCAACAAGGTTTGATAGCCAAAATGGAACTGTGAAATGGACTTGCCACTGTCGCATTCACTCAATAATAGCTTTTATGTTATATTATTTTTATTCAGAGGATATTTTGATTTATACTTATTATTTTAATTTATAACAATATTAGGTAATTTTCATTTTATAACAAGCAGTGGGAAATCCATTTTATACCTCACCCCAACTGTTGACAAGTATTTTAATCACTGATATATTTTTAGTGTGCTATTGTGACAATACATTATTTTTGTTATAATCATTAATTTGTAAATAAGAAAATATTTTTGCCATCTTTTACCCCACATTTTTTAATGCGAACTCAATTGTCAGCAGCAAATTGATTGATCAAAATGGCCGTAGCATAGATTTCGGCTGTATTAAATATATAAAAAGTATTTATTTTTATTTTATAACAATACCGAATTATATAAATTACATTAAATATACAAACTATATCTTGATTTAGAATTAAGGCATAAAGACATTTATAAAATTAATGCCTAATTATATATATATGTGTGTGTGTGTGTGTGTGTGTGTGTGTGTGTGTGTGTGTGTGTGTGTGTGTGTGTGTGTGTGTGTGTGTGTGTGTGTGTGTGTGTGTGTGTGTGTGTGTGTGTGTGTGTGTGTGTGTGTGTGTGTGTGGTGTGTGTGTGTGTGTGTGTGTGTATCAATTTGTGTATGTATCAATTTATTGAAATTTATAAATCTACAAAATATATACATTAATTACGTAAATGAGCTGATAAGGATTACACTAACATGTCAAAACTTGAGAAGAACTACTCCTCAGTAGCACTTCAATAAAAATTCTACACTTGAAGATGTCTAGGCAATCTTCTTTTCAGGCGCCTCGGAGAATTTCGGGAGTGGAGTGGGAAGCAAATTACGGGATTTGAATGGTTATGGAGCTTACTATGAAAGGATAGGTATCTAGTTTGGGCTAAATCAGCAACAAATGGAACATTAAGGTCTTTATGGATAAGTTTATTGGTGACAAAGTAAGGAGCATTGAGGATTTTTCGAAGGATTTCGGATTGTAAGGAATGGATACGAGATGAATTGGATGGTTTAGTGGAGCCCCAAAGTTCAACTCCTTACGTTCAAATAGGTCTAATCACAGTCATGTAAATGAGTCTTTTGTAATGAATTGGGAGCTTTGATCGTTTGTCAAGTAAATGTTGAAGTAGTCTGTAACGATGAGCAGTCTTGCCGCTTTTTTAAATTTGAAAAGCAACATTATTCATTTGTCATTTGGTGGAAATCGGGGGGGGGGGGGGGGGGGGGGTTGGAATTTTTTAAATAACTGGGTGGAAACGGAAATTTATTTTTATTTTTAATTTTTTAAATATTTTGTTATTTTATTACTTTATGTTTAAATAACTGATCCTAATAAAGTTTACATTTTTATATTCATACTTATTGACTTGTTCAGACAATCACCTATATTTTATCTCACAATATAATAAATCATAAATTATTATATCCCTATACAATAGTTTCTTAATTTATGTACAAATACAACAATATTATTATGTGTTACGATGTCAATATCCTTGAGAACTCAAGCTTTACTATTTGATGTGTGAATAACAGTTTTTCTATCGATCAGAAACCCAGCCCCCACAACGTAAGAAAATGATGATGACGTCAAAAAAACGCCCATCTAGAAAGCAGTGGATGACGTCAGAGGCTAATACCTCCTCTATGTTCTTCCCCTTTGAGTCCTCATTATTTCTGCATTCGCTTCGGGACCATGTCTAATCATCATTTCCATTGCAAACTACGTAGAAAGATGAACGTTTTCTCTAGGTTTGTTTGGATATAGTTACATACCTTTCATAATGTCAATACTTTCTTCTTTTCTTGCCGAAAAGTAAAAAAATAAAAATAAAAAAAAATTGCTTACCTTTTTCAAATATTGAAATAAAATTTTATTTAAAAAAAAAACAAAAACAATTTATGAGCATTATAAACACTATTAAAATCGAAAAATCCTAATATTTTATAAATCAAAAACCCTTAAAATAATTTGTTTTTTATTTAATATTTATTGATATTTACAACTGTACAAAATAATATACAACAAGTAAATGTGTTGATAGTGAATACAATGGCATGTAAATAACTTGTGAAGAACTACTCACTAGTAGCACCTCAATAAAATCTACACTAAAAGGTCTCTAGGCCATCTTCTTTTCAGACGCCTCGGAGGATTATCAGGGATGGAGGAGGAAGCAAGTTGGGAGACTAGTGAATTGGAGTGGTTATGGAGCTTACTATGGAAGGATAGGTATCTGGTATGGGCTAAATCTGCAACATGTAGAACATTAAGATCTTAATGGATAAGTCTATTGATCACAAAGTAAGGAGCATTGAGGATTTTTCGAAGGATTTTGGATTGTAAGGATTGGATACGAGATGAATTGGATGGTTTAGTAGAGCCCTAAAGCTCAACTCCGAACATTCAAATAGGTCTAATCACAGTCATGTAAATAAGTCTTTTATAATTAATTGGGAGCTTTGAACGTTTGTCTAGTAAATGTTGAAATAGTCTGTAACGACGGACAGTTTCTTGTTATTCAATTAATTTTCGTGGCGGACCCACTAAAGATGTTAAGTCTCAAAAAATAAACTTGTTACTTCACACGTGCTGTTTACAATATTTTCATTTTTATACAATACTAATATTTTGTTTATTTGTTTATTCTTGTTGTTTTTTGGATCTTAACGTCCTCAATATCTCTTTGAAAGGTATTGGTATACGGCTGACATCCCGACATATTTTATCTTTTTCTACTATTTCAACATTTAGAAACGAGCTCAGAAGAAATATATTTCTTAGAACGAGACCCCATAAATATATTTCTGGATTTTTTTGAAGCATCATCCCCTCCCTATGTCGGACAACGTCACGCCCGCTGACTTCTTCGTAGTTAAAAACAGAAAATGGATACTGGATATAATGTTTACCCCGAATATTAAACAGCAAGGGGCAGTGAAGGGCTGTGAGGAAATAGCTTCTTGCCTACCTTGCAAATATTCTAGTATAATTTTAATTCTATAACCCCGATACATATCAAAATTATTATAGCCAGAGTGAAATTGTCGAGATTCATTCCGTTGTTTCCACCACGAAATAAATGCCAATTAGTTCAAGCCGAATTTGAACGGAAGCTGCATTGGTTGTGAGAATCGATAGGTGCTTCAAACCACAACACGCTCGGCCGATAATGCATCTGTATAAGTAAGTAGATAATATTCTTTGTATAAGTAAGTAGATTCTGCTTATAGATTTAAACCTTTCCCTTCTTTATAGTCATATAAAAAAAACATATAATAATATTAGTAATGTATTAATTATATCCTTCAAAAACATCTAATGATACCTTACTACACTTTTATCTGATGTACTTATATAACATATTGTAACTATAAATAGAGGTTAACAGTTAAATGTTACATAAACTGTTGTGACATGAAACGACTTCTTCATGAAATGTAATAATAACGTAAGTATATCATACGATAATATAAAATTTATTTATAGAAGATATAGTGATCTAATTAAGATAAAATTATGTCATTGATATGATTTTCTTTAAATTATTTTTACCTGGTGTAATTGTTACGTGATAAAATTGTTTATTAAAAAAATTCAATTAGGTACTTAAAAAACAGCAGAAATTTAATTTGAATTTATTATCGATACCATTTTCTTTTAGGTAGATCATAAACACGATATCTTTCAAAATTAAAATTATTTCAAATTTTTTTTTTTTTTTTTTTTTTTTTTTTTTTTTTTTTTTTTTTTTTTTTTTTTTTTTTTTTTTTTTTATCATCTCCTTATTGAAAATCACAACTGTGAAATAAAACTCGAGTAAATGTGTTAGATAATGATTACCTGATGACAATGTCATTGGAAGAAATAAAGGTTCTATATTATTAGGTCTTGAAGCCATCTTCTTTTCGAAGGTTTCTTCTGTAAACATTTGTTGATACACAAAAAGTTGTTAAACTTTAACTAAAACAGAGGTTCTCACTAGTTTTTTATTCAACTTGTATTGTTCAACTGAACTTGACTCGTGAGAACGCGCCTTTCTGGAGCTTATTTTGACTAATTTCTAATCAGTTATTTTATATTTTACTTAAAACTATAAAATACATTTTCTGGAGAACCCATTAAATTGAAATCGTGACTAATTTAATGCTAATTAAAAACTAATTTCTCCACATCTCTGGATCGGTCTCCACAAATACACCGCAACGAAAGGTTCCATGAACACGTAATCGCCAGGCATCATTATCACCGTTGGTATTGTTGTGTGCCCTTGGATCTTGAGCAGAGACAATAGATCACAACTTGTGGGTGCGCCAGCAAATATCTAGGAAACCAGAAGTGAACTCATGGACACAACTCAAAGTTATGTCTGTAAGCGCGATTTTATCCTACTTTAACCCATTAGTAGACTTGTAGTTCAGTCAATGAGTGCATGAAATATTTGATTATTTTTGACGTCAGGTCTGTGTTAGGAGTAGTTAAAAGATAATCATACTAAAAGTCTTCCTCCCTGATGGGTGAGCTAACGGTGGGGGAAGGGAGAAGGTCTTATTTTTTGGTCTTTCTATTATATCACGAAAAAAGTCGACTTTAGAAATATATGTTTCAAATAAAAATTAAAGATAATTAAATTTCCTATATAATTGATTCTTTACATATCTGTTGAAATTCCAACAGTTTTCGAGATATACGTTATTGAACACCTATAATTTTCCCCCCAAAATAATTTTGACCTCACTTTTTGTTAAACATTTGCTTCTAGTCCATTCCACAATCGTTTCTCAGAAAAAAAAATGTCAGAATCAAAGTTGTAGAGCATTAAATTTACTTTAATTTCATATATACATTTCTGGCACTTGAAGCAAATGTTTGACAAAAAGTGAGGTAAACATTTTTTTTTTTCGAAAATTATCGAGTTTTAATAACGTATATAACGTTTTATAACGTAGTATGATTATAACGTTTTAATAACAAATTAACGTTAAACGCAGCTAAAACTCAAGCAATTGCCATAGGATCACATCCCCTTCTCCATTCATATTTTAGGATACCGATTGCCCTTCGGGAGATTTGTGCAATGTGGGATTTCCAGGAGAGGGTTTGATCAATAGTTAGGCCTAAATTTTTAACAGAGGAATGGAAAGTTATTGGATGACCATTGAGGAATAATGTGGGAAAGTTGGCATTTGAATGGAGAAGGGGATGTGATCCTATGGCAATTGCTTGAGTTTTAGCTGCGTTAAACGCAGGACCTTCTCCCCTCTCCTCACCTTAATCTCACTCCCCAGGGGCGGGGGACTTTCAATATATTTACCTTCTAACTACTCTTAACAAAGCTGTGAAGTCAAAAATTATCGCATATTTCATGCAGTCTACAATACATTTATTGACTGGGATAGATAGTCGTTTTACAAATCAATGACATGTCATATTTATTAAACCCCGTTTCATTCAATGTATTTGATTAAACATTTGTAAATATCAATTTGTATGGTTTCCTTATCTCGGATGATTATGAAAGAGACAATTCCAAGGGATTAGAAGGGACTATTCTTCCTCAGAAGACAACATGACTGACTGAAATAATAATCTAAATTTAGGACTTAAACAAATGACAAATGATTTCACATTTTTTTAAACAAACGTGATCTGGTGATTCGTTCATGGAATTCCCGAAAAAAAATACTTCTCGTCATTCCTTTGTTATATCTACCTAATTGTATATTCGTTTTCCAGATTATAAATATTCAAACATTTGTAAGGCTTAGGCTAATTTTACTAAAAACATACAAAAAATTTCATATTTCAATATCCATTCTAATGAAAATAAGTATAAATTCAACAAAGATTCGTAGTTTTGTAGTTTATTTCGTTTAACGTCACTTTTATGCTGCTATGGCTAATCGGACGATGCTACGGTGGGAGTCCTAAATTTTGCCTATCCAGGTATAATTAGGATAGGGATCTTTAACGAGTACCTGACATCGCACAGGCTCAGGACCCCCATTTTACGTCCCTTCCGAAGTACGGCATAGCTAAGGATTTTTTACTCCCTTTAAAAAATCCTAAGGTCATCTGCCGGGCTGCGAACCCGCGATCTTGGGTTTAGTAGGTCGTTATGCTAACCACTACACCGCAGATGACCCCAGAACAAAGATTCGTGAGTGAATTAGAAAGAAGTCTAAAATTAAATATTTATTATTCATTAAAAATAATAAACACCCTTCATTTTTTTTCCTCAACTCCCATACATTACACAAAAGGAAAATATATGTTTTGTTTTTTTGTAGAATTGTAAAAAAACAATTAGGATCAAAATCGACGTCGGAAAGTCCTAAAGATTTCTTAGTCAGGCATCATTACCTCAGTTCATCAAATAGGTACGGTGTAACCTAGTTCGTTTCCTATTGCACTAATATAACATTTTATAGTTTCGATCCAAATACCACTATCGATCTATAATCGATATCCTTATTAGATTAGCATACTAATGATCATGATTTAAATTCCTAGTTCCTAGCTCCGGTGAGTCTGCACTAGCTCTCAATGGCCATAGAGACCCTGGGATTTCCAAGTTCCTTTGTACCCAATGTACCCTGTTCCGTCCTCTAATGGTCCTCAAACACAAGAGGTACAATAGTGCTCTAGAACAAAATCTAATTGTCCTTCATTTAGTGAGCAAGTAGCCAACAGTTACCGAAGATCAATTATTTCCGAACCTGTTATATCTAATGGAACTGTTACATATAATGAACCTGTTATATCTAATGAAACTATTAGTGTCAAAACTAATGAGGACTTTCTCTAATAGGTTATTATCTTCGTGCACGTAGTTAGCTTGAGCTTCTCCTTTAATTGTGACTGCCCAATCTGCAAAACTCAGAGATTATACAGTCAATGCGCCATGCTTATATTTACATTTTTTTTTTAACCTCACATTATCCTAGGTTTTCTTGCCATATTTGGATCAACATCTTACTTGGAATCCACAATTGGGTGATTAAAATATGATTCCGTCCTTATTATAGGTTTTCCATTATTACACCTTAACCATGGACTTTGAATGTCGGTATTTGTATTTTGAAGTACTAGCAATAAAAAAATTAATAATTACTATAAATACTATTATATAAAAAGGCAAGCCATTTTTCCTTTGTGATCACTATCCGCGAAAACTACTGAACCAATCTGCACCAAATTTAAATCACATCATCCTTATAATTTCAGGAAGGTTCGAAATAATAAAAATTTACTCATTTTAAATTAATTTGTTATTAAACAAAGCGATAAATATGTGTTGCGCAGTGAAGTTCGAAATCTGACGGATAGGTGGCGAGCACCATTTAAGAAAGGTTACAAAGATGAAGTGTTATATAAAGCTAGAAATTGATAATAAAATTAGGTTAATTCAATTTAATTGTTATCAAAATTGCTATAAATATGTAGTGTGACGGGTGGATCCCGGTGAAGTTTCAAAATCGAACGATATATGGATAGCGCCATTCTACAACAGAGTTTTAGTAAAACTATTGAACCCATTTTTTTTTTTTTATATATGCATTTATTGAAATTTACAACTGTACAGAATATATACATCAAGTAAATGTATTAACAACGATTATAATAACAAGTTAAAACTTGGAAAGAACTACTCATCAATAGCACTTTATTAAAACTTCTACACTAGAAGGTCTCTAAGCCATCTTCGTTTCAGATGCCTCGGAGGATTATCAGGAATGGAGTGGGAAGCAAGTTGAGAAACTAACGGATTTGAGTGATTATGGAGCTTACTATGAAAGGATAGGTATCTGGTGTGGGCTAAATCAGCAACATATGGAACATTAAGATCTTTATGGATAAGTTTATTGGTGACAAAGTAAGGAGCATTGAGGATTTTACGAAGGATTTTGGATTGTAAGGATTGAATACGAGATGAATTGGATGGTTTAGTGGAGTCCCAAAGCTCAACTCTGTACGTCCAAATAGGTCTAATCACAGTCATGTATATGAGTCTTTTGTAATCAATTGGGAGCTTTGAACGTTTGTCTAGTAAATGGTAGACTTTAGACCCATTTAAACCATATACGAGGTGTGATCAAAAAGTTCCAGGACTTTTTATATACTATGGGAATGCAATGTCTCACAGCGATGCGGTTGGCAGCATTGTATTGCCTGACTCAACAGGAACACAGCTGTGTTTGCAGATCAATCATAACATCACTGAAAATAACATTAGCACAGTTTGTTTGAGGTTAGTTTTATAGAGTTTGGCTATTTTATGAAAATGAATGTGAAAGAAGAGCAACGTGTTTGTGTGAAGTTTTGTGTGAAACTGAACAAAACGTTTCCTGAAACCTCTCTGATGTTACAAGAGGCTTTTGGTGAAGAATGTCTAAGCCGATCATGCTGCCATCATTGGTTCAAGAGGTTTAAAGATGGCTGAACATCCACAGACGACGATGCTCGTTCCGGACGCCCTTCAACGTCAATCAATAATGACAATGTTGCTAAAGTGAATGCTCTCGTACGATCAGACCGTCGACTAACAATCCGTGAAATGGCAGAAGAGTGTAACATTTCATTTGGGTCATGTCAGGAAATTTTAACTGAAAAACTTCAAATGCGTCGTGTTGCAGCAAAGTTTGTGCCAAAACTGTTGACTGAAGACCAAAAACAACATCGAACTCATGTTTCTAAGGAACTTCTTCAAAAGGCAAATGACGAGGAAAGCATCTTGAAACATGTCATTACGGGAGACGAGACATGGGTTTTTGGTTACGATGTGGAAACAAAAGCCCAATCATCACAATGGACATCAAAATGTTCTCCAAGACCCAAGAAAGCACGCCAAGTTAAATCAAATGTGAAGGTCATGCTTACGGTTTTCTTTGACTGTAAAGGTGTTGTCTACTATGAATTCCTTCCACAAGGTCAAACAATTAATTGTTTTGTTTATCTTGAAACCCTCAGAAAATTGCCTAATGCTGTGAGAAGAAAGATACCTGAGCTGTGGCAAAGTGGTGATTGGGTGCTTCACCATGACAATGCTCCTGTTCACTCTGCATTAGTTATCCGTAACTTTTGTGTAAAAAACGCAATGGCTGTCATTCCTCAGCCCCCCTACTCACCTGACCTGGCTCCAGCCGACTTTTTTCTTTTGAAAAAAGAAAGAGACACCTGAAAGGACGAAGATTTCAAACAGTTGACGAAATTAAAGAAAAAAATCAACGGAGCTGCTAAATACCTTTACAAAAGAAGAGTTTTCTGGGGCCTTTGATCAGTGGAAACACCGGTGGGAAAAGTGTGTAGCTTCCCAAGGGGAGTACTTCGAAGGAGACAAATTTGAATAATCTGTATGTTGTATGAATAAATGTATAAAAATTCAGTACTGGAACTTTTTGATCACACCTCGTATTAACTACATCATCATCATGGTTCTAGGAAGGTTTAATATAGTAAAGTTTACTATAATAATAATTTATATGTACAGTGTTAAGTGAAAGATCCGAGGTGTGTCACACTGCTATTATCTTTTAGGGTTAAAACTAAAATCCAACCAAATGAAATCGATAAAATTATTTACCGATTAAAAAGTTCAATCTTTTGTTGCTTTTTGGTATTGTATCTAAAAATATGCTATATGGGCCTTTGGCTGTAAGCAAACAAGCTGAACAAGCTGGATAATGGACTATCTGGAAGAGTTATTTAATAGTCTCAGTCCATCTGGATTAACAATTTATGATTTCAATATTAACGTTTATGATCTTCACCTACTCAGTGCAATTTTAACCTTTTTTTTTCATTTTTAAGGTTAAAAATTACAGCTATGAGTGAAAATATTATTAAAGAAATAATGCTCAACTGCATACTTCAATACAAGATATTTACCAATAAACAAATATAAATTCAATTATTAGTTTAAATTAGTTAAGTTCTTTACTAATGAGAGCGGGCTAAGTCGCGGCTTGGGGATTCTAGTATACAAACATAATTTTTAAAGTCCCAATCACTTCGCTTAACATGAGAAGGTTATGGGAAGAACATCGATAAATCTGAAACTCAAACGAGTCGAGACTGTGGTGATAAAAGGGTATGGCTATTTTAAAAGATCCACCAAACAATACACACACCAATAAATATATTTATTTTATACAATTTTAAATTAAAAATAAAAAATAATGAACCTAAACCTAATTAAAAAATGTCTCGTCCTAAAAAAAAATTAATCTAAATCTTCATATCTCAACTGTATATAAAAAACAATACTATTTTAGGAGAGTTAAGGACAGTACCAAATAAGGACGATGCAGGATGATTCATCGACTTCTTGTGAAATAATTTCTTCCAGAGCCTGAAGGATTTTAACTTGGCTCGAGACTGACAGGTTACCTCAGCCTAGAAATCGAAAATTTCCTTTGACGTAGCAGTTCCCTGTAACATATTAATTAAGTTACAATGCTTATTCGAGTTCGACCATTAGTTTATAAATAAAGATATAAATAATTAACCGAATATCTACGTTCTTTTGTTTTTCGTTATCATTAACTCAATTTTATGGAACCTTGAATAGGGCGTATAAAAAAAATGACCGTTTTATCAAATTCCTGAGTCCAGAAGTCTGTAAATATCTTAATGCTATTTATTATTTACCAATACTTAATAATCTCTTTAGAGCATTCTCTAAGCTTGTTTCTAACACTGGACTTCTTAAAAAAAAAGCCTCAGTTCAGTTATTTATTTCAAAGAAACACGACAGTGTCCTACGAAATTCTCGTAATTTTAAGACATTACTGGAAAAAAATTTCACAGCCGCTGAAGCAGCTCGTGAAATTATTAAATATGAAGGGGAAGGTGTCCTTGAAGAGCGCACTGCGCGGCGTTGGTTTGAACAATTTAGAAGTGGAGATACGACGTTGGAAAGGAAGAAAGGCTTCGGGCGGCCATTAATGGATATTGATGAGGTTCTGAAGGAAGCTGTTGAGTTAAATCCGTCCACAAGTACTTGCAAACTTGCCAGGGAGTGTGTGGTGTGTTGAAAGATACTGTACCTCACGAACTTACACAACAATCAGCAGTCGAACCAAAGACAAGTTTAGAGAACTTCATGGGTTTGAATTCCTGCCTCATCCACCATATAGTCCAGACCTCGCAACTTCGGATTTCTACTTGTTCCGATCCATGGCCCATTTTCTTCAAAGGGAAAAAATTTGATGATTTTGCGGAAGTTGAAAATGCTGACCAAGAGTTCTTTGACAGCCATTCCAAGGAATAATATCAGCGTGGCATCGAGCAATTGGTTAGCAGATGGGTAATGACAATGATGTAGATAAGAATGGACTATACTTTGAATATTAATTGTATTTTATATCAAAGAAATAATAATACGAATATTTGTTTAAGAAACGGTCATTTTTTTTTTTTATACACCCCATTACAATACATCTGTACCTTGGAACATCCAAAATTTCTAAATCTGAGTAAAATGCTGGAATGAATTCAGGATACGATATAAAGTAATTGTAAAAAGGATCAAAGTCCTCCTATTATTCTATAATATATCGCATCTTGAATAATTCGCGGATTAAACTCACATTTTCAAATTTTGGACATTTGCCTATTTAAAAATATTTATAAAGAATAGTTCAATAAAGTTGAAATTTACAATTATTTTTCCTTAATTACTATACTTTAAGCTAAACATCTATAATTGAATGGATTTCACAAGATAGTGACAATAACTAATGTAAAATCAGTTATTGGCGCCCTATGGATATCTTTTAAAATAAAAATATATGTATTTTAAAACGTTTTAGGTAAGGGTGTCAATAATTGTCTGGTTTATATGTTGCCTAGCAAAAGCTGTTCTACTGATTTCTTTACAATATAAATTCTTTATTATTTTATTTACATCATTGAATTCTAAATATAAGGAGGCATATAAATTAGTTAAACCTAAAAGTTATATTTTTTAGTTTTCTTCTTAGATGGCATTGGAAAATATTGGAGTAAGTAGAGATCTTACTGACACAATTAAAAATCTATACTGTGGAGCGAAAGCCAAGGTCAAAATGGGGAACCGTTTGACAAATAGTTTCCTTATCACCAAAGGCCCGAGACAAGGGTATAGTTTATCACCCACACATTTTAACCTTTATCAAGAGGAAGTTTTGAAGGAGTGGAAAAGGAAGTGTCGAGGTATGGGTGTAAGAATAGGTAAGGAAACTTTGTACAGTCTATATTTTGGTGATGATCAGGTAGTAATAGCTTCCGAGGAAGATCTAAGTTGCATGCTGAGGAAGCTAGAAGAAGAGTATTCTAAATGGGGCCTAGAAATTAGCAAAGAGAAGACAGAATACACGGCCTTCAACGCCTCGACAGCTTCTCTGCTATTAGATAATTGGTCGCTACACCGGAGTACTCTCTTCAAGTATTTGGGAGTATATATATATATATATATATATATATATATATATATATATATATATATATATATATATATATATATATATATACACCATAGATGATGGGGGAATGCTTGATATAAAAGAAAAGATAAAGAAAGGAAGAAAGTTAATTGGCATGATCTGCGATGTACTGTGGAGCCTAAATGTTTCACTAGAAACCAAGAAGAGGATTTTCCACTCCTTTTTTGAAGGATTAATCCTTTATGGTTCGGAAATGTGAGTGGTTGGAACGAGAGATTCACAGAGATTACAAGCTGTCGAAATGGATTTTTGTAGAAGAAGCTGTTGCATTTCCAGGATCCGACGGTGACTAATTCTGTTATACGAAATATCGTTAAGGCGGAAAACACTATAGTTTACATCATTCACACCAAACAGCTGCTGTAGAACGGCAATCTAAGAAGAATGATGGCCAAAGAAGATATTCAACAACGTCCCGGAAGAAAGGCGAAATAGAGGCCGCCCAAGGAAAATGTGGGTTCAGGAAGTTGAGGTAATGGTGGCGAGTTGATTATGGGAAGGAGATTGGGAAGACCATGAATACTGGCGGTCCAATGTATTGGGTTTAGGTATATAGGTCTAAGGTCGTCTAATCCGATAAATAAAAAAAATAAATAAATAAAAATAAATCTTAGATAGGGCTTAACGTCCTTATGCTCTCCAATTATTGCAAGAATGTCAGCTTCTTCTACTACCAACCTGTTCTAACTAGAGTAAGAAAGCTGAGATTCAATCAGTGGGACCTCCAAAAAATAAAAACCAATCTATCCAGGAGGTAATCGAACCCACGACCGAGCGCTCTGAGACCCTCGCTAGCAAATTATATAGGAACTACAAAACATTGCTTTAAGTACTGGAGGAATCAACAAAAAACAAAAATCATAAAATTCCTAAAGTCTTATACAATTGATGTCAATGTCATATTAAATAATTAAAATGGGTCGGACCAATGCCATACTTCCATTTTAATTCAGTATATAGTTGTGGCCAATAGTTTCCAGGAATAAGGACATCTTGTTCAAGATTATAAATGGCTTAATGGACCTGTTAACACACAACATATTTTTTTTATATTCTTGTAACAATATCCTTAATCGCATCTCATCAGAACCTTTTACAAGCCTACTTCTCAGTAAGATTCCCTGATAATGATTTATCCAACAAGGAAATAATTAAAATTCTGAAGAACAAATCCTGTCTGATTTTTTGAATCGGCATGTTCATTCGAATGTGCATCTGAGATCATTCTGAAATAGAAGATCGTTTTAAATCCGGTTCTGAAAAATTGCTATAATTTGCATAGCTATTGGGACTGCGGGTAGCAATTTAGTCAGTCGTACGTCATCAGAGTCGAAGACTTTTTCTTTTGCCATGGCTCGATATAAGGGAAGTTAATGTTAGGAACTGTGAACTCTAACGTTTCTAAATCTATTTTTTTTTTTTGTTTTTTGGTTGTTTTTTTAAAAACTATTATCTATCAAACTTCACTGACTCTTGAATACTACCCCTAATTCAATACTGCCCCTAATTTTATTAACATTAAGAATGTTCCAATTAAACAGACTAACCCTCGTGTTTTTACGCTGTCTTGAATCAAAATTGTTTATTTTTTATATGGATTGGAGAGAAGAAAAAACATAGACTTTATTGAACACTGTAGAAGACATCCCTTAGTGTTATATAATTTGTAATAAATAATAAATAAATTAAGGCTTAGCGAACCCGAAGGTTCGATGCCGACACCACCAACCGTCGACCGCACACTTCTGTCCAATCCACTCCTCCAAAACCCAAATCCCCCAGGTCGGCCCTGACGCAATCCTCCCATCATCGTCTCGGTCTACCCCTCACTAGTTTACCCGACGGCTCATAACTGATTACTTTTTTTCGGAATTCGATCATTATTAAACCCAACGGCTTTACATGCCCATTTTAAGCGTCATGCTGCTATTACTTGAACTATATTTACCGGATATAACTCGCGCAGTTCCGCATTGAGAGGCCTTCTAAATTATCCTGTTTCTTCATCCTTTTTTAGGCCAAATATTCTACGCAGTACTTTATTTTCGAAATCACATTCACTGATTGTTACCCTAATAACAGGTGTGAATTAAAATCTGAAAGAGAAAAAAAAAAAATTATTTTTGGCACTTACAGCCTTTTCCATTTACATGCCCCTGTTGCGTGTGAACAGTATGGGGTATGCATCAATGTGCATGAAACGCATGCACCATGTTGCATGCGCAACCGCACACACAGTTAGATAGGACGTTGCACGATAAAAAGACATCGTCTTAACGCACCTTTACGAATGCTTTTGGAAAACTAATCATTAAATAACAAACTGTACAAACAATAAGTTTAAATTTGTATAACGGCCTTTAATTATGTGTCATAGCAAGAGAAATCTAAATCATAAAAAAATATTTATAAAAAGTAACAAATGGTACGGAAATTAATCAGTTGATAATTGGTCACCACATATCGTGGTTTGTTATAAGCGAAATGACCACACTGGAGGTCAAGATCGGTGATAAGCTGGTCAGTATATTTTTTATTTAGTTTACCATTGGCATTTGTGGCTTAGAAACTCCTAAATTATTAATCAGATTTTAATTACGAAACATATAATTATACAAACGAATGACATGGGAAATTTATAACGTATTATGAAAGCAGTACATAAACTATTACGAAATTACAACAATCTTTGCAATTATATAAAATGGATTATTTTCTTAATGGAAAAAAAAATACTTGGACTTTAACTTATGAAGTATGTACTGTTTCTAGGCCGACGGTTGTGAAAGGTGGTTTAGCCATAATCGAGTTCAACCGCCAGGTTTTCCCACCGACCAAGGGTACCCAGTTCAAAGAGACTGGGTGTGCCCCAGGGTCTAACTTCACCTGATGGAAGATAATAATTATTACTACTTACTAATTAAATAAATAATTACCTACTACAACTGGGCTCGAACCAATGCGATACCAATACTATCCTAAAGTGTGAGTTTTTTATTTTTCTGGGTATGCTTGGAATAATTATTAACTGTGCAATATGGAATAACTGATCAAAACAGTTACTTTTTTTAAATACACTTTTATTAACTTGACCTGTATGTAACGGATTCTTTCATCATAATTTTCACCAATGTCCAGCAATCTAATTAACTTGAAAATTTGTACACGTTCCAATACACCAATGACAATACAATAAGTGCACAACTTTGTTCTAATGTTCTCACTTACAATTAGTCTAGTTAAATCATCCCCAAAATGGGGGTCTGCCTTGCAAAAGGTGAAGAAGTAGGTTTTACGTTTTTATATGGTCCAGATGGGTTCTGAGAATAAAATATCAAAAATTAAACCAAATTTGATTAGGGGAAAATGTTTGGGGGGGGGGGGGGGACCCAAACTTTCTTTCAGATTTTAGAAAACAATTTCTTTATATGCTTTCAATTGAAAAATGTTTTATATATAAAACTAAAGTTTATTAAATTGGGCGTCTAAAGAAATCCCTTAAGCTGAATTTGGTTTGGGCGTTTTTGCCATAATCGATTGTCAAACATCGAAGAATTATGCCAACTTTAAAAAGTTACTTTTGGTCCTTTTTACGAGTCTATAAGAAAGAAATGGCTTATTAAATCAAAGAAATGTTATAGGTAAAAGTTGTAGGTCATTACATTTTGTGCAAGATAGAATTGTAAAAGTAAAAATTTGTCCATTCCAACTCTGAAATAAGTAAACAAAAACAAAAATTGTTGGTTGAATTTGGATAAACTGTGTTAAAAATGGAAACACCACGAATAGTACAGAGAAATTAGCTTCGAACCTTGAACTCAAAAAATTAAAACTACTGCAAATTGTTCAGCACACTTAGCTTTTTAGTTAGGTTTGCTATAAAAGCGTGTTTTTCTAGTTTTTGTAAACTATAATTTTTATTTTTAGAATGCTCTTGTTTCTCGATGGATTAAATTTGAAATTAAAAAAAGATTCAATATATCTTTCCTGTCTAACAACCTGGATCCTTGTCTGGGCTTAATTTCAAGGTTTTCTATAAAAGCGTTTTTTTCTAGTTTTTTTAAACTATAACTGTTTTTGTAAAGAATTTAAAAACAGTGTAGCTTTAATACTCCATCGAGCTAATACAAGAAGCCGACCCTGGACTGACCATGGTACTCCTAACATCGGAACTAACTCCAGTCGCCCAGCTGTTGCGGATGTCCTTGCTCCAAGTAGGCCGTCTTGGGAATCCCCCCCCGCACTACGTCAGCCACTCCCACACCTCTGTGCCTTGTCAATATGGGTTTTCCCTCTCTCTCCCTTCATAATGGTCTTGCCCATTAAAATTCTTCTCATCCCCGAGCCCGTGTTCAGAATTTTATTATTTTTTTAAAGTCAATAGTCCGTAAAGGGAATGATTAAGACAATAATAGTCAATCACGTCATTTATTGACAGCTTCTACTGTAACGAGGCGATTTACCGTGAATCAACACGAAGCGATCATTTGTAATGAGTTTGTGATGAGTCTTCACCGTTTGTAGAATTCCACACTCACTTCCAGGTCCGTTTGTGATAAAGAAGCTAACACACAAATTTGTTCTGGGAATATAAATTATTTATTAATCTCTCAAAGTTTTTGTTTTATATATTTTTGTTAATCTATTCATTGAAATTTACAACGGTATATAATAAGAAACACGAAGTAAATGTGATGATAATACTAAAAATGACACATCACTTGTTTTTAAAGCAACTACCCATTGGTAGCACTTAAAAAGGTTCTATATAATGAATTAATATATTATATTAACAGGCACCTCGGAGGATTATCTGGAATAGAATGTTAAGCAAGTTGTGATACTAATGGATTTATTAGTATACTAAATGAAAGTATTGATGTATGATTTGTCAGAAACAAGATTGTTCCATGAAAGCCCTCAATTTTTTTATAAATTTTCAAAAAAATCATATATTCTATTAAAAATCTTACATTTTCTCTTTCAATAGCTCTGATGGGCCTGGAGATAAACATCTGAAACACAAACTGTAGTTTAGATCTTTCTAGTAAATGAAACAAATTCTTGTGTATCTTATTAACAAAAATTATACGTTACCTGAAAAACAACGAAATATCAGTTTAGAGAGATATTTAAAAATCTAGTCCTTCTATTGGTAGAAGAAAAAAACCCTGCCAGTTCTGTGCTATAGTGACCCAAAATCGGTTTTGTTTAATATAAATAAATTTACAACTGTACAAAATATATACATCAAGTAAATATGTTGATAGTGGTTACAATAACATGACAAAACTTGAAAAGAACTCATCAGTAGCACCTCAATAAAAATTTTACACTAGATCCCTAGCCCATTTTCTTTTTTGTCGCCTCGGAGGATTATCGGGATAAAGTAAGAAGCAAGTTGAGAGACTATTGGATTAGTGTGGTTATGGAGCTTACTATGGAAGGATAGGTATCTGGTTTGGGCTAAATTTGCAATATACGGAACATTAAGGTCTTTATGGATAAGTCTATCGGTGACTAAGTAAGGGAAATTGAGGATTTTTTAAAGTATATTAGAATGTAAGGATTGGGTACGAGATGAATTGGATAGTTTAGTGCAGCCCCAAAGCTCAACTCCATATGTCCAAATTGGTCTCATTTCTGTTATGTAAATGAGTCTTTTGTAGTTAACTTGAATTTTTGTCAAGTTAATGTTGAAGCAGTCGAAAACGACGGGCAGTTTCTAGTCGTTTCAGTCTTGTATTTGGATTCCAAGTAAGACGTTTGTCCAGATGGAGTCCTAGGTAGCGGATCTGTTCAACACGAATTAATATAATGTGTAGGAAAATAGTTACAATAACTTATCATCTACCAGCAACTATCATCCAAAGCATATCAATAGATCTTTTACATTAGATGGTCTATTCAACATTTTCTTGAAAAGATAGTTATCTGCTTTAGGCAAAATCAGCAACATAGGGATCTTTATAGATAAGTTTTTTTGCCACATAACAAGGAACATTGAAGATTTTGATTTGTAATGATTAGAAATGAGAAGAATTGATAGTTTTAGTTGTTTTGGTAAATGTTGAAGTAGCCCATTTCGACATGCAGTTTTTTTTTTGTCGTTTTAGTCATGTATGTGGATTTTAAGTAAGAAGTTTGTCCAGATGGAGTCCTTCAAAGAAATTTTACATACATTATCAAATTTATGTGTTAATTGCTGTATTAAATCAATCTATTGCATTCTATTCTCGTGATAGTAATATCGTCGCTAGTCCCTTCGCTCAATAGTGAGTTAAGCCTAAACAAAACCAAAACGACATGCAGATTTTGTAATTTTAGTCTGTTAGTATGTGGATTCTGTGTTAGACATATATCTTGAAGGAGTCATAAGTAGCGAGTTATTTGGTGGTTTTCCTTTTTTTTATTTAATTTTAATTTGACCCCATTCTTGAAAGTTTGTTATATGATATGCAATAAAAGGATAACTATTTACTGATAACACTCATGTATCATCAGCGTAGATTGTGAGGTCATTGCTAGAATGAGATGGAAACTACCTTGAGAAATATTTGGTAGAAAGGGGAGAATAGGAAGTCTTTAAATTTTAAATTTATTTAAGTGATTTTGTGATAGAATTTAATAGACATTTAACAGATTTATACAAAATATGAGGTCACATAAAAATTCCTACTGTCATATGTATTCTATAGACTAATACTAATGATAGAGTTTAAGGAATGGAACACCAAAGTAAATAGGGAATATTATACAGCCCTACTTAACCGCTTGCGAGGCTATTACAGAGAATCTATCTATCTATCTATGTGGCACAACAACCCTTGAGTGGGTCCTGGCCTCCTCCAACATTTTACAGCAGTTGTCTCGATCTCTTGCTCCTGTTCTCCAGTCTCTCTCTCCAAGTATGGACCTTGCGTTGTCACTAACCCCATCCTGCTATCTCAGTCTTGGTGTGCCAACTCGGTGCCTAGCATGGATCTTCTGCTCCAGTATCTTCTTTGGCATCTCCTCTTCGCTCATCCTCGCGACGTGACCAGCCCATCTGAATCACGGATAGGTCCAGAAATCTTTCTTAAACCCCTTCTTTCAAATCTCAGCAGGCTCAGTTCATCGCTCTTTGTGAGAGTCCAGCATTCTGAGGCGTACATCAGCACAGGGCGTATGAGGGTTTTGTAGATCCTTACCTTGGATGCACGTGAAATGAGTTTACTTCTCATATACTTGTGCAGCCCAAAGAGGCACCTATTAGCTGCTACAATCCTTCTTTTAATTTCTTGGTGCATGCTATTGTGACGGTCTACCTGGCTTCCTAGATATACAAAACTCTCCACACCCCTAAATGTGTACTCCGCTACAGTGATGTCATTGGCTTCAGCGCCCGTACACCATATACTTTGTTTTTCCTTCGTTAATCTTGAGCCCCATCTTACGGGCAGCTCTTTCTAGCCTCATGAAGGACTCCTTAATTGAGCTTTGAGATTGCTCTATCAGATCGATGTCGTCTGCATAAGTAAGAATCTGCACACTTTTGTTTATTATAGTGCCTCCGATCTGAATGCCCGAGCTACGGATCGCTTTGTCCAAAGCGAGGTTGAAAAGGAGGCAGGCCAAACTGTCTCCCTGACAGACTCCCCTTCCTGAATGAAACTGGTCTGATAGTGCACCTTGTACTCGAACTACACACTGTACGCTTTCCATTGTCATTCTTATCAGACGAACAACCTCAGGGGGCACCTCCATTGCTATCAGCTCATCAAAGGGCAGGCCTAAGGACACTGTCATACGCCGCTTCAAAATAAAAAAATAAAAATAAAAATAAAAAATACAGATGAGTTGAGAACCTCTCTTTTTTTTTTTAAGTCGGTTGAAAAAAAAAAAAAAAGATGATGCGTTATGATGTATTCCGTAGTTCTTTCCAACATCACGCGGAGGGAAAAATTTGGTCAATCGTTGACTTATTTTTTTCTGAATCCTGCTTGGTACACTCCCAATATGCTTTCTGCATAGGGAACTAGCTTTTGATTTAGAATATTGGAGATAATGTTATAAGTGGTTGGAAGTAGGGATATGCCTCTATAATTACTGCATTCTAGGGCGTCATTTTTTTAAAAAATAGGGCTGATCACCGTCATATTCCAATCCTGGAGCATACTTTCTTTCAGCCACACTGTCAGAATTATATCTCTTAATGCCTTAAGCAGTTCATTTCCTCCATATTCTATTAAGCAGGTAACTGAAGTGATTCTGCCAGCGCCTCACAATGTCTTTGGTATCCGAGAGCAGAGTTCCATCAGTGTCTCTACACATATTCGGCTGGAAAGGTTTACGCCCCTCGTTTAATTTTCTATAGAACTTTCTATTTTCGTTCAGATTTCTGTGCTCTTCAATATCCGTCATATCTTTATTTTGCCATTCCCTCTTTTTTCGTCTATGTAGCTTTTTTTCCGTTTTTCTTTTAGCCTTGTACAGTTCAGTCGAAGCTCTTGTATACTTTTTTTGGATCATTGTTCTATAAGCCTTATTTTTCTCGTTAGTTACTTCACGGCATTCTTGATCAAACCATGGTGCTCTTCTGTTTTGTTCTTCAAACCCCACTACCTCTTCAGCAGCATCATAAAGTATTTTTGAGCATTTCTCCCATCTTAAGTTCATATCTCCTGAGTCAGTTTCACCTCTCATTTTCTCTTCTACTTTTTCAGAGAATATTTTGGCGGCATCCTCATCTTTTAATTTATTTACATTAAACCGCCTAAGTGGTTGTGACGCACGAGTTCTTGCTAGGGATATCTTTGTGCGAATTCTAGCTATCATAAGGTAGTGTTCTGAGTCGATATTAGCACCCCTATATGAGCGAACATCCAGCAGCCCTGATATATGTCGAGCACTAATTAGTATGTGGTCTATGTATGTGTCTATGTATGTGTATGTGGTCTAGTATGTGGTCTATTTGATTTGCAGTTATGCCATCATTAGACTTCCATGTGGCCATATGAATTCTCTTTTGCGGAAATAGAGTACTTCCTACTACTAGCCCTTTTGAAGCTGCAAAATTAATCAGTCTTTGTCCATTATCATTAGTGTCATCATGAATACTATGGGGTCCAATTGTTGAAAGAAGTTCTCTTTTCCCACCTGCACATTTAAATCCCCTAAGACTACTCTAATGTCAGCTCTCGGGCAGTCATCAAGGCACTTTTCTAAGTCCTCATAGAACTGATCCTTATCATCTTCTTCAGATGGCTCAGTAGGTGCGTGAACACTGATCAGGCTATAGTTGAAAAACCTTCCTTTTAAATGGACAGCACATATTAGGCAATTTATAGGCTTAAAGCCGATAATTAGTTTAGAGAGCCCTTTGGACACTATAAAGCCAGTTCCATATGTATGCAATCGTTGGTGGCAGCTATAATAGATGGTATGGTGTTTTTTCCTGAAGGTTCCTTGTCCTGTCCATCGCATTTCCTGAATGGCAGCAATGTCTATTTTGTAAAAGTCAAGCTGGTCCAGGAGCAGTTGTAATGCTCCAGATCTATATAGGGATAGAACATTCCAAGTCCCAAATCTGAAATCCGTTATTCGCGCCTTATGTCGTTTCCTAAGGTTCCATCCGGCATTAATGTGTTGAGGTTCCTGATTAAGTTGAGTTTTTACTGTGTAGAGTTACCAGCCCTACGCTAACCCCCAACCTGGAGGGCCAGGGGATTTGTTATCGAGCTTCCCATGCACTAGAGAAGCTGCCTTCATCTCGGCTGACGAGCCTTCTCCACCCGTTCGCAGTAGTCTACCTAACTGGGATTATGAGATCTTGACAGATCTTATATTGCGCGAGAGTCTTGTATTCCTTTACAGAGAAAAGTAAAGGAAAATTGAGCAGAACTGTTTGGCTTCTTCATGACAATACCATGGTCCACACACCGCTACCAAGACCTGTGTGAATCAATGTTGATACCAAGCGATCTACCACCCAACTTGCAGCTAAGACTTGAATGAACATTTTTCAAATAAAAAAGAAACTTTTTTTATTTCTTCGAATCTAATTGTTCCCTAAGCGTTGTATTAAGTAGAGCTTTTAGGAGAATATTTTTTTTTCTCTCGATTTTGGCCGCCTAGGACCGCGTGAAGTAACCAAAAGCAATAATTTTCGCACTTCTTTCCTTGATTTCCAATAGTTCTTCGTCCGTTCACTTTGCTGTCTCTCTCTCTTCCGTCCAGATGCCTATTCCTTCTCTCTTTTCCTTCTTATGGAAAACCCTTATAGTTTAGTATCATTCTTCTGAAATCTGTTCTGTTTTTTATTACGTTATCTTCTATACCAATCTCTGCCATGTTTTTCTTTATTCCCTGGGTCCATAAGTTTTCATTTTTTCTTTAATGAACATGATTGAAAATTTTTTTTATAAGCATGTTTTTATTCATCCTCGTTATGTGACTAAAGAATTTGATTCTCGTTTTCCTGATTAGATGTGACATCCTTTCATTCATGTTTTCTTTGTACAGGTCCTTGTTTTTACTGTGAAATTCTTCCTTGTCTGTTTTCATTGGCCCCTAAATATTAATTTCATTTTTCTTTATCCTTTCTATTTCTCCAATTTTTATGGTGAACATATATTCTGTAGCATAGAGACTCTCTGGTTTGATTACTAAATTGTAATGCTTAATTTTAGTTTTCATTGAAAGGCTTCTCTTGCTATAAATATATTTAGCCAATTTGTAAACAAGTTGCGGTTTTCTCATTCTTGAATTGTTTGCTTCCTAGTCTAGTCAATTTACCTGAATTATTTCACCTAAATATTTAAATTTAGTAACTTTGTAGAATTTTCCGTACTCTGTTTTTAATATTGTCGGTGAATCTTTGATGTTGGTCTTAATTTAAACTTTTCAAAAGATATCTGGAGACCAACCTTTCCGGCTATTTCTGTCTGAATGTTGATTTGAAGAAAATATATTGTTAAACAATAAAAACAGTTTTTTTTTTTCTTTAACTTTTCCTTATGATATTCCACTAATCCCTATGGAACAGATCCCCTACCTAGGACTCCACTTGGACAAACGTCTTACTTGGAATCCACATACAAAGAAACTGCCCGTCGTTACAGAATACTTCAATATTTACTAGACAAGCGTTAAAAGCTCCCAATTAATTACAAAAAACTCATTTACATGACTGTGGTTAGACCTATTTGGACGTACGTAGTTGAGCTTTGGGGCTCTACTAAACCATCCAATTCATCTCGTATCCAATCCAAAATCCTTCGAAAAATCCTCAATGCTCCTTACTTTGTGACCAATAAACTTATATATACAGATCTTAATGTTCTACATGTTGCTGATTTAGCCCAAACCAGATACCTATCCTTTCATAATAAGCTCCATAACCAGTCCAATCCACTAGTCTCCCAACTTGCTTCCCTCTCCATCCTGTCTGTGTCTGAAAAGAAGATGGCCTAGAGACCTTTAAGTGTAGATTTTATTGAAGTTCTACTAGTGAGTAGTTCTTCACAAGTTATTTACATGACATTGTATTCACTGTCAACACATTTACTTGTTGTATAGTACAGTTGTAAATATCAATAAATGAAAAAAAAAAATTTCCTTCTTTCTCAGGCTGGAAAGTTATCCTAAGATTCATATGGGTCACAAATGTGGCACTAAGGGCAATCTGAATAACTACATTTCAAACGTATTTCGAATAGGAATGTTTAAATTATAAATTTTATTTCAAAAGAGAATTTCGTTCTATTTCGAAAAAGAATCATTAAAGGTTAATTTACAGCATTGCTTTTGTCGTTAGAAGAAATTATCAAAAAAATAATTAAAGTTTTTTAAAAGCTTAATATCCACAATCTGTTTCTAAACGTTCTTTTCTCATAAAAAAAAAAAAAAAAAAAAAATGATTCGATTGTCTTTTTTTTTTTCTAATAATGAAATTCTGTAGTTGAACTTTGATTAAAACAGATAAAATTTTTTTTTTTTTTTGAAAATGTACAAGAGTCTTATTCAATACGGATTTCATTGTATTATTAATTGTATTACACAGAATGAAACCATTATCACGCGTATAACTATCGCTTATAGTTTTACAAAACAATGTTCAACTGTGACTAACCCATATTGTTATAACGAACAATGAGATTACATCATACGTTGACTGGGACCTAATATCTGTTATTATGCATATAGTCCTGTCAATAAGATGTTTTTCCAAAGCTAATTCTTATATCTAGTAAATCTTAGCAATAGATGACTTATAAGTGGTCCTAAAATAAAGGGTTTTGAAAGATTTCCAATATTAAAAATAGGTGTAATATACTAAATATTAACGTTTAATCCTGTCAATGAGTGCTGAAATAAAGGGCGTAGAGTGCATGAAATATGCGATTATTTTTTATCTCAGGGCTTCGTTTGGAATAGTTAGAAGGTAAACATACTAAAAGTCCCCACCCCTGGGGGGTGAGCTAACGGTGAGGGATGGGAGAAGGTCCCAATTTTTGATTTTTCGATTATATCTCAAAAACGGTGGACGTTAGAAAAATATATTTCAAATAAAAATTAAATCTAATTATATTTTATATAAAGTTGTTTATAAACATATTTGTCAAACCTCCAACCGTTTTCGAGAAATACGTTACTGAAAATCGACAATTTTGCAAAAAAAAATTTCAGATTCCGTTCACAATTTCAGATTCTTTCATCATTCAATTTGCATTAATTTTATACATATAAATGTTTCTGACACTTGAAGCAAATGTTTGACAAGAAGTGAGGTAGACATTTTTTTTTTTTTTTTTTTTTTTCAAAATTATCGAGTTTTAATAATAATAATAATAAAAAAAAATATATCTCGAAAACGGTGGGAAGTTTGACAAATATGTATGTTAAGAATTTTATAGGAAATTTTATTAGCTTTAGTTCTACAACGGGACTTTTTTTTCATTTGAATCAATATACCTTACTAAACGGTTGCTTCTAGCGACAAATATTATGCAGGGTGTTCAATATTCGAAGGCCACCCCATTTTTTTTCCACAGTTTTTGAAATTTTAAAACGAAACTCCCAGGGTCTTAAATGTGTCAAATAAAGTTTCTTTTCAGGTTATAGTCTGCTCTCCAACCTTCTCCAGTTCTTCTCCAGCGACCCTAACTTTGGAATTTCCAATGGGATGGGGTATCTTTTACGATAGATTTCGATAGAAAATCTAATTTTGAATCGGTTTTATACCAGCGATTTGGGGCGAAACTGTGCCCCGGATAAAAAAATTCATCGACGAATGTCGATAGAAAATCAAATTTTGAATCGATTTTATACTAGTGATTTTTTTTTATTCAGGGCACGTGACGGAGGCAAACGTGACTTTTTTCATTTAAAACAACATAGCTCCTAAGCGGCAGGTCCTGGTGACAAATTTTAAAAAAACAAAAACATTTTCCATTAAATTAAAATCTATAAGGAAACTTATAAACTTAGCATTTAAAACATTTAAAATAAATAGGAAGACGTTATTTATCTTATTTATCTTTCAATGCTATTGTAGGATAAAATATTTTCCAAAGATAGACTATCATCTGTTTGAACTATATAGTCTTTTAGGTATTTTTTTTCGAAAATTATCGTGTCTTTGGCACTCTAACAACAGATGTTTACAGCTATTTACGATGAATAAGCTACAATCTTCACATTTTTCATTAGCTTTAATTTGTAAACTGTTATTTTTAAAAAATATTTTCAAGTAGTCACATTTGGCTATTCTCAGTTGGCTAACGGTTCTTATTTTGGTTATATTATATTTTAAATAATCTTCCGGCTGAGGGTTATTAAAATTTGAAATTTTCATAAATAATGAGTTATACCTTGTATTTAAAGTACGATCAATGTCTTTTGATAATAAACGATTAGTGGCTTTTTCTATTATGTTATTTTTATTAGATAATAATTTTTGTGGATTGAAAAAATCTTGAAAGTGTTCTGGGATACTGCCGTTAATGGTTAATTGTTTAATTTGAGACACCCAGTTATATTGAAAATCTGGTTTATTGGTATGTAAATCTAAAAGTCTTTCGAGGCAGATACGGGGTAGCGATTTTCTGGTAATGCCATGATTTTAATTGAAAAATTTATTATTTTTTTTAGTACTGGGATTCTGTCGTTTCTAATCTTACAATATAATTTGGTGTGCATTTGGGCCAAAAATATAGTGATTTTAGAAATTTAAGTTGAATATTTTCGATAGTTTCCAGGTAGTTTAATAAAACTATCATGCAATATTTTATTTTAATATGTACCAAAAAAAAAAGAACTTAGTAATCCTCATTTCAGGAAATAAAAAACTCATAAAATTTAATCTTTCACATTATATACTGCCACTAAGTCGAGCCATAAATTCCAATCAGATCTGATAATCTTATCATGGTGGAATGTGCAGGGAAATTATCTAATTCCCTCAAACGGAAAAATTATTTGTTTATGACTATTCCTTACTCGGAATCATGTTTTCCATTCATATTTGAAATTAAGGAAAATAAAAATTCCTGAATATTTAATTCGTATCAGCTTCGTAGAAATGGTCATTCACGTCAAGCGTGTGATCCTAACAAACAACAACGATATGAATTGTTTTGAAAATTATTTTCAATTCATAACAAAATTTTTCCTTTCGAAGAACTTTAAAGCATTTAATCCTTTTTTTTTATTATTATTATTATTATTATTATTTTTTATTTATTGAAATTTACAACTGTACAGAATATATACATCAAGTAAATGTATTGACGATTTTAATAACATGTTAAAACTTGAAAAGAACTACTCATCAGTAGCACTTTATTAAAACTTCTACACTAGAAGGTTACTAGGCTATCTTCTTTTCAGACACCTCGGAGGATTATCGGGAATGGAGTGGGAAGCAAGTTGAGAAACTAATGGATTTGAGTGGTTATGGAGCTTACTATGAAAGGATAGGTATCTGGTTTGGGCTAACTCAGCAACATAAGGAACATTAAGGTCATTATGGATAAGCTTATTGGTGACAAAGTAAGGGGCATTTAGGATTTTTCGAAGGATTTTTTATTGAAAGGATTGGTATCGAGAAGAATTGTTTAGTGGAGCCTCAAAGCATAACTAATGCCATGTAAATAAGTCTTCTGTAATTAATTAGGAACTTTGATCGTTTGTCTAGTAAATGTTGAAGTAGTCTGTAACGACGAGCAGTTTCTTGTCGCTTTAGTCTTGTATGTGGATTCTAAGTAAGACGTTTGTCCAAGTGGAGTCCTAGGTAGCGGATCTGTTCAACATGGGTTAGTGGAATTTTATTATTATTAAATTGTATTTACTGTTAATGATACAGGTTCATCAGATTTGTTTTTATATTCCCTGAGGCGTTCTAATATTTCACAACTTTGCATTGCTGCTTCAGAGTCCTTTTTATATATTCAATAGACTCATCTTTCCTATACCTGAAATTCAGGAGCTTCATTCACTTCCAATCCACAAGACTCCATTCTTCTAACCTTTATACTCATTTTCATAGAAGAACACAATTCCAGCATTTCTTTCCCCCTCAATCCGCCAGCCACTGGAACTTACTCCTTCCTAAAATCATACATGTTCCTAGCCTTGACTTATTCAAAACTCAGTATATTGAAATTTTGTCTGTTTAAATAGGAATCGTGATATTATTTACTACTCCTATTAGTATTGTTATTATTTTTTTTATTTTTTTTTTTCGACCAGATAAATATTTCTAACAAATCAATTTTTTTTTGCTACAAATATGTACATCAAGTAAATGAGCTGATAACGATTACAATGATATGTAAAACTTGAAAAGAACTATTCATCTGCAGCACTTCAATAAAATTCTTCACTAGAAAATCTCTAGGCCATCTTCTTTTCAGACGCCTCGGAGGATTATAGGGAATGGAGTGAGAAGCTGAGAAACTATGTATAAATGGATTTGAGTGGTTATTGAGCTTACTATGAAAGGATAGATATCTGGTTTGGGCTAACTCAGCAACATATGGAATATTAAGGTCATTATCGATAAGTTTATTGGTGACAAAGTTAGGGGCATTTAGAATTTTTCGAAGGATTTTGGATTGTAAGGATTGGATATGAGATGAATTGGATGGTTTAGTAGAGCCCCAAAGCTCAACTCTGTCCATCCAAATAGCTCTAATCACAGTTATGTAAATACGTTTACATTACATTACACTTTTGTAATGAATTGGGAGGTTCCATCGTTTGTCTAGTAAATGTTGAAGTAGTCTGTAACGACGAGCAGCTTCTTGTCGCTACAATTCAATTTAAAATTTGTTTCTAGCAGGATTATAAAAACCGGAATATGATAAGGAAAACCTTAAGGACGACCCTTAAGGTTCGGGATGACCTCTACCAGACCCTTTTGCCTCTTTATATTCAGTTTAATCAAGGTCCTGATATTTGTTAGAACCCTTTCTATTTGGCCTCCTTAGGTTTAATCTATGTAGTGAAGTGCTGAAGTTTTGAATTTTTTTGTATGTTTTTAGAACTGATAACGAATTTTGAAACTAGTTTTCAAATAGAAAAAAAATCCAATAGAACTATACAATTCAACAATCCTATGCTACAAATAAATAGTAGAACTGAACACCATCTTAATAGGCGTATTTTTTATTAAAATCGGTACCAGTGATGTTGTGACCACTTGAATAGCCAAATTTTTAGATAGGTACTTTAAGTATCTCCATAAAAGCCTCGTTAAAGAAATCAGGCCTGCGTTGATCTTTTGTGATATCCAAGAAGTTCCAATTTCCAAATGTATAAGTTTTTTATCAACCGACTTCAAAAAAGAGGAGGTTCTCAACCCGTCTTGTTTTTTTTTTATTTTTATTTTTTTTTTTTTTTGTGTGTGTATGTTACGCGATTACTCCGTCAATTCTGAAGATTCTTTTTTAGATCGGTAGGGCATACTTCAGAGGTGGTCCAATAAAAAATATTTTGAAATCAACTCAAAACTTTTCAAAAAACAGTTTTAAAAAAACAGTTTTTCCTTATTTATATCTGTTTCTTTGTTTTTCATCTGTTTCGCCATCATCACTCCCGTCTTGCGGCATCGTGAACGTCGGGGTCACCAAATTGTTGCTGTCTTTATATCTTTTGAGATTTTAGAACTTTTTAGCCAAATAAATATAACTTCACTTTTTATATTGTTATTTCACATATTACTTTTTACAATATGTAACCTTCTGATTTTATACATATGACTTAAAATATCAATCGATATTTTATATAATTATTAATACGATTTGATACCCTACAGAGTCTATAACGCAGAAATAGCGAATTCAATTTAGAAAATGTTATATACTTTAAGTTGTAGATCGTTACATTTTGTGAAAGGTAGGATATTAAAAGTAAAAATTTGCCCATTTTAACTCTGAAATATGTCAAAAAAAAATAAAAAAAATTGTTGGTTGATTTTGGATAAACTGTGTTAAAAATGCAAACAAATCACGGATAGTACAGGGAAATTAGCTTCGAATCTTGAACTAAAAACATTAAAAGGTCTGACTGCTGCACATTGTTCTCCACACTTAGCTTTTTAGTTAGGTTGTTATAAAAACGTGTTTATCTAGTGTAGAGGCAATTCTGTGGTTTGACTAAAATAGATAAAATATATTGAGTGGACTGTATAATAAAATAAAAATAAAAGGACTTTAAACTGGTTCGCGGCACAAGAAGATGAGTAAAAATTCTACTCACCAGACTTCGTGTTTTTTTCTGGAGAATATAGCCGCTTCCTGGTTTCAAAATCGCGGCGAAGAGATCCCTGACGCCGCGAAAATGAAGACGACTGACGTCGGGCCAAATTTCAAATGTTTAAACCACTTAAACGAAAAACTAAAACTTTTAACAACTACAAACATGGAGGCACTAGCGAGGAGACAAGTTCACTCAGAAGAGTATTAACAACAACTATATAGACACTATCGAGGATTAACGACAGCACAAAACAGATGTTACGAAAACAAATGACTAAGTACCTGATTACAAAAAAAAGGTTAAAAAAATAGATAATGAGAAATAAGGAAAATGCTTATAATTGCCTTAACATACCGCCCACCAAAATGGGGAGGAGTTTCCCATTTTCAAAGATGATCAAAGGGATAAGGGAGTAAAGGAAGAAAGAAAAAGTAAAAAAAAATAAATAAACAAAATGAACATACAATTGTACAATAATTATTCATTCCGGTAAGGGAATGACTTGGTTGACGGGTCGCGTAAAGACGCCGTCAGCAGTGCGGAGAGTCACCACCCGGATATTGCCATCAGGATCAGGATGCAAAGCGGGGATGCGAGCCGAAAATGGGAGTTCAGTGTTCTGAAGTCTGCCGCCCACCCTGAGAATGCCGACTTCGTCGAGGAAAGGAGACAAATGTACTAAACAGGGAACAGGTTTATTCGACAGAATGAGACGGATTCGTTCGGTGAAACGCGAACCCTCTACAAGACGCACAATTACCAAAAAAGATTGTTCAATTTCGGAGGTGGTTAGTGGACCTTGAAAGTTCGTTTTCGATTTTGAACGCGCACGGTAATTCAGAGCAAAGCGCATCATCCAGGCTACCACACGCTGTAGACGTAAGCATGAGGAGAAACGAGTTATGATATATGGATCAGCAAGGACACTATTGGTAGCGAAAAGCACAGGTCTAGTGGATAAACTCAGGGATAGAAGCTGAGGGAGTAGATGGTGGGGCAAACGGTGGAGGCCAACTTGCTTGAAAGTCCGACATAAGTGGAGGGCCATATGACCAAAGAGGCTCAGACAGCAAATTAGGGTTCAGCCCTCGAGAAACCATGTCGGCTGGGTTCAGAGCTGAACTGATATGAGACCAAATGGTGCAATCGGGTACGGTGTTGTTGACGTGGACTACACGGTTTGCGACGAATGTTTTTAACAAGTGGGGGGGGAGTTTTTAAGCCAAGAAAGGACGATTTCGGAATCAGCAAACAATTGATATCCGGAAATATTTACCGGATATTGGATATCGCGAACAGAGCTGAGCAAGTCCGTTAGCAATACGCAAGCACACAACTCGAGCCTGGGAACCGATAATGTTTTTAGAGGAGCGACACGTGTTTTTGCTTTCCACAAAAAAGAGGATCGAGTCTGGTAAGAATCGAAACAAATGTATAAAGCAGCAGCATAGGCAACTTCAGAAGCATCAGCAAAACCTACCAACCTGATAGACTGGTAGTGATCAGGGAGTACACATCTCGGGAAAGATAGAGTGGAAACGCTAGGCAAGTGGTGCACAAGATCATCCCATTGTGTTTCAATTTCGCTTGGGACGTTCTGATCCCAGTCGAGCTTAGCCGTCCAAAGCCTTTGTATAATGATTTTGAAGCATACGGTGATAGGCGATAAATAGCCATTGGGGTCAAATATACGAGCCAAAAACGACAACATGTTGCGTTTGGTACATTTAGCGTTGAAGGGTATCACTCTGTATACAAACAAATCTGTAGAAGGTTCCCAATTTAAGCCTAAAATTTTCAACGACTTGTCCTCGTCATTCAAAACCAAAGGGGATTCGCAATGTTCCTCGGGGAGATCCTCAAGAACTTGAGGGTGACTTGCGGACCATTTGCGGAGCTCAAATCCGCCTAAGCTTAGCAATTTGGTCAATTGCGACCGCAGGGTACTAGCAGACTGGACATCATTAGCGCCAGTTATTATGTCATCGACATAAGTGTGATTCATTAAGGCTGCTGAAGCCAAGGGGAAAGCGGAACCTTCATCTTTTACAAGCTGATGCAGCACGCGCATGGCCAGGAATGCTGAAGGGGATAAGCCGTATGTTACGGTATTCAGTTGCGCCTCTTCGACTCGCGAATTGTTGTCCGGGGTCCAAAAAATATGTTGCAGGTGGCGGTCCTGTTCGTGAACGAGCACTTGACGATACATCTTTTGTGTGTCACAGCACAAGGCAACTTTAAGGAACCGAAAATTTACCAGGACGGCTAAAACGTCAGATTGTAACTTGGGCCCCTTCAATAGACGGTCGTTTAAAGAAACGCCAGAGGAATCAGGGCTTGAGGCATTAAATACCACACGCAATTTGCTACCCTGATTGTTAATTTTGGTTACCACATGATGCGGAACAATGTATGAAGAAGGCGTAGGAGCCATAGACATGTGGTTGAGCTGGGCGTACTCCTGCATGAAATTATGGTATTCTGAAGCAAACTCAGGGGTCTTAGCTCATCGCATTTGCAAATTTAACAAGGAAGCGTTTGATTTGGAAGAAATGCTCTGAACCGGAGTAGCATCGGGCTTCATAAGCAAGGATACGGAGTACCGTTCATCCGGCTGTCGTTGGTGAGTGTCCCGGGAAAGCTGCTCAGTGAGAGTGTCAAGGGGATCTTCAATTACGGGTGCATGAACATGCTCGATTTCCCTGCATTTCGAAAGGTGCTGAGAAAGTTCAGCAGTAGAAATGAGCGACGTGATGCTGTATGAGGGAGTCTGGGAGTCCATAGGACCAACAATTGTCCAACCAAATATAGTGCTCACAGCAACGGGACCATTCGGGTGCTTGACAATAGGTTCAGGGGACAATAACTGTGGGTAGACGTCAGCACCTAGTAAAATTTCAACCCGGTCTGGTCGGTGGAAGGTTGGGTCAGCTAATTGAAGTTGAATGAACGATTGAGGAATCGTAGGAGGCAGCTCAGCAGTTGGCAAATGCTTGACGATATTGGGAATCACCGATAAATTCGCGCTAACGTGCTGGGTCGAGTATGAGGAGACTAGGTTGCACGATACGGTTCCAGATGAGGTTGACAGCGAACCGCCTATTCCACTTACCGAAATAGGAGCATAATTCACTTTAAGACCAAGTGATCGAGCCAGACTTTGTGAAATAAATGATCTTTGGGAGCCAGGGTCAATGACCCCTCGTATTGGTACATAACCAAGAAAGCTATTATGGATGCGAGCTCGAAAGGTACCTAGCATGTTAACAATAGAAGCTGGGGCTATTTTGGGAGTTGAAGGAGTGCAACTACAGGAAACAAGAGCATTAGCAGTAGTTGGCTCGGTCTTTTCATGTAATGAATTAGTGGGAACATTGGCATTAGGCTTAAGTGGAAGCGAGGAATCATTTGAGCGATCAGGATGTAACAGCGTGTGATGATTCCTGGATGAGCATCTACGGCATGATGCCGTCGAAGGGCAATCGGCTTTCAGGTGTGAACCAAAGCAATTGAAACACCTTCTATGGGTGCGGAGAAAGGAAATCTTTTCTTCCCTTGACACTGGAAAAAAGGTTGGACATGAAGATAAAGAGTGACCCTTATGACAAAATAAGCATTTGGAAAAGATTTGTGTGGAGGCTTTTTTATCATTGTTGGCTACAATGAAGGATAGTTTAGAAGCACCGTGAGATTGACGTTTATTAGTAGATGAGCTGCTGGCAGGGCTGTGGGTGGATGAAATTTCTATTGTTTTTATTCGATGCTCTACGAACTCCAACAGTTTATCATAAGAGGGGATCGCTGTGTCGACTTGCTTTTTTCTTCGAAAGCTCTTGCAGTTCCTGAATCTAAATTCCTGAGGGATAATGATAACAACAAAAAGTTTGCTAAATCGCCAATCTTCAAAGCTTTGATGGCTTCAATTGAGTTTTGATGGACTTGAATGAACGTTTTTAGAGCACTCAAAGAGTGCGTGGTGGAGCACTTATAATCCAAAATTTTATTCAAATATGTGGTGGCGATACGGCGAGTGCTTTGAAATCGGTTTACAAGAGCTTGGTAAGCCAAGGGGTAATTTTCAGCTGTCAACTGAAAATTTTCAATAACAGCCAGAGCTTCATGGGAGACGGAGGTGCGTAAATAATGGAATTTCTGAATGTTTATCAATTGAGAATTCTCATGGACAAGAGAATTAAAAATTGAGAAAAATTCGCTCCACTTTTCAATATTACCGGTAAATGTAGGAATGGTAATGGGAGGCATGTGCTGGGTAATTTTGGGTGGTTCATTATTGTTGATTGTATAATTTTTTAACTTATGGTATTTGGCTTGAATTGTGAATAGAATGGTTCGAAACGAGGATGAAACGTGTGTAGTTTCAACGGTATCATCGGGGTCAAGGTTTGTAATTTAATTCAATAATTTCATCAGTTAGTGTTTGGAACTTCTTTTGGAGGAATAATGAATCATCATAATACGAGCGAACCAGATCTATATCAGATACGGTCGAATTCTTTATCTCGTCCCATGATTTGGTGATGTCGGCAAAAATGTTTTGTCGTTTGGTTTCAGCGATTTTCAAAGCCTTTAATATTTTTTTCGCGAGTTTTTTGATCCATCGTAAATAATTAAATAATTAAATATGGGGACAGCTGAAATGAAATATGAAAATTCAAAATAATGAAATCAGAAAGGTTATGATTCGAATTAAAATTGAAAACCGGTAACGAAAAGTGACAAATGTAATAATATCAAAATAAATAAATTTTAAATTTAGAATGCTCTTGTTTTTCGATGGATTAAATTTGAAATTCAAAAAACTGAATTAAAAAAATATTCAATATTTCTTTCCTGTCTAACAACCTAGATCCTAGTCTGGACTTTATTTCAATTATACATAAGATGGTCGGAGGTCTGTTCAGTTTTTTCTGTTGAACTTATAAACGTTAGATACTTTAAAGCTCTTAAAATATCTTTAAGCTCCTCCAAGTCTTATTAAAAATTGTTTCACTTAGTAAGAGAGTTTTATTTTTGGCTCTATCTTCAATTGTTTTTATGAATTCATAAGTGAGACTACCTTTTGTTTTTGTCGTATGTCTTTCGTTCCACATCTCCATTGTCATTTCCTTGAGTTGTTTAACTGCACTAATCAGTGCTTTGTCTAATAAAACTATAAGGCCAGTGTCCTTCTTTTCTTAATCTGCCAGCTCATTCTCAAGCACGACTGCATGTCCTTTAATCTATTTGAAAGAAATTTGTATTCCTTGGATGTTACAAGAGATTAACGCACGCCTGATTTTTTTAACGAACTTTCAAACAGATACTAACGTACCTGACTATCTGACGATTCGAATATTTGAATGATCAGAATATCACTGGTACAGCTGTTAATAAATAACGCCTATTAAGATGGCGTTCAGTTCTGCTACTTATTTGCCAATTTTATTGGAATTATTATATTTAAAAACTAGTTTCGAATCAGTTCTAAAACATACAAAAAATTTCCAAACATCAAAACTTTATTACACAGATTATAAAAATTAAATTCAATCATTCCTAAATATAAAAAGGGACAAAAAAGTTTTTAAACTGGTATAATGAAATTATAAAATAAGAAGAAGGGTAAGTCCATTTTTTTTTTTTCTAATTTCTGATTGGATTCCAGACTATATTCTTTATAAAACCGTATAATCAACCATACTGTTTTTATTATTTAAAAATTTCGTCGTAAAACGACTTCATGTCCTACATTATCCTTTAATGACATTCCACTAATCCCTGTGGAACTGATCCGCTACCTAGGACTCAACTTGGAGAAACGCCTTACTTGGAATCCACATACAAGACTAAAGCGACAAGAAACTGCCCGTCGTTACAGACTACTTCAACATTTACTAGACGAACGCTCAAAGCTCCCAATTAATTACAAAATACTAATGACCTATTTGGACATGCGGAGTTGAACTTTGGGGCTCCACTAAACCATCCAATTCATCTTGTATTCACTTCTTACAATCCAAAATCCTTCGAAAAATCCAAAATATCCCTTACTTTGTCACCAATAAACTTATCCATAAAGACCTTAATGTTCCATGTGTAGCTGATTTAGTCCAAACCAGATATCAATCCTTTCATAGTAAGCTCCATAACCACTCAAATCCCCTAATTTCTCAACTTGCTTCCCACTCCACTCCCGATAATCCTCCTAGGCGTCTGAAAAGAAGAGACCTAGTGTAGAATTTTTATGGAAGTGCTACTGATGAGCAGTTCTTAGTTATTGTCACGTTATTGTAATAGTTAAGAGCAAATTTACTTGATGTATATATTTTGTACAGTTATAAATTTCAATAAATTGTTATAAAAAAAAAAATATATATATATATATATATATATATATATATATTAAAAATAAAAAAATAATAGTTTTATACTATTTTTAAAATAACAACTTTATAACTGGATTTTACTCCGTTTAACTAACAAATTTCCACTTTACTGAAACTTCAACGCTCTCTAGCGACTTAAAAAACAGCTTATAGGCAACAGTTTGTAAGACATTTAATTTAGTTTGTTTTTTTAATAAAAAAATTTTAATGTGATTTTTTTTTAATTTCTAAGAAATAAAAAAACGAAATGCTATCTTTATTTTTTTCGTAATACTCAAATTCTGATAGCAAAAACGTACCATAAACTTCGTTAGATCACGTTTCAATTAAGAATTAATATTTTTAAATTAGGATACTAAACCAAAACTTAAGTGTTTTATTACAGACTACTTCAACATTTACTAGACAAACATTCAAAGCTCCCAATTAATTACAAAAGACTTATTTACATGACTGTTATTAGACCTATTTGGACGTACGGAGTTGAGCTTTGTGGCTTTACTATACCATCCAATTCATCTCGTATCCAATCCTCACAATCCAAAATCCTTCGAAAAATCATCTATGCTCCTTACTATGTACAATAAACCTATCTATAAAGATCTTAATGTTGCATATGTTGCTGATATAGCCCAAACCAGATACCTATCCTTTCATAGAAAGCTCCATAACCACTCAAATCCACTAGTTTCACAACTTGCTTCCCACTATAATACCGATAATATTCCAAGGCGTCTGAAAAGAAGATGGCCTAGAGACCTTTTAGTGTAGATTTTTATTGAAGTGCTAGTGAGTAGTTCTTCACAAGTTATTTGCATGCCATTGTATTTACTGTCAACACATTTACTTGTTGTATATTATTTTGTACAGTTGTAAATATCAATAAATAGAAAAAAAAGAAAGTGTTTTATTGAGTATTGTAGTTCTTCCATGAAGTTCGATAATTGATTAAAAAAAAAGAGTTTCTAGTCCTAAAATGAATAACAAACTGTTAAGATGAATCTAAAATCAAAATTATAATCTTTAACGGCCATTTTTTACATTACACTCAAACTATTACTAAGCGTAGAAATAAAAATAAATAAAATAGCCGATTAGATGGCGCTCTTTGCCGATTAATCGCAGACTATTCCCCGAGAACAAAAGCATCCGATTACATACACATGTTAACCTTCGCTCCTTCATTCATCATTATAAAACAAAAAACTTCCTTTTTAAGTATTACTAACGCTCAAAAGTAACTGGAGCATACCTGACTTCTTCCGGTCGCAGGTGACATCCATTGTTCTCTTAGTCATCCTGATGCGGGTGACTGTCACTCCGATGCTATTCGATTGATGAGGAAATGGAAGCGCTCGTCTGAATTACCTTTCAGGAAATGTTTGTATAATTCAAAAGTGGAAGGATAATTTCAGCATTACAAATTTTAATCGTGAAACCTGACGTGACTGCAAAGTACTTCTCAATTATTCATCCATGGACGTTTCCAATTCAGAGAGAAAATGTTTTTTTTTTTTTTTATGGATGAATGTTTATTTAACTTTGTGGCTATGAATCGTATTAAATTGAATTTGTATGGAATATGCGAAAATTTATGGCTTCATAGTCTCGTCAGGAGTTGTTCGAAGGTAAACATACTTAAAGTCCCGGGTGAGCTAACGTTGGGGAGGAGGGGAGAAGGTCCCATTTTGGGTTTTTTTCAATTATATCTCGAAAACGGTGGACTCTAGAAAAATATGTTTCAAATAAACATTAAAGCTAATTAAAGTTCTTTTAAAATTGATTCTATATAAATTTGTCGTAATGCTAACCGTTTTCGAGATATTCGTTATTGAAAATCAACGATTTTCGGGAAAAAACAAATGTTACCTCACTTTTTGTCAAACTATTGCTTCTAGTACATTCCAGGATCGTTTCTCAGAAAAAATGTGCGAGTAACTAAAAAATTTAGAATAGGTACATCAATATCCTACACACACATATATATATATATAGTAAATAATAATATCTTAATTTTTTTGTAAAATAAATCTGTTCACCTTTGTTCGTGGCACCCTTCCTGACCCTAATTCTTATGTGAAAATAAACGTATATATATAGAACTACACTGGCATTGATGACCCTAGGGTTTATGCCTATAAACCCCAACAAACAAACAATAGACTACCATGTTCAACGAGTTCGAATTCAATTTCTGAACAGTTTTAGAAAAAATTTTATTATATATGCCGTGGATTCAGTTCGATGTTTAGGGACTCTATTAGCACACAACCAACAAACTGGCAATTGATCATGATTTTGGCCAAAATACCTTTCTTTTACCACCATCACTGATACAACTTATAAGATATACGAATTTTACATCTTTTCTGAAACGTATATTCTACTTAAAAGTATTTTCTATTCAAGTTAGTCATATGGAATCCCAAATACTTCATTATATAACTTGAAATGTTTTCTATCCAGCCTGAAATGTTTTCTGTTTCATCTTTTTGTTTAAAATTTTTCAGGAAAAACACTTCCAATTAGTATTCGTCGTGGAGAGAGTAACACTAGCCTAAGCCTTGCAAATGTTTGAATATTTATAATCTGGAAAACGAATATATAATTAGGTAGATATAACAAAGGTCTGACAAGAAGTATTTTTTGTCGGGAATTCCATTAAAGAATCACCAGATCATTTTTGTTAAAAACATGTGAAATCATTCATTTGTTTAAATTCTAAATTTAGATCGTTATTCAGTCTGGAGGAATAATACCTTTGACTGCCTTGAAATAGTCTCTTTCAAAATCAGTCGAGATTAGAAAACCATACCAATTGAAATTTTCAAATGCTTAAAAAAATACATCGAGTGAGGTGGGGGTTAATAAATATGACATGTCAATGATTTGTGAAGCGACTAACTAGACAAGTCAATAAACTATATTGTAGAGTGCATCGAATGTGCGATTATTTTTTACTTCAGGGCTTTGTTAGGAGTAGTTAGAAGGCAAACATACTAAAAGTCCCTGCCCCTGGAGGGTGAACTAAGGGTGGGGAGGAGGGTAGAAGGTCCCATTTTGGGTTTTTAGATTGTATCTCGAAACCGGTGGACTCTAGAAAAATATGATTCAGATAAAAATTAAAGCTTATTAAAGTATTTGGGAGAATGGATATTAGCAAACGAAAGTGAGAACTAGGCTATAGATACCAGATGTACTAAGTTGGAGAGGGTCTACCACGCCTGCAAGAGCATTTACATCTCCAAGCACCTTTCCAAGAAACTTAAACTCCAACATTACAACTCAGTAGTAAACCCTCTGTACTCTATGCCTCCGAATGCCTCTTGATGAACAAAAAGGGTCCACTCAGGAAACTAGAGCTCAAAGAACGGAAAATCTTAAGGAGAATACTAGGGCCAATACGAGAAGAGGATGGCACCTACAGGATCAGACACAATGGAGAGCTGTACCATCTCCAAGAAGACATAATCACCTCAATGAGGAAGAGACGACTGACTTTCTATGGACATTTAACCCGAATGAACACCAACAAACTCACAAACAGGATCTTCACTACGATAGGTAGAGGGAAAGTCTCCAAGAATAAATGGATCAACACAGTGAAATCAGACCTGGACCAACTTAAAATTCCACTGGAGACCATTAAGGATCGGTCCAAATTTCGGCAGATGATTTTACAAGGAGTATTCCCAGTGCACCTTACCAGTAAAAAGTGGACCAACAGACCAAAGTGGACAGAGGAGAGAAGGCTTGCTCATAGCCAGAAAATGAAAGCTTTCTGGGCTAAGAAGAAACAGCAGACCCATATAAGGAGTCGAAACAAGCCCCGTGGTCCTAAGTAGGCCCAAACCAAAAGGAAAAAAAAAAGAAAAAAAAACTTATTAAATTTCCAATCAAATTAATTCTATACATATTTGTCGAGCTTTCAACGATTTTTGAGATATACGTTATTAATAATCCTAAATTGTAAAATGAATATACCCCATAAACTTGTTCGACTATTTAAAATGACAATGGAGAACAATATCTCTTATGTTAAAGTTGGTCGAGATTTGTCAAGAGGGTTCACTACAGAGACTGGTGTCAGGCAGGGTGGTCTGGCTTGCCTTGTTTTTAATATAGCCTTAGAAAAGGCTTTGAGAAATGCAGGAACACAGGTAGAAGGGACCTTGTTGAATAAATCTGTTCAGCTTCTTTAACGATTTAGACCTTATGGGTAGAACATGGAGAGATGTTGCTAAATCATTCGAAGCACTAGAAGTCTCGGCTGCAAGAATGGGACTCACAGTGAACAACGAAACGACAAAGTATATGACTACATCAAACCAACAACAGGAGCAAGAAGGAAATGTCGAAATAGGGATGCACAAATTCCAGAAGGTACGAGAATTTGTGTACCTAGGGGCCCAAGTCAATTCCCAAAATAGGATCGAAGAAGAAATAAAGATACGCATATTCTCAGCAAACCGATGCTATTTCTCACTGAAACAATACTTCCGAAGCAGAGCTCTGTTCTTAGAGCTTAGAATTTATAAGACGCTGATCCGCCCAGTCCTTACCTATGGCTCAGAAATGTGGACAATGACTAACGCAACCGAATTGTCGCTCCTGAGGTTTGAGAGGAAAATTCTCCGAAGAATATTCGGACCAGTATGCATTAATCAAACCTGGCGAGGAAGGACAAATAACGAGCTAAAGGACCTTTATAAGGATGTTGATATTGTGCAGACCATTAAACTAGCCGGATTATGATGGGCCGGTCACGTAATAAGGATGAACCCTGAAGAAATTCCAAAGAAGGTGTTAAGTGAGCGAATGTACGGAACAAGAAGAGTTGGTCGTCTAAAGCTTAGATGGGAAGATTCCGTAGCCACTGACGCCAGGATTCTGCTTGGTACCCTAAATTGGAAGGCAGCAGCACTTGATCGGGAAAACTGGCGGTTGATGTTGAGCAGGTCTCAACTTGGGACGTAGTGCCAATAAATAATAATAATAATATTAATAATCGCTAATTATCGAAAAGAAATCATTTTTAACCTACAACTTTGATTTTGACATTGTTTCTGAAAAACTACCGTGGAAGGCACTAGAAGCAAATGTATAACAAAAAGTGAGGTAAATATTTTTTTTCTCAAAAATTATCGATTTTCAATAACGTATATCTCGAAAACCGTTGAAGGTTCGACAAATATGTATAGAAGTAATTTGATAGGAAATTTAATAAGCTTTATGTTTTATTCGAAACATATTTTTCTAGAGTCAACCGTTTTCGAGATATAATCGAAAAACCAAAACAATTCTCCCCTCCCCTCCACCGTTAGCTCACCCCCCTGGGGCGGGGACTTTTAGTATGTTTACCTTCTAACTACTCGTAATGAGGCTATGAAGTCAAAACTTTTATTCCATGCACTCTACAATGTGTTTATTGACTGGACTATTAGTAACAGTTCTCCACCCCTGCTCCCAGCCAGGGTATTTATCGATTGTGCGATTCTTTCGATTTATTTCGATGTTTTCGCCGCTACTTTTCAAGAGAGAAGGTTATTCTCCTTTATTCCCAAACATACATTAAATCCATTAGGATTGATGAATTATTTCCCACTTCTATTGGATTTTTTTTTTTTTTTTTTTTTTTTTTTTTTTAATTTTAGGATTACTTTGGAATGTTTTAAAACATATTGTAGTTAATTAACATCATTAGTTCTAAAATCATGAAAAAAGCATTCACCACTTTGCTACAAAGATTATATATATATATTCAATTTTCGAAAATTTAAGACTTGAAATTAAACACGGTGATACCTAAAGAGTCAAAATAAAAATGGCTTCTCAATAATATCAGGAGTTAGAGAAGACTGATTTGAGTGTAGAGACAAAGGTTCAGTTGGATAGATAGTCCTTTAGGTTTTCCCTATTACCGGTTGGGTTTTTTTTTCTGTTCCTACTGGGAACAAATGTTAAATTTGACTACGGGAAATATTTCAATGTTTAATTATAGATTGTTTTGATAGATGTTAGATGTATTAGTTTCATTTCCGAGTCTTGGTTGAATTTATGGTTATTTTCATTTTGATATAGTGAAGTTAGAATTCTGCGTCTTATTATTATAAATCCTTTTAGTTTTTGATTTACTTACAGTACAATTTTTTAAACCAGTGTTGAAATTAATGTTAAAACTCTTTTTACACCTCATATAAAAAAAGTGGAAATAAAAAAATATCAAAATACATATATATAAAATTTTACACTAGAAGAAGAATGGAGTGGGAAGCAAGTTGAGAAACTATGGGATTTGAGTGGTTATGAAGCTTACTATGAAAGGATAGGTATCTGTTTTGGGCTAACTCAGCAACATATGGAACATTAAGGTCTTTATGGATAAGCTTATTAGTGACAAAGTAAGGGGCATTTAAGATTTTTCGAAGGATTGCGGATTGTAAGGATTGGATACGAGATGAATTGGATGGTTTAGTAGAGCCCCAAAGCTCAACTCCGTACGTCCTAATAGGTCTGATAACAGTCATGTAAATAAGTCTTTTGTTATGAATTGGGAGGTTTGTTCGTTTGTCTAGTAAATGTTGAAGTAGTCTGTAACGACGAGCAGATTCTTGTCGCTTTAGTCTTGTATGTGGATTCCAAGTAAGACGTTTGTCCAAGTGGAGTCCTAGGTAGCGGATCTGTTCGACAGGGATTAGTGGAATATCATTGAAGGATACTGTTGGACAGGAAGTCGTAGGTTTACGACGAAGGGTAAAGGTTATTTGGTGAGATTTGTTTGGGTTTATTTTGATTCTCCATTTTTGACACCATTCTTGAATGTTTAGGATATGGGATTGGAGTGGTTGGGAGGCAATGAAGGGATCATTGTTTACTGATAATAAACATGTGTCATCAGCATAAGTGGTGAGGACAGTGGTAAGATGAGTTGGGATGTCAGCTGTATACACCGTGTAGAGGATGGGGCCTAGGATATCAAACTATGAAGCATTAAATCGATGATGTATTTACTGACTGTGGCAATAATGAAGTATTGTCTTCATTAAAACATTTAATCAATTTATTTACAATATATTTCGATGTATCGTGTATCAATACCCTTTCCTATTGAAATCTTCATTCTCCAATTCCGCATTCATATCTTCATTAAGTCGACATTTGGATTGCAATAGCTTTTTTTCTATTTTTGAAGTGAAATGTTTTTAATTCTGTATCAGATGTAAAATATAGTAAATATAGTAAAGGTGTAAATATAGTTTTGAATAATTAATCTGTTATTAATCATTATGGAGAAAAATAAATTCATAACTTAATTGGTTATCACAAAACCATCACCGTCAGCGGTTATCGATCAGTTCGTAGGAATCGACTTTGGAGTATCGATTTCCGTTACCAATACTTTTCTGAATAATCAGTGGAATCGAAAATCGACAATTGTAATCTATAAATCTCTAATTCTTACACTTTTATAATTTAGTTATAAAGCCGATATAGCTATAAAGATGAATCATATTCGATCATAATTATTCATGCAAATTAGCTAAGGTCATGAAGTAGCCATATTCTCATAACTTTTATTTCTTCAGGCATTATTACCTCTTTGTCTTGTTTTTTTCCGGATTAGTTTTGATTTTTTGGGATTCCCGTTGTTGTTTAAAGTCATGAAACTTTTGAACGATCGTTCTTTGTTCTTTTTTATAGCTCATTTCGTTACGGAAATCAAAGTCTTAAAACTTAATTTCGATATTTACGCTTCCGATGTTTCTATTTCTGTCAATAATGTAATGTTTCGTTTGCAAATTTACGTGTAAGTACGAATTTATAAAGAAATGCATATATTTTTTAGTTGATATTTTTATCAAAAACATGAGTTGTTATCTATACGAAACAACTTGACCTAAATCATATCCTATTGTATCCTATTTTTAAGTTACACTTTTAGTCAAAATTTGTTACCGATTAACCATTTCTTCGCTTAAGTCGTCAAACCCGCCTAACACTCACAGATCGATTCCAATACTTGAATTCGAGTTACATATCCATCGACAGTTCTTGGCTATAAGCTCATCTCTAAACTTCTAATATTATAGTTTATATTTGTGCAGTATTGTTCATTGTGTTATATTTATATTTTCTTATTTCCTCTTCTCAACTGTAAGAAGATGTGACAGAAGTTAGCAAAATTACTTTCAGGGAGCAGTGTATTACAGTACACTAAAATTCGATGGATTGTTTGGAGGAGCCTCATCGTTCCAAAACATTGTAATAAAAGAAACTTTTCTTTTTTTATATATAGATACATTCGATAATTGACCAATAAAAAAGAAAAATCAGTGAATTTAAATGTTTTTAAATTTGTATGCTTGCCCTGAAAAGTGTTAATATGAGAAGGTGTAATACAAGTTAACATTAGTTTCAAGATGATTTAGTGTCTGTGTGGGAACGAAAAGTAGCGGCGATTTAAATAGAAAAAAAAAACAATCGATGAATAATAATTTTGGGCGGGAACATGAGTGGAGCAATGGTTTCAAAAAAAATAAATTACTTCATTTTATGTCAAACATTTGCTTCAAGTGCCAGAAACATATATATTAAATTAAGGTAAATTTAATGTTCTACAACATTGGTTCTGACATATTTTCTGAGAAACGATCGTGGAAGGTCATAAAAGCAAATGTTTGACATAAAGTTAGGTAAAAATTGTTTTTGTTTTCAAGACTTATTGATTCTCAATAGCATATATCTTGGAAACCGTTGGAAGTCTGATAAATATGTATACAGGGTGACTATCTCTTAGTGTAAAATATAATCGAATTATTTTCTATTAAACAATATTTTTTTTCTTTGCTTTTTATTCCAATGAAGAGTTTATTATGTTTAAAATGCACATCTTCATTAAGGGATTGTCATAATGTTTGATTTACACATTTAACTGATTTGTATGCCAAATGAGAACATCATGTTTTTTCGGTTTCAAAAGTCAATTTCTCCATGAAATCGAAACAAAATCATAACTTTTAACATATCATTCCAAAGCTGATTAAATTGGCAAGTTTTTGTGAGATTTTACGTTTTGTGGATGGTTTTTCCGAAAAACGGTGAGCGTTGAAGTAATATAAGACATTGTGACTTCCCCAAATAAGATGAAGATCAAGCTGTTTTTTAGATACTAAGTTTGTAAAGTTCAAAATTACAGGTACTCAGCTATTACAGAAAATTTAATGCTAAATCCGATAATGTGGTCAATATTTGAAAAATATTGAAACAAAATGGAGATATTACAGCTTTTATAGAAAAAGACGTGGTTTCCTCAAAAAAAGTCTTTGATTTGCGGCATTTTGCTACATTTTTGATCTAGTTTTACTCAATTTTTTTTCACACTAAGAGACACTCACCCTTTATAAACAATTTTATAGAAAATTTAATTAGCTCTAATTTTAATTTAAAACATTTTTTTCTAGATTCCACTGTTTTCGAGACATAATCGAAAAAAAAAATAGGACCTTCTCCCCTCTCCTCCATTTTAAGCTTACCCCCCAGGGGCGGGGACTTTTAGTATGTTTATCTTCTAATTATTGCTAACGAAGACCTGAGGTAAAAAAAATAATCGTACATTTCATGCACACTACAATATGTTTATTGACTAGTCTAGTTAGTCGTTTCACGAATCATTGACATGTCATATTTATCAACTCCACTTTACTCGATGTAACTGTTTATATATTTAAAAATATCAATATGGTTTGGTTTTCTTATCTCGGCTGATTTTGAAAGAGACTATATCAAGGGATTAAAATTGATTATTTTTTCTCAGAAGACAACATAACTAACTAAATAATCTAAATTTAGGAATTAAACAAATGTCGAATGATTTCACATTTTTTTAAAAACAAAAGTGATCTGGTGATTCGTTCATGGAATTCCCGACAAAAAATACTTCTTGTCAGTCCTTTGTTATATCTACCTAATTATATATTCGTTTTCCAGATTATAAATATTCAAACATTTGCAAGGCTTAGGCTAATGTTACTCTCTCCACGACGAATACTAATTGGAAGTGTTTTTTCTGAAAAATTTTAAACAAAAAGATGAAACAAAAAACATTTCAAGCCAAATGGAAAACATTTCAAGTTATATAATGAAGTATTTGGGATTTCTTATGACTGGCTTGAAAAAAAAATCAGTTGAATATATTTTTCAAGAAAGATGTCACATTTTTTGAATAGAATAGAAAAATAATTTTATTCTGGGACAAAGCCTCTTAAGAATAACAGATAAGCACAAGTATAAATAAAATTAAATCTGGTCAGAGACATAATGAGATAAAAAAATAAAGAAAAAAAATAATACAAAAATGACAACATATACATAGATGTTAGTTAAATATAAGAAAATAAGATAACATTCTACAAATGAGAGAAAAGAAAATATGTAAAAAAAAAAAAAATCATTTGGTACAATGATTAGATATGTATGAACAATAGAAGTCCCAAATTTTATATTCATAGAAATTGAAATTTATATTAAATGGAATCTTAATTATTCAAGAACTGAATCTGAATCTGATTCCAGCAATGTAAGAACAATTTTTTCACTGAGTTGGTAGACAGTTAGCAAGCGTCAACTTGGAAAAGAAGGAGGTATTAAATATAGAAGTATTTGAATGTTTTCAGGGATTTAGCTTGTCTGATATGAGGAGTAATAGAGTTACAGATGATGGTTAAGAGGAAGACGAAGGAACGTTGGAATGTTGAAGTTCAATGGGATGGGGTAAACAGATCAGAAAGACGGGATCTTGTGTTTGTTGAATTGACTGCAGATCTGAATTGAAGCATATTGTAAATATAAAAAGGTTGAAGGGTATTGATAATTTGGTATAGGAATTTTCCATGGAAATATTGTCTACGGAAAGTGGGATAAAGCCAATTTAGTTGGAAGTAGAGGATACATGGGAACGCCTCGGACTACCGAAGACAAACCTGACGAAGCAGTTGATGATTCGCTTCAGTCTGTCCTCGAGAACCGTCGAGAGGCCACCGTAAACCAGACAACCATAGTCAATCTAAGGGAATAATAAGGAAGAGACTAAAAGCTAACGGGTTGACTGGGGAAGAAGATAACGTTCTTATATGTTTCATAAAGTTGTATTGAATATTGAAGTTGAACAAATGTAGTTACTTGGCGAAATTTGGTAAAGTCTCCATCAAATTTGACTTAAGCTACGTTCTCATGGGACTTGGCACGCATTCGTGGAATTTCCTCCGTCTGTACGAGGTGGCCTAAGTTTGCCTCTGACGACATCTAGAGAGAAGGGAGTCCACGACCTCTCACGCTCGGTATCAAACCTGTTAGATTTTCAGGCGTGGACCACGCCAGTCGAGAGAGTTAACAAGTGGTTTTTTTTAAACAAAAATGGATAATATGTTGAAATATTCCAGGATCCGAACGATATTCCGCCATTGTTCCACTTATAAGGATACTGTTTTATTAATATTAAAATATTTAACGGTTTTTAAGTTATCCGAAGGATATTCAGCCATTGTTGTCCTTAAGGATATTGTTTTATTAATATTCGATGATTTTTCTAGTTAGTATCCAGTTCCATACCCAGGAACGCTTTTTCTTCCATTTTTTTTATATGTCCACGTGACTCTTTCAATCTTTTTCCCAACATATCAATAAAAACAACTCAATACTGCACAACTTTCCACGAGAAGCTCCTCCAAGGTAGGTTTCAAGGGGCAAACTGAATCGTGGTCGTGTGAACTGTCCACGACTCTCAGCTAGTTCACTTTTCTCCTCCACTCCAGGCAAGCACCACGAACGAGGAAACGAAGGCGTGACTCGCTTTCATATTTTTGCCCTGTGAGAACGCGGCTTTAGAGATAAGTAGTGTAATATACTCTGACAAATTTTATTTCTATAAAGGAAAAAAAAACGTATATTACTACAATCCGTTTGTCTTGGATTCGGAAATGTAATATGGATGCACTGTAACTGGGGCAATGGTTGTAAGAGAAAGGTATTTTGCCCAAAATCATGCTCAATTGCCAGTTTTCCTCCCAATCAAGGGTACCTACATTATAAGGGTGGTTTTGTGCTAATAGAGTCTCTAAACCTCGAAGTGGATCCACGACATATATAACAGAAAATTTTCTTGTAGGTAGTGCGTTACTTACTAAAATATTTTTTTAAATAATATTATCCTAAAGATATTTGTCCTTTTTAATAAATTAAGATATTATTATTGACAAAAAAAAAATCTCTGATGTATTCTAGTTTCAAACTTTTCATATATTCAGCAATATTTTAAGGTTTGGCCAATGTCTACAGACCTTCTCCTTCTTAATGCTTTGCAAGCTCATGTCTAGACAAAACAAAGAATGTTGTTTTTCTTCTTTTGAATTCTTCGGTCCCTCGTGCTCGTACAGACGCTGTCAGGCATTTGTTTATCCACGTCGGTATTCAGATGTTTTATAGAAAATGTTCTGCATGCTTACACATATTCATGTAATATAAGCGAAAATGCCATGAGCACCACAAAATTTTTAAATTTTTTTATTTTTTTTATTTTATCAATTTATTGAAATTTACAACTGTACAAAATATTTGTATTTATTAAAAACGCTTACAATAACACGTCAAAACTTGAAAAGAACTACTCATCAGTAGCACTTCAATAAAAATTCTACACAAGAATATCTCTTTAGGCCATCTTCTTTTCTGATACCTCGGAGGATTATCGGAAATGGTGAGGGAAGCAAGTTGAGAAACTAGTGGATTTCAGTGGTTATGTACCTTGCTATGGAAGGATAGGTATCTGGTTTGGGCTAAATCAGCAACATATGGAACATTAAGATCTTTATAGATAAGTTTATTAGTTATTTAATTTTAATAGTTTTAACATTATTGATCAGGTTATCTTTGTGGAAGCCGGAATATTAAGGCAATAAATTCATAAACATCGAACAAAGTTCTCACTGTCGGATCATCATTAAGATTGCCCGGGCTAACAAATTCAATTTTAGCCATTGCTGAATTAATTTCCCCTTCTACTGGAATTGTTTTTATTTGAAGACTATTTTCGAATATTAAACATTCATCATCAGTTCTAAGAACATATAAACCATCCAAAGCATCAGCTGACACAAAGACTATATACCTAAATCAATTTTAAAAATGTAAAGCAAGAAATTAATGACAAAAATATAGTTGACTGGTATGTTGAATGGAGAAGATGATCAGAGATGCGGTCAAAGTTGGCATACGTTGGCACGTATTAAAGAATTCCTTCTTAGACGTGGTGTTACTTTGACTGCAAGAAATTAAGCAAATGTCAATACTAATCTAAGAAGGAAAAAGCGGAAGGTCTTCTAGAAGATATCGATTCCTTGATTTATTTGGGGAAACTTGAGAAAGAGAGGGGTAATCAGCGAAATAATTAAATAAATAGACAATGCCTTAGATTTTTCCTATGGCTGTTTAGTTTTTTTTTTCGTTCTAATTTGAAACATTTAATTTAAAATGGAACTATTGGAAATATTTATTTGGTCGTTTAAACAACGATATGTGATTGTTTTAAACGGGTTTTTAGTGATTTGTAAATATTTAACTTGAGACTATTTTCTAGGTGTAGTTTACTATCGAGTATTATAAATAGCCCTATTTTAAATTTCTTTACAGTAGAACCAGGATAACCGACAAGTCATAGGGAAATCCTAAGGGATTGTCAATAGACCTGATTATTCTACTGACAAACCCACTCTCATTTCTTTCTGTTACCCCACAGTTCACTCAAGGAAGCAATAACTTCAAGAAGAAAAACCGCTTCGCTTTCTTTGGTATCATCATGTTCAATATCTTACCTTACATTTATAAATATTATTAATAGGACTCCTTGACATAGTTATGAGTGAAACTTATAAATCACTTAAAGAACAGACTAAAATTAAATTTTTACGTTTCTCTAGAATTAATAAAATCGTTTAAGACTAATTAGTGCAGTCAATTAAGGCCTGAAACAGGGTGGACAGTGGGTTTTCTGTAATCCAAGGTTTTTCTTCGGAAACATGCTCAGGGTAGTTAGAAAGTAAACATACTAAAAGTCCTGGAGTTTTCGGGTCTGGGAACATGATGGTTTTGCGCTCATATCTCGAAAACGGTGCTTGGTATGCAAAATATGACTATTTACTAAATTAAATTTAATGAAATTCTCTACATATTTTATTATATACACACTTTTCATATTCTGTAGCGTTTCCGAGATATACTCTTTATATCCTCTTTATATACTTGGCAAATGTGAAGGACGTTTAGAATGTTTTACCAAGAAAAGTTAGCATTTATGCCACTTTGAACTGGTTGAAGACAAATTGCCATATATATGAGTATTTTGAAGGAAATTAAATTTTCTACAATATTATTTATGAAGACTTTTGTCGTGAGATGAACGTTTTAGAAGATATGGAGGGAAGTTTAACAGAAAACGTGAGGTGAATTTTTTTTTTTTTTTTAAATAGGGCACATTTTCCAAGCGTTTATCTCCGAAACGGTACAGAATATGAAAAATGTGTACATAATTTAACTAACATTAATTTAGTAAATAATTATGTTTTACTTACGACGCATCGTTTTCGAAATATGAGCGGAAAACCAAAAAAAGGGGCCTTTCGCGCGCCCCCCCCCCTTTCTGTTCCCAGGCCCGAAAACTCCAGGACTTTTAGTGTTTGCTTTTTTTTTTGTTCTAAATATTTTTTAGGCTTTAGCTAGACGCCATTGGCCATATGTTTGCTTTCTAATTACCCTGGATATGTTTCCGTAGAAAAACCTTGAATTACAAAAAACGCACTTTGTCATCCTTTATTGACTGGACCATAATCGGAATTTTTGCATTATTGACAAGATAAATATTTCCAATGTTATTAAAACTGATGATGATACGCATTTTAATATTGGATATGCAAATAATTTATCAATGCAAATGTATTGATGCTTCTATACCATCATGTACCTCAACTGAAACGAAAAGTTGTTTTTAAGAATTTAGTACACAATTAGTAATTCACTAGCCGTGGATTCGACGAACTAAAACAATTTCTATCAGGCAAGGTATTAGTTTAGTCACCTGCTTGTAATGCCTACTGTATAGTGGATTTTAAGGAGGTGAGGTATGCGTGGCCTTAGTCTACTAATTCTTAAGAGTTGGAAAAAAAATTTAAATTGGCTAATCAAACCGGATTCCGTTAAGTCTTTATGCCTCACTCACATTTTTAGATATTAGTTATAACTTGGATATTATTGCAAATAGATTATCATTTCTTGTTAAAGAGATAGCAAAGCGAGCTATATCCTGCTATTATATATGAATCACCAAAGGGGTTGAGTAGGTATGAGTCGATTGAAGATGTCGATTCCACCGATTCTCAATAAATAAATTAGTATCGAGAATCGATAATCCAAAGTCTGTACTACTGAAATTGGCAACTGTTTTGTGGTATCATATTATGTATTTATCATATGAATTACATTCACCAAACCAATCAAATGCGAAACTAAAAGTGACGCTTAAGAATCGATCCGCGATTGGCGTATTGACGATCTTGATGGAACGATATTTTGTTACCAAATTTTGGTCAAATAATTTATTCATTATTTAGCGCTACAGTCCTAGTCGGGCCTTGATTTCACAAAGAACAGACAGCCATGACTGCCTTTCTTCCGTCTTCCTCTTCCAACCTCTCAATCCCCAGTCACCTCAGGTCATCCTGGACATTGTCCAGCCACCTCAGCCTTGGTCTTCCTCTTAATCTTTTTCCATAAGTCACAACCTGCCTTATTACAGTTTTGTTGACAGCAACTTTGGCAGATCGAGACACTTCTCGAGACCTCATAAATTTACTTAGGGCAAAAAGGCATTTGCTACCAGTCTCTATTCTTGCTTTGATCTCTAATTTCATATAATTTTTTTTCTGTTATTAGAGATCCAAAGTACTTAAACGTGTTGCATAATTATGACAGAACATGATTCAACTGCCTCACATAGTTATGATGGCTTCATAATTGAATTCGAGTAGTGTTAGAATTAGAATATTTTACATTCTAAATTATCGATTCCACCGAGTTTCAAGAAAAAAATTGGTAAGGAGAATCGATAATCCCAAGTCCGCTCTGTACTGCTAAAATTGGCAATATTTTTGTGATACCTTATCATGTAATTACGAGTATTATATGAATTATACAAATATTTCTCGTTTATAACAACAGAGCAATGCTGTATGTTCCATGCTGTTTGTTGAATTTATCTGTCAAGGGAATAGGAAAAAACAGTATTTCAATTCCAAACTTCTTTTTTTTATCCCAGAATAATTTTTCATTACATTACATTTTCTTACTGGTGTTAAGCCCTGATAGAGTAATAAAACAAAAACAGAAAAATATTAATGCATTCTCTCATCTGAAGTTTTCAGTAAAAGGTAATTATAGAGTTTGCAATTATTTAAGTAATAAATGATACTCAGAACTATTGGAATATACAGGGTGTCCCGAATTCAAATAGCAAAACTTCAGGAACTTATAGGGGACTGAAAAACTAAGACTAAAAGACCTTTAGAGATTTGCTCGTTTTTGCTTAGTTTTAGAGAAAATCGCAAAAAAAAAGAAACAAAACAAAAATGTTACAGGTAGCGATTATCACCTTTCAAAGTTCGTCAGGCTAGGCAGTGAGATATGTAAACACTTAATGTTATCCTTTACATTCTTTTATTTTTTACATTTTGGTTTCCTTCTAGGATTATAATTCCTAAATCAGTCTTCAGTCAGTTACTCAGATATTTTTATGTAAATAGCATCAGCCACAATGCCGCATACATATTCTAATGTTGAATACTATGTTATGATTTTTGTGTATGGTTTCTGTAACGGTAATGCTTTAGAAGCGGTGCGGGAGTATGCGCGCCGATTTCCAAATAGAAGAGTGCCTAATCGACGAGTCTTTTCGTTAACTTTTAATAGACTACAAGAGACTGGGTCATTCTTAATAAGTAATGAAGGCGACCAATTCCAGGCAGCAATAAGAGTAGATTATCGGAGAAGAAATTGTGTCCAACGCCACTTCGATAACAATCCTGAGACTAGCATCCGAAGAGCATCTGCTGCTTTAGCAATATCGCGCCAAGCAATATGGCGAACTTTGAAAAGGTGATAATCGCTACCCATACCATCTTCAAAAAGTTCAGTATTTATTACCTCAAGATTAGGTCAAGAGATTGAATTTTAGTAACTGGTTTCTTGACAAAATTCGCGATGATAATTTATTTCCATTAAAAATTATATGGACCGATTACAAGAGGAGGAATTGTTAATCAAAGAAATTATCATGTACGGGCTCTTGAAAATCCCAGAGCTATTAGAGAGGTTAGGTTTCAGCATGAATTTGCTATTAACGTTTGGCTTGGAATTTGGAACAGATTACTGGTGGGACCATATTTTGTACCTGGAAGATTGAATTTCTGTATACATTTACGCATTTTTTGGAGAACGACTTTTCTAATTATTTAGATGACATTCCCTTACTTTGAAATGTGGTTCCAACTCGATGGATGTCCAGCTCATTATAGCAGAGTTGCTCGAGCTTGGCTGGATATAAATTATCCACAACGATGGATTGGACGTGGAGGAGTAGGCCTTGGCCACCTAGCTCACCTAATATGACACCCATGGATTTCTTCGTATGGGGAACCTTGAAGCAGAAAGTTTATTCGGTGTCAATCAACTCAAGAGAACAATTAAGAGACCGAATCATAGATGCAGTGCACCAAATATCATCAGAACAATGTTTAGCTGCAATTTATCAAGTGAGTGCTAGATGTAATGCCTGCATTGGTGGAAGAGAACAACATTTTGAGCAATATTTACATTAAAAAGAACATGACATAAATATAAATGTAAATAAGTAAGTATAAAAATGAAAACTTGTTTTGTTTCTTTTTTTGCGATTTTCTCTAAAACTAAGCAAAAACGAGTAAATCGCTAAAGGACTTTTTGTCTTAGTTTTTCGGTCGCATATAAGTTCCTGAAGTTTTGCCAATTAAATTCGGGACACCCTGTAAATATTTTATTTTTTTAGATAAGAATTTATAAAATTAATTATATTTTTGTATTGTACATTGTTTTTTTAATTAATTTATATTGTTTTCAGGTAATAAACGTGGATTGCTGTTTATTAACGTATTTATCAGATAGCAGTTCTGCAAAAAAAAAAAAAAAAAAAAAAAAAAAAAAAAAAAAAAAAAAAAAAAAAAAAAAAAAAAAAAAAAAAGCTCCTTTGAGAAATCGTTCCTAATTTTTATATTTTTATGTGTGTGCTGAATACAAATCTGAAGACAATAAAATTCTATCTAGCATCATTTTAAAGAAATTAAACGTTGTTTTTGAAAATCCTGAAATAGTGTATTTGTTTATTTATTCATTTTTTTTTTTTTTTTTTTTTTTTTTCACTCCCATGAACATTATTTCTGACGTGAAGTGTGCTGAATTCGAATCAACAGTAAAAAAAATTATACCAAGCACCATCTTTAAGAGATTTAAGTAAGTTATGATTAATAATTTCATTAAAGCGGTTCTAAAAAATATTTTCTAACTAAAAATAAAAAAAAAATGCTAATAATAATAAAAAAATAAATAATATATATTTTTTAAAGCATATAAATTAAATGATATTTATGAAATGCAGAGGGGGGAGAGGAGACTCAATAGTTCTGAATTGAAAATAAAAAATCGATATGAGTACCTGTATTAAGGATTGGAAAATTTTGGTTCAAACAAAAGTGTTAAGAAATAAGTACATAAATATTTCAAGTTGAAATTAACTTTTAATAGATTACAAATTTATTTAGACATTGTTCTAAGACATATTGCAATCCAAACCTAAACGCTTCTATAACAACAAATCATATTACATATGCATTACCTGTCATAGCATAAACACCTGATAATTTAGCAAACAAGAATATTTTACACACAATAGATATTTAATCTATTTACTGAATACATAATTCTATTTCAATTTATGATTAGTGTTTACTTAGCAATTATTTCATCTCGAGTTGTTTTTCTCACTTGACTTTTATCTCAATTTAACTGAATCTAGAACGGTCATTAGGTGAAGAGACTGTTCATATTTTTTAATAAATTAGAATTTTATTACAGAGCTAATTAATTGAACTTTGATTGTTACATAAGTTCTTGTGCATCAAAACAACCCTTAATTCGAGATCTCATATATATTTTTTAAAAATATTTTTTAATATACGCAACCGCATACATTATACACAAGTAAATTTGAGGAAAATGATACAATGACATGTCAATAACTATGACAAGGTGTCTTGACCATCAAAGAAATGTATTGATGACGATTACAATAACATGTCAAAACTTAAAAAGAACTACTCATCGGTAGCACTTCGATAAAACTTCTACACTAGAAGGTCTCTTGGGCATCTTCTTTTTAGAAGTCTCGGAGAATTATCGGAAATGGAGTGGGAAGCAAGTTGAGAAACTAATGGATTTCAGGGATTATGGAGCTTACTATGAAAGGAGAGGTATCTGGTTTGGGCTAAATCAGCAACATATGGAACATTAAGATCTTTATGGATAAGTTTATTGGTGACAAAGTAAGGAGCATTGAGGATTTACGAAGGATTTTGGATTGTAAGGATTGAATACGAGATGAATTGGATGGTTTAGTGGAGCCCCAAAGCTCAACTCCGTACGTCCAAATAGGTCTAATCACAGTCATGTATATGAGTATTTTGTAATTAATTGGGAGCTTTGAACGTTGTCTAGTAAATGTTGAAGTAGTCGGTTGGAACAAGGTCAGAATCTGTTCAACAGGGATTAGTGGTGTATCATTAAATATAAATAAAATTTAAACTGGTTACACTGCTTTGAAGTTTCATACTTTAATGTGTTTCTCTTTAAACCTAATAGACAGTAATAGACTTCCAGAGAATATTCTACTAACGTTCTCACGATCGACCGATTGCCGACAAGATATTTTTGAAGAAATATCATCACAGACAGACCATCATCAACTTTGAAAAAAAAAATGCAGCTTATGCACCAAGAGCAGTCAAAGAAATGTATTATGATATTGATGATGATTACAATAACATGTCAAAACTTGAAAAGAACTACTCATCAGTAGCACTTCGATAAAAATTCTACACTAGAAGGTCTCTTGGGCATCTTCTTTTTAGAGGTCTCGGAGAATTATCGGAAATGGAGGGGGAAGCAAGTTGAGAAACTAGTGAATTCGAGTGGGTATGGAGTTTACTGTGAAAGTGTTTTACTGTAAAACAGCAGCATATGGAGCATTAACATCATGGATAAGTTTATTTGTGAAATAATAAGTAGCATTGAGGATTTTTTGAAGGATTTTGGAATGCAAGGATTGGATACAAGATGGATTAGACGGTTTAGAGGAGCCCCAATGTTCAACTACATATGTCCTAATAGGTCTAATCACAGTCATGTAAATGAGGCTTTTGTAATTAATTGGGAGCTTTGAACACTTGTCCAGTAAAACGCTGATCGTAAATAAGATATTAACAACATTATAGATAAGTTTTTAAGTGAACGAGTAAGAAGCATTGGGGATTTTCTGAAAGGTTTTAATAAAAACAAGATTAAGATGTCGAGTTAACAAGAACGCTACAAGAAATGCAACAGTCTTATAAAATCAGCATAGAGATTGGAAGTAAACTGTCTTACGGAAGTGAAATTTAGGGAGGGTTAAATATTTGTTTCGAGAGTGTTAATTAAAGTATTTTATCCATGGGAATTTAATATATTCTTATCAAGGAGGCCACTTTGTTACGAAAATTTTAATGCAAAAAACTGATAGTTGTAAAATTCAACCTCTAAGTACACAGTTATATAATACCGAAATCAGATCATTACATAAACGATCAACTGTTCTTATTAAATTTTTAATTATATTTAATTCGATTGACTTTAATTATATCTCAAAAAATTATTACCTAACCTAACAGGAAGAGCACTTCATTCTTTATCAAAAATTTTCTCGTTATTTCGGTGGTTGTGAAGAATCGGGTAAGTAAATAACTTTGGAAATGAGGAAAGTATAAAACTTCAAAGCAGAATTTTTAATATTTGCGTTGAGAAAGTAAAGTGCCTATTTTGAAACATAATTTGTATTCTTAGATACTAAAATCATAAGCAAGTTCCTGTAAAAACAGATATCCACCCCAATTCGGATAATATAGATTATTTTAAAAACAATTGCTCTATTTTGTTATATCCCCACTCCAATGGTACGCGACAACATAAGGGCACAATATACAGCACTTCAGAGTCATTGGTTATTCATTTTTAAGTTATTTGAACAAGACTAAAGCAACAAGAAACTGCTCGTCGTTACAGACTACTTCAACATTTACTAGACAAACGATCAAACCTCCCAATTCATTACAAAAGACTTATTTACATGACTGTTATTAGACCTATTTGGACGTACGGAGTTAAGCTTTGAGGCTCTACTAAACCATCCAATTCATCTCGTATCCAATCCTTACAATCCGAAATCCTTAGAAAAATCCTCAATGCCCCTTACTTTGGCACCAATAAGCTTATCCATAAAGACCTTAATGTCCCATATGTAGCTGAGTTAGCCCAAACCAGATACCTATCCTTTCATAGTAAGCTCCATAACCACTCCAATCCACTAGTCTCCCATCTTGCTTCCTCCTCCATCCCTGATAATCCTCCGAGGCGTCTGAAAAGAAGATGGCCTAGAGACCTTTTAGTGTAGATTTTATTGAAGTGCTACTAGTGAGTAGTTCTTCACAAGTTATTTACATGCCATTGTATTAAATGTCAACACATTTACTTGTTGTATATTATTCTGTACAGTTGTAAATATCAATAAAAAAAAAAAAAAAAAAAAAAAAAAAAAAAAAAAAAGAAAAGTTATTTGAACATGGTATTTTATTTTTGCACTTACTAGCAGCAGACAAATATTTTCTGTTTGGACATAGTTTGGTTTTTTTGGACAAATTATTCCTCAGTGCCCCACAAGCAGAGCATATTTAGACCACATGTTTAGCAGTCTTTGAAAAGACACAACAGGGGAATATAGATTCTATGGTATTTCCACAATGGTGTAGTTCATTCAATAAGTAAAGAGACAAAACCCAAAACCGGTTTATTCAATCTGTACAAAACTTCGGTTACTTATCCCCAGCAACAATTATGCACTTTTCCCATCTTTCTACTAATTTGTAAAAGCCCTTGGCATAAACTGTTTTGGGTCGATCTAGAATCCACTTTTGCACCTGATTTTTGACCTCTTCAATGGATTGAAAATGTTTCCCTCATAGATCCTCTTTAAGGGGTCCAAACAGAGGAAGTCCGATAGGGCGAGGTCGGGGTTGTGGAAGGATCTCCTATCTCAGTTTCTGAAGTTTTTCTTTCGTCAGCTGTGCCGTATGTGGATGGGCATTGTCATAAATCAAAATCACGCTTTCAGTCAAGAGCCTGCGGCGTTTCGTACGAATTGCAAGCCTTATCTTGCTTTGCTCCAGAATGTCACTGTAATCCTGGGTGTTGATTGTTCTTTGGCTTTCAAGAAAATCACAATAGATTGGCCCCTGAAAATCCCAGAATACTGTAAACATGACTATACTGGGAGATGGCTGGGTCCTGAATTTTTCCCGAGTGGGACCAGTCGCATACTTCCACTTAAGGCTCTGTCGTTTTGAATCTGGCTCATAGTGATGGATCCATGTTTCATCATACGTTACAATTCTGTTGAAAAAAAAAAACAAAAAAAACCTTCTTCAATGGAATATCAATTTTTTAACCGCTGACTGATGTGAAACCAGGTGTTTAATGAAAGAGCGTGATAATTTCCGATGCGACTCCTCAGAAATCGCACCAGCCTTTGGACAATGGACTGTATGTAAAACTATAAAAGCCAGTGTTCGCAGTCTTGGGGAAATCTTAATCAGAAGATATCTGAACCAAATATTACAGAAAAAAATCACTCACCTGGATTTAGCCGCCGATGTACTTCCACGTCCTTTCGGAGGCCTCCAAAAGAATCGCGGGCGGGCGAATGATTCTCGCTGGCTGAAACACTCGGTCAAGATATTCTCCTCTCAAATCACCGCTCATTAGTTGGGGATACTAAGTCTTTATTAAATATCATAAGAAACAAAAAACACTTTAAAACCAAAATTTTGGAAAGCTTATCTTAGCCTTGTGCATAAATTTATAGGAAGACCATAAGGCCTTGGACAAAGGTAATTTCGCAAATTCGCTCCAACTGGTTCAGAAGACAGCGACAGACAAAGGACTAAAACATGTAGGGATTAGTGCATGCGATAAGGCTAGTTACGTATGAAATTTTATAGAGTGCGTCTATGAACGATATACTACACATTTCTCCTTCCCCCCCCCCTCACAAAAACGCCGATTGGCGCGAACATACCGTCCACCGAAATTGGGATGTTGCCCAATTTCATTCCAAAAATTAAACAATGAAAATAGTGGGCAGGCTACAACAAATTTATACAATATTAATAAAAGAAAGGAAAGGAAGCTCAACTTGAGCAAAGAGTGAGAAAAGACAAAAAAAAATTAAAATATTATAAAATGAATGGGAGGATAATTATACAATATAACGAAAAGGGAACAGCCCAACTGGGCAATAATTATATAATGTAAAGAAAATAAAACAGTACCACTGGGTAAACAATTATACACAATAATGAACATAAAATAGCACAACTGAAAAACGATTATACAATGCAAAGGGATGTCATTCCAGAAGCGTAGTGAGCTTGTTCACGGGTCTAGTGAGAGCACTGGTAGAGGTCTCAAGGGTGGCTGATCGTGAAACACCATCAGGCTCGAGCTCGGAAATGAGAGCTAAAGGCCGGGAGAGTGAGGAGCTGTTCAGTCCCTTGCTCACAACAACGCCGCCCACCCTGAGGACCCCCAGGCTATCGAGAAAAAGAGTACAGCTGCAGAGCACAGACCAAGGTAATTCGCTCCTACTGGTTCAGAAGACAGCGACAGACAAAGGACTAAAACATGTAGGGATTAGGCTAGTTACGTATGAAATTTTATAGAGTTCGTCTATGAAAGATATACGACACATTTCTCCTTTCCCCCCTCACAAAAGCGCCGATTGGCGCAAACACCAGGTATATTTGTGAGCGTCCTTGAGTTGTCTGGGCACGCATATCCCACAGGCTTTTTTGTACTGCAGCGTGTTGTGAAAATTGTTATTGACAGTTCCAGCACTCGCATTTACTTTTTCACTTATCAGTTGAACAGTGATACGCCTATTGTCCAAAATTAACGCATCAGTCCCAGATTCGAGAGAGGAAGTCCCGACTTCGGCCGGTCATCAATTGCGTTGCTCGTCTTTTGTAAACCCACGTTGGTACTGTTCTACCCATTTTTAAACGTTAGAACGGTTCAAAAAGTTGTCCCTGTAAACTTTTAACATTCTTCAGTGGATTTTATTACCTTTCTCACCTTCCACGACTAAAATCTGATCACAGCATGTTGTTCTTCCACAGTGCAATTCTCGAGCCAACTCGCCATCGTTAACTGAGTAAATTAAAGGTTATGTTTACAAAATATGATAGAACAGCTGATCTGATGTCATCGCAAGGCTGCTAACCTTATGTCCTAAAAGTTTCATTTGGCTCCATTCAGCCGATTTTGAGCAGTAGTAATTTGTTTTGTAACTTATTGAATAACTCTCGCAGTCTGCAAGACATTGATTTATGCTAGGTGAAACTACACGGTGTGATAACGTTTCTCCAAGTTATTCCTTTTTGGATAATCATTCTTCAATGGTGATATATCACAATATTATTTTCTATCTGTTTGAAGCCTTCACAGTTATAAAACGCCGACCATTTGCTTTTATTTATTTTTTTAATTTAGCTTCAATCTCTAGCGTGAAGTCAAAAATATACCACTTTTCTTTCTTTGCCTTCTGCATCGCAGGATTCATTATTATATTAATTTACATCAATGTAAATTTCACAGACAAACAATTTTTTATCATTGAAAACTTTGACCATAAAGTAGGTGACTTTAAGACTTTTGCTATTTCTGACAGGTAAATAAACAAGACATCAACACAAACAACACTAACTTTTCTTCTTTTCGAACAGTGACAAAACTTATCGTATTCCACATCATATTCAGCACGGGTTTTATCTGGTAGTAATTCCTCCGTTGCTTTCTGTGCTTTTTTCTAAAATAACTTCAGGTATTTCAAGAAAATCTTGAGCTGCCAACATTGTTTTGAAACATTAAACACAGGTTAACAATGAACTGAAATCGCTCAATGACCTAATTAAACACGAGTAAGTTTTTCAAAATGTTTATTCAACTGTTTCACTTTGCGTTCTAAGACGGAAAAGAGTTACTTCGCGTACTCAAACCGGGTATTGAAAACACGTGTTTTCGATAAAGAAAGGTATTTTTAAGTGAAAGAAAAAAAAATTAACAACAGCAAACCTTTTACTAGCTTTGTGAAATCTTCAAGAATTCCTCTCATCTACATCGCATTCGCGCACTTAAAGAAAACCTTCTATCGGAAGATTCTCCTTCATGTTTCGCATTGAGAACCACAATGAAGAGAATTGAGACATTTAATTCAATGCAATAAAACGGGCCATTATCAGAACCTTGACATTAAACAAAGAGCATTGTTTATGGATCCACAATGGACCGGAGAACTTGTCATTAAGGTGATGAGGTCATATACTGGCCTTCTCGCCTAGGACGATCTTTGCAACGGACATCCTTCGCCTTGCTGATGTTTTTTTTTTTTATAATAGAACTACAAGCAGGTTGGATTGCAACATTGAAGAGGGAAAGCGAAGTCTTTGAGGAAACAATAGATTGTTACAATGTTACTTCACTCTTCCGATAACATTATTGGAAAAATCTTTTGATGATTCTTTTGACCTGAATTAGGTTTCCCAACCACTAGAAACTGATTCTAGCTTCTAGAATAATACATAGAAATTTTATTGGTTTGTTTTTGTTTTTTTTATGTGTTTTAGGATCCATATTAAAAAGGGTTAGGTTGAACATGGTTTGAATTATATTGTTAGATACGTACGATTATATATATAAAAAAAATGTTAATCTGCCATTTGAATGGTTTACTGAAAATTTTATTTATTTTTATTTTTTTCCAAATCACCCACTATGTACGTTGAATCATTATTTTTTTTTATGTTTTTTTCGTGGATGCTTCTTTGCACTTCCTCCAGTACTCCTTCATACTCTCCAAAGTAAAGAAAGACATCTTTCTTCACTCTTCTAGCTTTAGGTCGTTCTTGAAATATTTTATTTTCATCTTTCAACAATTTACTTAATATTTCATTGTTTTTTTGTTTTTTTATATATCGTCTGTAATATTAAATTCATTAAGATCAAGTTGAACTTGCATGAACAATTACATTTTGTTTTTGAAAAAGTCGAATACTTGTTCAGTGAGTCTATTTTCATACATTCCAAATATGTAACCATAAATACCCATTCTTCTTTTTATAGTATCTATTTATTTTTTATTTATTTATTTTTTATGAAAAAGGGAAAAATGTAATGAGGCCTGTATATAGTAATGATTTAATAAAGGATAAATGAAAGTCGAAAATACATACAGTAGAGCGTCGATTATACGAACGTCAGTTATCGGAACGTTCAATTAACGGAACCTTTTTTTTTTTCTTTTTTTTAATGTATTTTTTAATTAAATTGATCATTTAATTACTTATTTGTATTGTTTAAATTTAAAAAAATTAAATTAAATTAAATCAAAATCAAAATTATTTTTTCCATGTATGTCTATTATTGAAGCTCAATATACGAGGTGTGATGAGAAAGTTCCAGGACTGAATTTTTATACATTTATTCATACAACATACAGGTTATTCAAATTTGTCTCCTTCGAAGTACTCCCCTTGGGAATACACACTTTTCCCACCGGTGTTTCCATTGATCAAAGGCCCCAGAAAACTCTTCTTTTGTAAAGGTGTTTCTCCTTCGAAGTACTGAACCTTACCCATTGTCGAGGGGAAGCTATAAAATAAAAAATTAAAATATGCTACACACTTTTCCCCACCAAATTTGTGTTTCCACTGATCAAAGGCCCCAGAAAACTCTTCTTTTGTAAAGGTGTTTAGCAGCTCCGTTGTTTTTTCTTTAATTTCGTCAACTGCTTGAAATCTTCGTTCTTTCAGGTGTGTCTTGAGCTTCGGGAAAAGAAAAAAGTCGGCTGGAGCCAGGTCAGGTGAGTAGGGGGGCTGAGGAATGACAGTCATTGCGTTTTTTACACAAAATTACGGATAACTAATGCAGAGTGAACAGGAGCATTGTCATGGTGAAGGACCCAATCACCACTTTGCCACAGCTCAGGTATCTTTCTTCTCACAGCATTACGCAATTTTCTGAGGGTTTCAAGATAAACAAAACGATTAATTGTTTGACCTTGTGGAAGGAATTCATAGTAGACAACACCTTTACAGTCAAAGAAAACCGTAAGCATGACCTTCACATTTGATTTGTCTTGGCGTGCTTTCTTGGGTCTTGGAGAACCTTTTGATGTCCATTGTGATGATTGGGCTTTTGTTTCCACATCGTAACCAAAAACCCATGTCTCGTCTCCCGTAATGACATGTTTCAAGAAGCTTTCGTCGTCATTTGCCTTTTGAAGAAGTTCCTTAGAAACATGAGTTCGGTGTTGTTTTTGGTCTTCAGTCAACAGTTTTGGCACAAACTTTACTGCAACACGACGCATTTGAAGTTTTTCAGTTAAAATTTCCTGACATGACCCAAACGAAATGTTACACTCTTCTGCCATTTCACGGATTGTTAGTCGACGGTCTGATCGTACGTACGAGAGCGTTCACTTTAGCAACATTGTCATCATGATTGACGTTGAAGGGCGTGCGGAACGAGCATCGTCGTCTGTGGATGTTCGGCCATCTTTAAACCTCTTGAACCACTGATGGCAGCATGATCGGCTGAGACATTCTTCACCATAAGCCTCTTGTAACATCAAAAAGGTTTCAGAAAACGTTTTGTTCATTTTCACTCAAAACTTCACACATGATATTTTTTGTTTTTATTGAATAAACGTTTTTCAATGTTTTTGAGGGTGCTGAATTAGAATCTGGCGTCAATTTTTGTGTTAAAAATCTATAGAGGTAGTTTGCTTGAAAATCTAATCATTTTTTTTTTTTTTTTATAGAATTTAATTAACCTAAACCAAAATCTATGGAGCAGCTGTATTTTTCCTTAAATTCGCAATCAAAAATAAAAATCTCGGTGCAAGAATCATGTTGATATCATTTTTTAAACTCGAGATAAAAAATATTTTAATTTAATGCTATTTTATTTTTTTTCTCGGCTTCTAGAGGCCAATTGGTCGGAACGGCAAAACACATGTCTAATATTTTTTGACCAGGAACCTCAAAAAAATTGCCAACAAGATTCGTGAGAGACTGAGTGGGTCCTCCCCTTGTCAGTCTCCTTCCCTCCCTCCATTTCCTCCAGAATATTCCTCTTAACTTCCATTTCTTCTCTCTTATGATCTCATTCCGGATTCGTTGAATCCTTACAACATTAGTTCAGATAATCGACCCACTTTTACTTACAAATAAAACAATACTTTATAATGACATCATGAAGCTGCCGTGTTAGCAAACTTTATATTTAGATTCAGCACCCCAAAAAACATTAAGATCCGTTGAGAAAATAGATTCAGCAGGTTTTTCCTAAAAACGGCCTTCTGGACCCTTATTTTACTTGCTGCCGCCATCTTGACCGTGTTCGGAAACGGCAGCAGTGATTTTTCTTACATAACATTTGATGATCTTTCAGATTTTTTTTTTTTATTATTTTTTTTTTAGGCTTATCATATAATCATCATAGTCGCAATGTTTGAGATTGAAATATTTGTAGTGTATATCTGTGTGTGTTTATTATTTTAACTTAATAATATAAATCTAAGAATTATATTACACTTACGATATACTGAGTCAGTACACAAATTATATTTTATCAAACTTATCCCCGACTATGCACGAATTTGTTAGTAAGCTCCTTCTATCTTCTCATTCGTCTTCTTCCATCAAAAGAACTCTTCTTAGATCACTTCTCGTCTCTTCAGCATCTCCCCCTTCATCCCCTAAATCCAAAACATTCTTCTTATTTTGATGTTTCATTTTAATCAGAGGTACATTCCTTCCATCTAATTTTTGAATTTTGAGTTATTTATCCGAAAACTCGAGGGTGTTCTATTTACTTCACCGGCAAGCTTGCCGAGAAAAGACAAAAGTAGGCTCTGTACTCCTTCACCAGAGTCAATCCACTGCTGACAGGATATAAAATGAAATTCTCCTTCAACTTCAGGCCCAAATTTAAATCCAGGCGTACCAATTCAACTATTTTCACAGTTTTAAGCCAATTCCTAGTTATCTAATTAAAGTCAAGTGTCGTAGGTGACATTTTAGTTGAAAACTTTTCAAGGTATTCGGCATAAAAATTTTTACTTAAAATTTTTTGAATGTTATGAATGACTTGATTGAATTTTCAATGTTATTTGGTGCTTTCTAAATTAAGATTTAAGAAGCCTTAAACAATCAGCTGTCAAAAGAAATCTATGAATATCCTGTTTTTTTAAAAATCGCATATATGAATTGAGGCGTGGAGACGCAAAAGGGAGTAATTTAAAAATTGAAAATTTTTCAGTAAACCCAAAAATAAGCATAATTCAGGTGATTCTTTTTTTTAAACAATTATTATTGGATCAGAAGTTTTTAAAAACATCAGAAATATATCTGTAAAATATTGTTCAGCTTTTCTAAACTTCAAATTTTTAAACAATTTAAATAAATTGGGTTTATCCCAATCTGCAAAAGAAAATTTAAAAAAGGCAATAAATAAGAAAAAACTCATGACAATTAACACATTATATTGTTTTATTAATTTAACTTTGAACAAAATTTGATGATAAAAATAATTAATAAAAAAACAAACTTGATTCAAACGGTTGTCTCGAGGTTTCTTTAAATGTTTTATAATTTTTTAATAAATCGAATACTAGTCTTGAGTTAGAGCCAGTCATTGAAGCAAAATAAACAAATACTACAGGGGTTCAAAAACTTTATCCGTTGTGGAGTAAAACATGTTAAAGAAAAATCTTATATCACTGCGGCCAATCATGGAGCATCTTCATTGTTTGTGCTTGATCTGTTTACATTCAAGTATCCGGGCACAAGTTCCAGGAGTAGCATATCTATTGAAGTTCAATTTTATTAAATAAGATTGGAATCGGCAGATGTATGAACAGACAGAAAATAGGAAACGAAGATTGTAGAAACCTCTGATGTTTTGACGAAGTCCGCTTCCAATTAGCTTCATTCCCAGATTTTTTTCTCGATACTGATAAATTTATTTCAGGATATCTCTCCATATTTAACACAACACAATAAATTGATTATCACACGTGTAAAAATATATCGACAACTAAAACCTTTTCAAATGTTCATTACTACTTCCGTAAGTGGTGCCCCAAGCGGCTGTTTTGAGAAACAAGGCTTTACCCGCTTCTGAAACTCAACCCAATCTTTGAAGGTAAAATTATATTGGATTTAGCATGTTTTGAAGGGGGAAGGATTCACCACCTTATAGAGGACGCTAATTTTGTTTAAAAAAACTATAAAAAAAAATTAAAAATGATAAAACGTGGATTTACCCCATTTTGCATCTTCAAGCCTCAATGCATCATTCATTTGTTTCAGGAAATAACGAAAACGTTACTTTCAATAAAAGTTTCTTTAAACAGCGTCTGGTTATCTTTTAACGCAATAGTTTACATTGAACAGCAGTCTTGATTTATCGCTTTCCTGTGACACGATAATTCTTAGGAATAAACATTTCTGAAAAAAAAAAACAACATAAACAATAAATGGAAGGGAAAACCCAGGATAAGGATTTATCGTAAGAAAACATTAAAAGAAAACTTGATAATTTTAAAAGAATACATTGAAAGATAGTGAATATGGAAAACTATTAATCTATACCTTGACAGTCTATTACGACTTGATGTAATTTAAATATATATTTTATCCAATTTCATTTCTGTTCGTTGTAAGAAATTTCGAGTATTACTTGATTTGTTTGATGAAAATTAAAAATTAATGTTCAAACCTAAATTAGCTTACTATTGTTTGTATACACAAATACTTATATACTGCGGTGAAAAAGTACCTTAAAAGAATTCAATTTTTTAATTTAAAAAAACCTGGACTAATCAAGAAATAACCTTGGTACATCGCAACCCACACACTACTCAGATATACATGTACCCAAAGTAACCGAACATGTACATAATAGTCCAGTCAATAAACATACTGTATAGTGCATAGAATATGCAAAAAAATTTGATTTCATAGCTTCCTTAGGAATAGTTAGAAGGTAAACATACCAAAAGTCCCCGCCCCTGGGGGGTGAGCTAATGGTCAGGGGAGGGGAGGAGGTCCCATTTTTGGGTTTTTTCGATTATATATCGAAAACGGTAGACTCTAGAAACATATTTTTCGAATCAAAATTAAAGCTAATTAAATTTTCTATAAAATTGGTTTTTTACATATTTGTCGAAATTCCAACGGTTTTCAAGATATACGTTATTGAAAATCGGTAATTTTATATTAAAAAAAAAAAAATAAATAAATAAAAAAAATTCACGCATATGTGAAATTAAAGTAAGTTCAATGCTCTACAACTCTCATTCTTTCATTTTTTCTGATAAGCGATCGAGGAAGGTACTAGAAGCAAACGTTTAACAAAAAGTGAGGTAACATTTGTTTTTTCTCGAAAATCACCGATTTTCAATAACCAATATCTATTAAACGGTTAGAATTATTAGAGATGTATATATAATTAATTTATCATTATATATAATTAATTTAGAGGAAATTTAATTATCTTTTATGTTTATTTGTAACTTATTTTTCTGAAGTCAATTGTTTTCACGATATCGAAAAACCAAAAAAAATGAACTTCTCCCCTCCCCCCCACTATTAGCTCACTCCTCAGAAGCGGGGACTTTTAGTATGTTTACCTTCTAACTATTCCTAACGAAGCTATCAAGTCAAAAATTATCGCATATTTTATGCACTCTACGTCCCTCATTTCAGCAGTCATTGATTACACTAAAAACCTGTATAGATGATTTGATGACAGACTTCATGGACATAACAACATACTCATTCATGACATGGCCACGACTGACGTACACAGAAAAACCCTCAGAAGGTTAAAAAGAAGCTGGTTGAGATATCTGCTCAAATAAACTCTTTTTTTTTTTTTTTTTTTTTTTTTTTAATCCATGCCAGGAGGAGGTACTTTTGAGTACTTGTCTCCCGCATAAGCTATACCTATACATCATTAACCCATTTACTTATTGTTGTAAATAAATACAGGTATGAATACAGAAATGAACTAAGGAACTAATGAAGGTGGATGTGCAATAATAGCAATACAATTAAAATATGTATTTATTGTGTCGACGTTTCAGCCTACAATGTAAACCTTTGTCGAGAATGATTATTTTTAAGGTAAACCAGAAGGTCTCGACAAAAAAAACTACGTGTTCAAAATTTAACACAAAATAAAAAAAACTTTATTTTATAATGATAACAACCAAACTGGGAAGGTTACAATTAAAACATTATTAATAATTATATACAAAACTGGTTGCCATGGCAACACATAAAAGTAGTCCGTCAAAAACAAAAAAAATTTAGTAAAATTAACATTTCTAATGCTTAGTAGCTACCGCTACATCTTCTTCAGTGTTATTGTGCGATGCCACAAGTGAAACTTTCCCAATTGTATGTATTCAATGAACACTACTATTGTTGTCTCTTATTACCATCATAAACAGAAGCTGCATTTTCAGTAATAATAAAAGTCACCCAAGGAAAATTTTTTTTCAATTTTTTTTTTCCCTACCTTTTCAGTTTTCTGTTAGACATACATTTTTAAATCAAATAGCTTAATCCTGCTGGCCGTCTATACTCTTATGTTCTTTATTTTTTTCGCTTACCTTTATGATTGTATTGTTTATTTCCAAAGGAGAGTCTTAATACACAACAGCCGAGAGGGATTGAGCAAAATCGGTCAATGTCAGGTTAAAATTTTTTATTACGTATTAGGAGAAACAGAGTCAAAAGGAGCTCACTCATTATTGAGCTAGTGTTATGCAACATAACGAGAGTTGAGCTCTTAACTGTTCATACTCTCCTAATATCAAACTACACGCAACGCCCTCGCGTTTCCCCAAAACGTATCCACTTTAGATCAACTAGGTCACGGGTAATACATGTTCCATGTTAATAATCCACATGACAGCTATTTATTTCTTACTACAGAATTTATTATTTACAACATAAAATGCATAATTTTTTTAAACCATTTATTGAAATTTACAACTGTAAAAATTATATACATCGAGCAAATGTGTTGATAATAATTGTAATAACATGTCAAAACATTAAAAGAACTACTCATCAGTATCACCTTATTAAAAATTCTACACTGGAAGGTCCCGAGGCCATCTTCTTTTCAGACGCCTCGGAGAATTATCGGGAATGGAGAGGGAAGCAAGTTGAGAGACTAGTGGATTTGAATGTTCATGGAGTTTACTATTAAAGGATAGGTATCTGGTTTAGGATAACTCAGCAACATAGGGAACAGTAAGATCTTTATGGTTAAGTTTATTGGTCACATAGTAAGGAGCATTGAGAATTTTTCGAAGGATTTTGGATTGCCAGGATTGGATACAAGATGAACTGTATGGTTTATTAGAGCCCCAAAGTTCATGTAGGACTAATCACAGTCATGTAAATGAGTCTTTTGTAATTAATTGGGAGCTTTGATCGTTTGTCTAGTAAATGTTGAAGTAGTTTGTAACGACGAGCAGTTTCTTATCTTTTTTAGTATTGTATGTGGATTCCAAGTAAGACCTTTATCCAATTGGAGTCCTAGGTAGCTGATCTTTTCAACCGGAATTGATGGAATATAAAATATACAATTAAATTATAACTCAGACAATATAAAAAAAAAATTAATATAATGAGATAACAACATTTTTTTTTATATATACATTTATTGAAATTTACAACTGTACAGAATATATACATCAAGTAAATGTATTGACAACGATTATAATAACATGTTAAAACTTGAAAAGAACTACTCATCAGTAGCACTTTATTAAAACTTCTACACTAGAAGGTCTCTAGGCCATCTTCGTTTCAGACGCCTCGGAGGATTATCAGGAATGGAGTGGGAAGCAAGCTAAGAAACTAACGGATTTAAGTGATTTTATGGAGCTTACTTTGAAAGGATAGGTATCTGGTTTGGGCTAAATCAGCAACATATGGAACATTAAGATCTTTATGGATAAGTTTATTAGTGACAAAGTAAGGAGCATTCAGGATTTTTCGAAGGATTTTGGATTGTAAGGATTGGATACGAGATGAATTGGGTGGTTTAGTGGAGCTCGAAAGTGTAACTCCGTACGTCCAAATAGGACTAATCACAGACATGTATATGAGTCTTTTTTAATTAATTGGGAGCTTTGAACGTTTGTCTAGTAAAAATTTTAAATTAGTCTGAAACGACGAAATAACAATAATTGTCAAATAACAAAAATGACCCTTATGCCTGCCTGTATTTAATTACAAATTTTTCAAAGTGCAATTTATTTTAAAATAAATTTTTGAATCAGGATAAATTGTGATACAGATATATCTGAACTGCGAAAACAATTTTGTAATTGTAATAAATAATATAAGAATGTTTAAGAGTGAGTAATAAAATTCCAATATAGTTTATTTTTTATTATCAGAGAGCTATATTTACGGATTAATGTGTTTCACATTCCGTTGTTATTATTGCAGGAAATTGTTTATATCCTTTTATCAATATTAATTCACGGAAACCTAAGTCAAATATTCCTTTATTCGTTTACACAGCAATTCTAAAATGACTAATGAACAGTAGCATCGGTGAAAATAAAAATACAAAATAGCGAATTATGCACTTTTACCGTTTTAAAATTTTCCTTTACCGAATCGATACAAGCAGTAATAAAAGAGAAGACAAATAAAAGGCGAAAGTAAACAAATGAACATCACCAGATAGAGTCAACAACACTAACGAGTGTTACTAATTGGTTTTGAATATTAATTAAGAATCGTAATTAACAAGCACACATCGTATCATTATATCTATGGCGGTATTATAACTATTTGCAGGGCATTCATTCCTACTCTATACCGCTTCAGTTCGTATAATAACATAATTTATCATCCGTGAAGTAATTCATTTGCAGCATAATATAATTAATTTATTAATTAAGTAGCTTTGGAAGGCGCGGTATGTCATTGAGTAAAGGACTGCCAAACTCCCGGTCCTGAGTTCGAATCTGGCTGAAGGAAAAAAATGTATACCGTGAATCGAATTCGAGATAAGGAATCTCTCCAGGGATAAACAATAAGCATAAACATATTGTAGAGTTCATAAAATATGCGTTTATTTTTTACCTCAGGGCTTCGATAGGAGTAGATAGAAGGTAAACATACTAAAAGTCCCCGTCCCTAGGGGTGAGCTAACGGTGGGAGAGGGGAGAAGGTACAATTTTAGGATTTTTCAATTATATCTTGAAAACGGTGGACTCCAGGAAAATATGCTACAGATCAAAATTAAATCTAATAAAATTTTCTATAAAATTATTTCTATACATATTTGTTGAACTTTCAACGGTTTTCGAGATATACGTTATTAAAAATCGATAATTTTCGAGAAACATAAATGTTTACCTCACTTTTTGTCATACATTTGCTTTTAGTGCCTTCCACGTAAGTTTTCAGAAAAAAATGACAAAATCAAAGTTGTGGAGCATTAAATATACTGTAATCTATACTTTTAGATAAAAGGACAAGCCATCTTTCGTTTGTGATCATTAACCGCGAAAACTGCTGAACTAATCTGTACCAAATTATATGTTCAAGGAAGTTTTACCAATAATAAAACTTAGAGATTTTTAATTATATTGCTATAAAATAGCAACAAATATGCGGTGAGTAGTGAAGTTTGGTAATCGACCGATAGGTGGCGAGCACCATTCGAGAGAGGTTACAAAGGTACGGTGTTATATAGAGCTAGATATTTATGATAACATTTACATATTTCCAATTAAATTGTTATTAAAAAAGCTATGAATGTATGAAGGACATGTGGATCCCAGTGCAGTTTAAAAATCTACCGATATGTGGCCATTCTGAAACAGTTTGCAAAGATAAAACTATTAAAATTAACTGTACCAAATTTTAACTACATCTTCTAGTTGTAGGAAGGTTTATAATAATAAATTATACTATAATAATAATAAAAATATATAGTCCTCAGTGCTATAAACGAGGTTTGCCAAACTGTCATATACTTTTATAGTAAAAAATTAAAATCCATCCAGATGGATCGATAAAATTATTTCTGCCAAATTTGGTGTCTAATTATGCTTTTACGTACTCTTCAAACACCTAATAAATGCAATTTTAACCAAGTTAAAAATTACTGCCATGTGTGGAAATATCATTGAAGAAATAAGGCTAAATTCCATACTTGAATTCAAGATTTTTATCGACAAAGAAATGAAATTCAATTATTAGTTAAATAATGTAAGTTCTTTATTTATGAGAGCATGCGAAGCCGTGACGGTGTATGCTAGGTTCATTATACGTATCTGACTCTTCAAGATTAAATGGTAAATTAAAACATAAATTAATTTTTTCTTCATTTTTTTTTTTTATTAATTACAACGACGTAAATATATATGTGCTTATTTTATTTTTCGATAAGCACCAGAACTTCTTAACAAAAAAAAAATCTTTGGTGAAATGGCCGACAAATCCTTCGGATATTTATTGCTTGCGCGAGTACTGGCAGCCCGAAGGAAGTAATCGGGCTCATGTCATCGTGAACCATGGTATGGTACAGTGCCAGGCTACCCGTAACTCGATTATCTGTACCTTGGGGGTTCAAGGACAGAGACAAATCCTTCTAGATCCCCAGATTATGGTTTACCATGGGCAGTAGGCTGACTTGGATCTATATGTCTTTCCCTGAAATAGATCATTCACGGACTAAACCTCCAGATGTCTGCATTCTAGAAAACCACTTCACAATACCCAAATAAGATAAATGGGGATATGATACAGAATCATCACTCTCAAATCCGGATTTTGCGAGATGCCTCCAGCAGGCTGACGCCTCACATACCCAAAGGATGTGGTAATTTCCAGAGATACCCGGGCTAACTAGGCTTTCCTTGGATGATGTTCACACATTTCGAGTGTTTACTCATCAAAGTGATCACGCTCAACTGTGTTAACATTGATTGCATATAATATATAAATACTCAAAAGGTTGTTTTTTACAGTAAAATGAACCATTCGGTCGGTAAAACGTTATATTTGACCTTTAACTATTTACTGAGAGAGAGCAGGATATGTCACCATTGTATGTCTACAGATCGTCCTGAACTTTATTTACAGGACTATCCTTCTGCAAAGTTGAAGCTTTTGAGTTATGTCGTTGTTTCAGGAAATGAGCGACATATGCCTATTCTGTCTAACCCAATCACTCATTCTATATATATATATATATATATATATATATATATATATATATATATATATATATATATATATATATTTATATAGAATAGAATAGAATAGAAAAAAAACTTTATTCTGGGACAAAGTCCCTTAAGAATAACTTTAAATAACACAAAGTAAGATCATAACTGGCCGAGAGCTATTAAAAATAAAACAACATAGATAAAATTGAATACAAATATGTATGAAAAAAAATACAGAGGAAAACTAGAAAAAGTAAAAACTATAAATAAAAAGAGATTGAAAAAATAAATATACAAAATAGAGGTTAATATTGTTATTAAAATTGCAGAAGAGAAAAAAACCAAACAGAAACTTAAAGAAAAATAAAAGATAGAAATATTTCACTTATTATGGCATCACTCCTCTTTATTATTCATCTATTAAGTTACATGTTTTGGGAAAACTTTGTCCCATCCTCAGACTTTAACAGTTATTTCTCCTTGGTGTTAACACACGAGACACGGTGTGTTAACACCAAGGAGAAATAACTGTTAAAGTCTGAGGATGGGACAAAGTTTTCCCGAAACATGTAACTTAATAGATGAATAATAAAGAGGAGTGATGCCATAATAAGTGAAATATTTCAATAATTGTTAACTCCTTCATTGAAGAATTTAGTATAAAAGATAGAAAATTATAAATTATCATTACAAGAAATTAAAGTATTATCATAATCAAACTATAATTTATGCTAATGTTTTATGTCTGACGGTCTTAGTAAATTAATTAGACGATTACATACATAGTATACATATCCTTATAGAGAGCGTCGGGTTGGAGGGAAAGAAGATGGTGAAAGAATAGTGTTTTGAATGCTCCAAGGGAAGAAGCATTGCGAATACAGGGGGGAGGGGAGGGAATTCCAAAGAGTAGAGGATCGGACAAGGAAGGAACGTTGGAATGCAGTACTTCTGTGGGATGGAGTATAGAGATCGGAAAGACGAGATCTTGTATGCAGTGATTTGATAGCGGACTTGAATTTCAGGTTACTGTAAATAAAGGAAGGGTGACGGGTGTTGATAACTTGGAATAGGTAGGTGCCTAGGAAGTATTTTTTCTGCGGAAGGAGGGGAAAACCTAATTTAACTCAGTGTGGAGATGCGAAACTCGAGGGTCCGAAGACAAACCTAATGAAGTAATTCATGATGCGTTTTAATCTGTCCTCAAGAACCGTCGAGGAGCCCGCCATATATCACACAACATAGTCAAATTGTGGGAAGATACTAGAAGCTTGCGCTTGCGTATATATATATATATATTGGACGAGGTAAGGTCCGAGTAATACAATGCATACATCAAAAGTTCCCAACCATGCTCTCTCAATTTTCACCTATTGCTTAATTTTTATGTGTCTAACGTCGTCGTGACAAACAATAACGCCTTTCCTATTGATATCTGACCGTTTTTTCTTGAATCACCTGCTTCTATCGCATTATTTGTTGACAGTATAGAGTCTAATTAATGATTTGGCCAGGTTCGAGCACCTCGTGATGAAAACTTTCTTTCCATTCCATCAAAGGTAATCCAGGAATGCATTTCCCATCACCTGTAATCATTCTTTTCAAATGTGGCACGCTTTCGCTTTTTTTGGTAGCGATTCACAACCGGAAACTAGATCAATAAAACTTTTTACGGTTGATTCATCTAGAACCGATACGATGAGGAAGAATGTAATAATAACTCAGGAATTCTCCTAGCCCTAAGTTTGAATGGTTTGTGGTTTCATATTAATTCAAGAATTAGTCATTTGAAAAAAAATAAAAATATAATTAGTCGTTTAGACACCTGTGACGCTGGAATTCTGACACTTGACGTCAAACCAAAACCGCTATAACCACATGTTTTCTTGTTGTGAAAATCCACCACTAAATGATATTGTGATTTCTTTGGTAATTATTCTTTTCTTTTTTTTTTTTATTTAAGCAATTTACCGTGACTTTGAGGCAAAAAAAATATAACACGGGAGTATTCCTAGATGTGACAGCAGCGTTCGACACGGTGTGGCACCGTGGTTTACTGCACAAGCTAAAGAAGACTTGGCCTCCGCTCTACCTTTTCAGCATCATAAAATCATTTTTGACTAACAGGACGTTCCAGGTAAGAATAAACAATTCCATCAGCGAGAGAAAAGTTAACCTTTGCCAGAGTACCCCAAGGGGCCATACTCAGTCCTATTTTATTCAATCTGTATTGCTCAGATATTCCCCAATTTGATGAGGGCACAATTATGGCTCAATTCGCTGATGACACAGCACTCCTGTCCCAAGATGACGACCTTCACGAAGCCATCAGGAAACTTCAGAATGGCCTGAACGGTGTTTCGATATGGTTCCGGAAGTGGAAACTTAAGCTAAACCCATCGAAGACAGAAGCGAAAATCTTCACCTTACGTCGTTTCAACATCACTGACCTGATTACACTTCGACTCTATAACCTTCCAGTCCCCTGGAATCCTAAATACCAGGCAGTGCGTTACCTAGGAGTACACCTTGACACCAGACTGACTTGGAGATTACACACTAACTACATCTTACAACAAGCTAACGCAAGACTTAAACTTTTGTACCCTCTTTTAAACAGAAAATCATTACTTCGACACAGAACTGCTATCTTAGTACTCAAAACCATGTTGCGGCCCCTACTGACATACTCCTGTCCTGTCTGGTACAACACTTCAAAATCAACCAAAAAGAGACTACAAACATTCAAAAACAGAATACTGCGTATGGCGGTTAACGCACCCTGGTTTTGAATTCCCAACTTCACCGGGAACTGGGAGGTGATCGACTCGAAGAGTTCATTAACAGCCTCACAAGGCGACACCATGAGCTTCTCCACGTCGCATCTGGAGCTGGAAACTCCATATCAAGAAGATTTAAGCCTAGGGCTTACCAAGATTTACTTGGATTATAACATTTTCCTTTCTTCAAACAATTCGTGGATAACATTTATTGATGAACCGAAATTTAAATAAAGTTTGTTTGTTTGTTTTTTTATTTGTACACGTTTTAAAAAGTTATTTATTTGATTCTGTAGAAGAGTAGATCACGTGACAAACCGAATTCAACGCAGGTTTTCATTGTCGAAGCACAACATGCATTTTTACATTTATGGGACTTTTAGTATGTTTACCTTATAACTACTCCTAATGAAGCTATGAAGTCAAAAATTATCGCATATTCCATGCACTTTACACCCCTCATTTCAGCACTCATTGACTGGAACGCCTTGAAGTGGTCAGTAACAGTCGATCTGTTTACTGTGAGATTCTCTGAAAGTATTTCAACAGATGTTCTGAGGTTAAATTTGACAAAAGCACTCCGGACTTTTTCACACACGACCTTCCTAGACTTCAAAGTTGGAATCGAACCTTGAACTCAAAAAATAAAAAGGTCTGACTTCTGTGGAAATTGTTCACCACCCTTAGTTCTAAATACGGTATAAAGTTTTCCTCAAAATAGAGTCGGGTTTGGGCGAGGAGATTTGAAATTTTTTTAACACATTTAGAGCTGAGTGTAGTGAACAATTTCAACCAGTCAGACATTTATTTATGGAGTTCAAGGTTCGATGGTAATTCCCCTGTACTAATAATGGCATATCATCTAATAATGGCAGTATCTTGAAACAAACCCCTAAGGAGTTGGAAACCTCTTGTATCTTAAAAGACTTATTGTATTCACATTTCATTTTGCAGAATACCTAAAATGCCGAAAAGTAAGGAAGAAATCAAAATTTTTTATTTTGTCGTTCAAGGTTATGAAGTTTACTTTTTGTTACATAAAATGTTAAAATAAAAATAAAAAATTGATGAAAAATACAAACATTCTTTTATTTCTTGAGGTATATTTAAAAATTACCATTGTTTTAAGAAACATCTGTTTGCTGTTACAAGGTACTAACGGATTGTTGTACATTGAAACAAAAAAACCTTACATCCTATTTTGCTGCTCATACTCAAAGAATTCTAAAAATTGGGATTTCGATCCTCTATAACTATTTCTTATTTCTATTACTTCTACGTTTCACCAGAAGAAAAAATATTTATTCCCAAAATGTCATTTTTGGAACGTTTTTATAAGATTAAGAAGTTTTAGTATGTCAGTAAAGATCGGTTTAGATTTGACCGTGAAAGATTACACTTGGAATCACAAATTGAAAATAGATTGATTAAGATGTTTGTTGATTAGTATGCACCTATAAATGTTTACTTCATGTAAACGTTCTAAAATTATTCTCAATAACGATTTGAAAAATAAAGGAAGATCACCATTTAACAAGTTTTATATTACTACATTATTTTACAGTTATATTATTTTTTTTATTTATTTTTTTTTTTTATTTATCCAACTGGACAAACGCTTAACATGCAATCCAGGTACAAGTCTAAAATGGTAGGAAACTGCTCGTCGTTTTCGACTTCTTCAACATTCATTTGACAAACGTTCAAATCTTCCAATTAATTACAAAAAACTCATTTGCATAACAGTAATTAAAATAATTATTTAATTATTTAATTTCAACTGCATCTTTGACTAACTTTGCTATTATTTTGTATTCAATTATTTATCTAAGTTCAGATATTCTTATAATTATATAAACAGCTATTAATTCTTTCGTTGACTAATCTACTTTGTATTATTATTTTTTCTTATTCTTTTTCATTTTTAAATTATTTTTTTAAATTTTTGTATCTTTGTCACATCCAATTTTTTTGTTATTTTAGCCCTGATGAAGACCTGCAAGGCAGGCCGAAACGTCGGCACGCCAAATATAAAGTTTTTAATTTAAAAACTCTACGTGTTTATGCACCTGACTGCACCCCTGACCATTTCTTCACTAAAAAAAAATTATTGATTTTTAAAATAAAATTATTAAATTTAACAAACAAGTAAATAAGAGTTTAAAAAATGAAGAGAAAGATTAGTTTTCCTTATTTCTTAAAAAAAAAATTTAATGAAAATTGGGGCTTAAATACAGATTTATCGATTCAATTTATTATATATGCATAAATAAACATATTAATAAGAGAAATATGAAGGCTATGACTCATTACTGAATATAAACATCGGCTGGAAACCCGGGAATGCCAGGTGATGTGGTGGGGAGAGAAGATACCCTACGGGTCAGGTATATCTGCGTCCAGTCAGTGTTAGTACAGCCGTTGTCTTCTCCGCATCAAACCAACATTCTTCTAACATCATTCGCAACATTCCCGCATTCTGTAAGTACCCACTACATCTAATGGTTATCCTATAGTGACTGATCGCCTGTCCCGTTTTCGTGTCGATGACATTTGATTGCAACTAACATACGGGTCTTGGTGATTGCTTATAAACTCTGTATCATGACGCAGTGTGTTCATAGTTGTGCTTCAACAGTCGTCAGTAGCATTCGAATCCCTCAGGAATAAGTGAGTTTAATTTTTTTCCATTCAGCCAGCAAAAAATCCTTCAACACCGCAAAAAAAAAAAAAAATACATTTAAACAATATTTAAACATTTAAAAACCAAGAATAAAAACTTTTGTAATGCTTGAAACTAGAAAACTACTTTTAGAAAACACTTTCACCTTGAGATTCGTCTTGCGCTGGTGGGGATTTTCTAATATTCGTCCAGGAAGTTTCATATTTGCTTTATTAGAAACATTCTTACTCGTGTTAATTTTTTTCTCTGTTATACAACAGTTCTCAACTAGTTTCAAAGCCCTATGTAACCTGTTACGTTACTGTTAAACTAGTTTCAACTGTTCTGCACAGGCTAAAATAAGAAAAATATAATTTTATGTATATATATTTATTTAAAAAATCTAATTAGAAAAAAAAATTTAAGATCGTTAAAGGCTACTTTCTTTAATACACTTTTATTAACTTCACCTCTATATAATTTCATATTTCATCGTAATTTTAATCAATTTCCAGCAATCTGATTAACTTCAAAATTTACACACGTTTCAAGGGCCAATGAAAATACAATAACTACACAACTTTGTTCTAATGTTCTCACTTAGTTTAGTAAAATTATCCCCAAAATGGGGGGGGGGGGGTCTGCCTTGCAGAAGTAGTAGGTTTTACGTTTTTTATATGGTCCAGATGGGTTCTGAGAATAAAATGTTTGTGGAGCAAAAAATACCAAACTTTTTGATATTTTTTCAGTTACCAGAATAAAACATTTAGAAAAATTCTTTCAATCGAAAAATGTTTTTATTTATAAAATTAAAGTTTATTAAATTTTACGTCTAAAGACCTCTCTTGAGATTTAGGCTTTTAGCTACAATCGATTGTCAAACACCGAAGAATCTTGCCAACTTCAAAAAGTTAGTTTTGGTTATGTCTAAGAGTCTGATATGATCTAGTTAAAGTTGTAGATCATTACATTGTGTGCAGGTTATGGTAAAGTAAAAGTTTGCCCATTCTTACTATGAAATATGTCAAAAAAAAAAAAAAAAAAAAAAAAAAATTGTTGGTTGATTTTGGATAATTGCTAATTGGGAAATTAGCTTCGAACCTTTAACTCAAAAAATTAGGTCTGACTGCTGCAAATCGTTCACACTTTTTAGTTAAATTTGGTATAAAAGTTTCTTTTTTACATTTTTTTTTTAAAACTATTATTTTTTTTTCAATCAGGACTAATAAATAAATTTCCAAATCTATTGGAATTCTTTTCATGTGAAAACTAGTTTTTAATGTTAAACTAATAAGTTCACAAAAACATACAAAAATTTTCAAACACCAGCACTTTGTTACATTGATTATATATATTAAACTTTTTTTTAAAAATGTAAGAAAAGAAAACAAATGGTACTCACCTAAAGATACAAAATAAATCTATGATAAATAACCCGCAGTTAGGCATTGCCGCAAAAGTGGCAATTAATTCATCAATCCTAATAATATTGATCCTTCTATAACATCATGTGTACCTCAAGTTCTAATTTGTTCATTAATCGAAATTCTACTTTATAAAACCCATAGGAAATGCGTGTATAAAATTTAATGTTTTATTTTTGTAGCAGTTTGTTTATTTTTAATAATTTTCAATTAGAAGTAAAAATCTGTAGGAAAAATAGTATAGAATTTCTGGTTAAGAACAAAACAACACACAAAAAATAATCGAAAAAAAAAATGTTTACATATTCTTACCGGATTTCATTTGTTTCTGTTGTTAATTATTTACACAAGAATTTACGAATTAAATTGTGTCTTAATTTTTCTTTAACCTAATACTTCAGATTATTATTAGGATTATAGTATAAACATAATTGTAAATAAATTTAATTGTATATATTTTAAAAATATAATTCTTAAAAATTATCTACTTCTTTTAAAATAAAAATGAAAATCAGGCAACCTTTCTTAAAGTTGTTTATTAGATTGTTTAGATTGTTAGATTTATTATTGTGTTGTTATTAGAAAAATCTGCCCATTTCAAGCAATAAAAGTGATTTCATATGTTTTACTAAACTTTTTATTCATATATCAATTTATATAATAAAAATATTTAATAATTGTTTGGTTAAATTATACAAAATTAAAGTATTTGGTCTGAACTGAAATCTCTAGTATGTTTATGTCAAAAATAAACAAAAGAACGGATTAACCTCACGTTTTAAATTTGTTTATTCATTTCTTAAACATATGATTATTTAACTGTGTAAAATAATTATTCTGATTCATTACATGTTTTAATTGCCATAGATATGTTTTTAAGAATATATAACCTCAGCGATTATGCGGTAAAGTAAAAAAAAATCCAACTTTTCAAAGGAACAGTTATAAAATTTAGAATAATTCGGACAAAATATTTTTTTATCTATTTATCAAATTTACATTTAAATAAAAAAAACAAGATTAAAGCGACAAGAAACTGCTCATCGTTACAGACTACTTCAACATTTACTAGACAAACGTTCAAAGCACCCAATTAAATACAAAAGACTCATATACATGACTATTATTAAATTTATTTGGACGTACAGAGCTGAGCTTTGGGGCGCCACTAAACTGTTTAATTCATCCCGTATCCAATCCTTACAATCCAGAATCCTTCGAAAAATCCTCAATGCACCTTACTTTGTCACCAATAAACTTATCCATAAAGATCTTAATGTTCCATATGTTGCAGATTTAGCCAAAACCAGATACCTATCCTTTCATAGTAAGCTCCATAACCACTCAAATCCATTAGTTTCCAACTTGCTCCGAGGCGTCTGAAAAGAAGATGGGTTAGAGATCTTCTAGAGTAGAATTTTAGAAGTGCTACTGATGAGAAATTCTTTTCAAATTTTGGCATATTATTGTAATCGTTATTAGCTCATTTATCTTATGTATATATTTGTATAGTTGTAAATTTTAATAAATTGATGCAAAAAAAAATACATTTAGTAAATGTGTAGATAATGTTCACAACGACATGTCATACTACTCATTAGTAATACTTGAAGTTCCATATTAGAAGGTCCCTTGGACATCTTCTTTTCAGAAGGTTAAGAGCTTTAATGGGAATACAATGGGAAGTAAGTTGAGAGACTAGTGAATTTGAGTGGTTATTGAGTTTACTATGAAAGGATAGATATCTGGTTTGGGCTAAATCAGCAACATATGGAACATTAAGATCTTTGTAGATAAGTTTATTGGTGACTAAGTATAACGTATTAAGGATTTTTTGAAGGATTTTGGATTGTAAGGATTGGATACGAGATGAATTTTATGGTTTTGTAGAGTCCTAAAGCTCAATTGCCTTAATAGGTTTGATTACTGCCATTTTAAATTACTGATTAGTTTTAAGAATCGAATAATTATTTACTGAATGTTATCTTACTTTAATTAAATTTTTAAGATTATATTTGTTATCAATTAGTTACCAAATTTTTTTTAAAAATAGATGAAGATAAATAATTTAAAAAATAAAACACTATCGCTAGTTGTTGCAATCTTGTGTTTGAATCACATTAGAGAACTTTCTGGTGTTGACTCAATTGTCAAGCACTATTTATGATCCCCCACTCTTTATTTTTGTTCAGTTACATTTTTCTTTAATAATAATAACAAAAATATAAGTAAATATATTTTCAAAAAGGTTTTTGCCAGACAATCACAGTATTGTATACTCTTCCTTTGGGATATTACCCACACTTTCACTCCCGATTACATCACAAGGTCCTGTTTTCTCCTCTGGACACAATCGGAATCCAATTACGCACAACCGCGAAGTAGATGATACTCCCCGTGTATGCATACAATGCCACTTCGATCCCAATGCTTTATCGATAGTGATTACTTTAATGGCAGATAGTTACTGAGGAGGAAAAAGTAGGGCGCAGTTGGTAAGCTGGAGTTAAGATTGCCAGAGGTTGTATCTCTCTATTCCAAAATTACTTTTCACTTGTGATTCGATTTCCGATGATCGATTCTTGATACCGATATATCGGTTTTAAAAGATATTGTTATAGTAAAAATAATCTATATGAAACCTAAAAAAATAATATTATTTACAACTGTATTCATTATATACAACAACTAAATTTGAGGAAAATGATTAAAATTACATCTCAATAAGTCGTAAAGAATTACTTACTATTAACACTTCAATAAATGTTCTACATTAGAAGGTCTCTTGTCCATTCTCTTTTCAGACGCGTCGGAGGTTTATTGGGAATTGAGTGATAAGCAAGTTGGGAGTCTAGTGGATTCGACTGGTTACGGGAGTTTACTATGGAAGTACAGGTATCTGGTTAGGGCCAAATTAGCAGCATATGGAAAATCAAGATCTTTATGGATAAGTTTTTTTGTGACATAATAAGGAGCATTGCGGACTTTTCAAAGATTTTTGGATTGGATAAAAGAAGAATTGGAGGGTTTAGTGGTGCCCAAAAACTCAACTCCGTATGCCCGAATGGGTCTAATTACTGTAATGTAAATAGGTCTTTTTTAATTTACAAGGAGCTTTGAATGCTTTTCTAGTAAATGTTGAAGTAGTCGGAATTCAAGAAGTTAATCATTAAACAGCATATATCATTTAGATGTACAAAAAATGGAAAAAAAAAATAAAAATCTATATTCTGATATAACAAAATTCCACAAAAATAACAAACAAAATTGTAATAAAATGATGTTATTGTCTTGTTGCATTTATTTTGTTAGTACTTCAGCTTCAGTAATTTAAAATCGTAATTATTTTTTTTTCCATTTCCAAGTGACAAATACATATACTCAACAATTGCAGCAACAGTTCTTGTTTTTGTTTCTTTTTAATATTGGTTTAAATTCTGTATCAAATCCGCTACCTAGGACTCCATCTAGACAAACGTCTTACTTGGAATCCACACACGAGACTTAAAAGACAAGAAACTGCTCGTCGTTACAGACTACTTCAAAATTTACTAGACAAACGTTCGAAGTTCAAAATTAATTACAAAAGACTTATTTACATAGCATTAATTAAACCTATTTGGACATACGGTGTTATGCTTTGAGGCTCCACTAAACAATTCTTCTCGATACCAATATAAAAAATCCTTCGTAAAATCCTAAATGCCCCTAACTTACTCACCAATAAACTTATCCATAAATACCTTAATGTTTCGTATGTTGCTGATTTAGCACAAACCAGATACCTATCTGTAACGTGGTAAAATGGAAACAAGGTTAATAATAAACAACTTTATTGCCAGCAAGCTTCAATTACTGAATATTAAATAATGAACTATAACTAATACAACCTTCTTGTGATGTGGCTTCTTCCTGATCTAGTCCTCAGAATAAAGCGTAGTAAAAGACCGCTTCACTAAGAATAGTTTTTTTAGGTTTTTTACAACATATCCTGTAACCTTCGTCTATATCTAAAAATCCATGCTTTTTTTCCCTGGTGATACTAAGAGGTAAGAATCACCTGCTAAATATCAAAGTAACAACGTTACCCTATCCTTCCATAATAAACTCCATAACCACTTTAATCCACCAGTCTCTCAACTTGTTTCACATTCGATTCCCGACATCCTTCCTAGGCGTCTGAAAAGAAGATGGCCATGGTAATTTCTATATAAATAACATTTATTGAAGTTGTACTACCAATAGATAGTAGATTCACAAGCAATGGGCATGTCATTATGAGCATTATTTTCACATTTACTAGAATTGTTTTTATTTTTTTGTTTTTATTATATTTTTGTTCAATTTAAAATGCCTTAACGTCTTGTTTTGAGTAAAATGTGTGTATTTGGAAATTTTTGCTCAGTTTGGACAGAGGTTATCTGCTCAGGTTGAGGATACTGATAACCCTGAATATCAACAACCTTGAAATACAGTGGCCTCGTTTTAAAACCAACTATATCTATCATTAATTTATTTTATTGCTATTACTGATTGTTGTGTATAAATTTTAAATTTAACTTTTAAATATTCGTCGGTGAGATTGCCAATTCTGCTATGTGCATTTGTTTAGCACCTTCTGTGATATTATACAAAATGTGCTTTGATGCATATGTATATTTATTTTTTAGCTAAAATCACAAAAGTTTTTTGTCAAAACCTGATCCAACCTGAATTAGCGTGCTCAGAATTTTACATTGGACGCGTAATTTAATTAGAAAACGAAACCTGCAAAAAAATCTTGTTTTTTTTTTTATTGAAATTTACAACTAAATAGAATATTTATAATATAAAGTAAATGTGTTGATAACTTTTATAATAACAAGTCAAAACCTGAATAGAACTACTCATCAAAAGATCCTGAACAGATGGAAACATTTTCAGGAACTATTCTCCGAGAATCCAGAAATTCTTCAAAGAAGTTTGGGAAGAAGCTCTAAGAATGGAAAGTGAATTTAAAAAAGAGTTAGCTGGAAAGATAAAAGATTTTTCAAAGGAAAATCGCACAGCAGCTCTCTACGAGGGGTTATACAGGTTAAAAGATTTTTTTTTTTTTTTTTTTTTTTTTTTTTTTTTTTTTTTTTTTTTTTTTTTTTTTTTTTTTTTTTTTTTTTTTTTTTTTTTTTTTTTTTTTTTTTTTTTTTTTTAGTCCAGGCAATGAAGGTTGAAATAGGGTGTAGAGTGCGTTTTCTGTTCTCCAAGGTTTTTCTTCGGAAGCATGTTCAGGATAGTTATTAGAAAGTAAACATACTAAAAGTCCTGGTTGAACAGACGTCTAACTTGGAATCCACATACAAGACTAAAACGACAAGTAACTGCCCGTCGTTACAGACTACTTCAACATTTACTAGAAAAACGTTCAAAGCTCCCAATTAATTACAAAAGACTCATTTACATGACTGTGATTAGACCTATTTGGACGTAGGGAGTTGAGCTTTGGGGCTCTACTGAACCATTCAATTCATCTCGTATCCAATCCTTACAATCCTAAATCTTTCGAAAAATCCTCAATGCTCCTTACTTTGTGACCAGTAAACTTATCCATAAAGATCTTAATGTTCCATATGTTGCTGATTTAGCCCTAACCTGATACCTATCCTTTGATAGTCAGCTTCATAACCATTCAAATCTTATAGTTTCACAACTTGCTTCCCACTCCATTCCCGATAATTCTCCGAGGCGTCTTGAAAGATGGCCTAGAGATCTTCTAGTGTAGAATTTTTAACGAACTGATTAGTAGTTCTTTTCAAGTTTTGACATGTTATTGTAATAGTTATCAACACATTTACTTGATGTATATATTTTGTACAGTTGTGGATTTCAGTAAATGGAAATAAAAATTAATAAAATTGCTTCATTCAAAACGACAAGAAGCTGACCGTCGTTACAGACTACTTCAACATTTACTAGAAAAACGTTCAAAGCTCCCAATTAATTACAAAAGACTTATTTACATGACTGTGATTAGACTTATTTGGACGAACGGAGTTGAGCTTTGGGGCTCTACTAAACCATCCAATTCATCTCGTATCCAATCCTTACAATCCTAAATCTTTCGAAAAATCCTCAATGCTCCTTACTTTGTCACCAATTAACTTATCCATAAAGATCTTAATGTTCCATATGTTGCTGATTTAGCCCAGATCAGATACCTATCCTTCCATAGTAAGCTCCATAACCACTCCAATCCACTAGTCTCCCAACTTGCTTCCTCCTCCATCCCTAATAATCCTCTGAGGCGTCTGAAAAGAAGATGGCCTAGAGACCTTTTAGTGTAGATTTTATTTTTAAATGCTACTAGTGAGTAGTTCTTAACAAGTTATTTACATGCCATTGTATTCACTGTCAACACATTTACTTGTTGTATATTATTTTGTACAGTTGTAAATATTAATAATTAAAAAAAAAAAAAAAAAAGTCCTGGAGTTTTCGGGCCTTGGAACAGGAAGAAAGAGGGCGCGGAAGATCCCTTTTTTTGGTATTGCGCTCATATCTCCAAAACGGTTCTTTGTATGCAAAACATAACTATATACTAAATTAATGTTAGTTAAATTCTCTACAACTTTTATTATATACACATTGTTCATATTTTGTATTGTTTCGGAGATATAAGCTTGGTATATGTTCGAAAAAAACTTTCACCTCACGTTTTCTGTTAAACATCCCTCCATACCTTCTACAACGTTCATCCTACGATAAAAGTCTATATAAGTAATACTTTAGAAAATTATATTTTCTTTAAAATACACATGTATATGCCAATTTATCTTCAACCTGTCAAAAGCTACATAAATTTTAACTTTTCTTCGTAAAACAAACATAATAAAAATTCTTCTCATTCGACAAGCGTATATACGGTACAGAATATAAAAAATGTATACAGAGTAAAAGTAGTTGAGAATTAAACTTACATTAATTTAGTAAATAGTCATGTTTTGCATACGACGCACAGTGCTTCGAACATAGAGTGAAGGTGGACAAAATTCGTAAACTCTCTAAATCTTATAGAAAATTACACGCTGAGCAAAAAATTACCTATAAACATGGGTCCGGAAATCCTCTTATAAAAAGTTATGGCAAGATAACTGTAAAAAAAGCAAGTTTTTTTTCCTGTAGTAACAGAATGAAATTATTAGTGCAAGTTTTTAATAATAGCGTAAATGTTGCGTTTCAAGCCACATAAGGATGTGTTTGAGTTAATGAAAAAGAAAAGTAGTAAATGTTTTTTTTATTTATTTATTTTTTAATTAAAGTAAAATACTTATGTTTTCTAATATTTGTTTATTTCAACAGTAGGCACCTACCCAGATCAGTCCATACCATCTTATATTAATGCTCAGATTAGAGGCGATATTGCTCATCTGTTGGGGCGATTCAATGTTCGTCTCCTTTGGGGTAGGTAGCCCCGCAAACGGAACCCATATACATATGTTCCAGATTTTTTTTTTTTTTTTTTTTTTTTTTTTTTTTTTTTCCAAGCCCCTTTTTGGATAAAGCTTGAGTTTGATGGGATTTTCAATGGATATTTGGCCTTTTTCTGCACTGTGTGCACTGTAAGGCCTACAGAAGGTTTTTGTAATGCTTGATGTTTTATTTGTTGATCAGAAAGATAATGTTTAGGTGATGGGGCTCACCTAAACCTTGTTTGTTCCAGATAAAATGTTGGTTTTATTTTTATAGCTTACATTAAAACTACCACCCAGCATTGTGAACATTTCAAAACTAACCGTGTAAATTTGATCGCATTCAAATTTAATTTCAAAGGTTTCAAAATGGAAAACTTTATCTTTTATTGCTTTTTTTCTCGTCACGCATTTGTTCTGCAGTTACTTTTTTGAAAATTAATTTTATGGGTTCGCAATATATGGTCGACGATGAACTCAAGCAGCATTTCCATTTCTCACTTCCACCAATATCAGAGCCACCATAGCTACTTAAAAAAAATATCGATTTCGGGGTTGGTAAATCAACAATAATGGGAATCAAAAATAATTCGAAATCAATCGTCAGGTACCTCATAATCTGTACAATGAGACGGGTAGTTTAAGTAGTAAAACTTTTAAAAAAAGCTAAAAGTGAACTGTTGGAAGATGCTGTTTACAAATATTTTTTTCAAAATGAATTTCGTTTATCCCAATGCTAGATTAACCGAACCACCCCTGACATTAGTTCCAATAATCGATTCTCTACTTTAATAATAAACTGAATACAAAGAAATAATAATCATTGTAGAACTGATCGATTATTGGGTATCGAGTTCATTAACCGAGCCATGCAGCTTTTTTCACCCTAACTTCTGATATCTGGGTCAATATTGACTCCAACCGGGTGATTTATTATCATTTCTGAAAAGTCAGAAATCGACTATCAATCATAAACAGGTGAGTCAATGAATGGAAATATCAGGTAGATCTCTCATTAGTCATAGATAGTGGTCGACGAGAAAAATGCATTTCGTGAGCAAGCGAAACCTGAGGAGATAAGCTGTCTTCAATTTTACAGCTAATTTATCTCAATATTTAGATCCAAAATTATTATTTGATAAGAAATAATGGCTTTATGAAGCAATTTTATTAATTTTTATTTCCATTTACTGAAATCCACAACTGTACAAAATATATACATCAAGTAAATGTGTTGATAACTATTAGAATAACATGTCAAAACTTGAAAAGAACTACTCATCAGTTCGATAAAAATTCTACACTAGAAGATCTCTAGGCCATCTTTCAAGACGCCTCGGAGAATTATCGGGAATGGAGTGGGAAGCAAGTTGTGAAATTATAAGATTTGAATGGTTATGAAGCTTACTATGAAAGGATAGGTATCTGGTTAGGGCTAAATCAGCAACATATGGAACATTAAGATCTTTATGGATAAGTTTATTGGATACGAGATTGGATGGTTTAGTAGAGCCCCAAAGCTTAACTCCTTACGTCCAAATAGGTCTAATCACAGTCATGTTAATAATTCTTTTGTTATTAATTGGGAGCTTTGAATGTTTGTCAAGTAAATGTTGAAGTAGTCTGTAACGACGAGCAGTTTCTTGTCGTTTTAGTCTCGTTTGTGGATTCCAAGTAACACTTTTGTCCAAGTTGAGTCCTAGATAGCGGATAAATAAAGAACAGATAGCGTAATTTTATCATAATGAAGTATCAGTTACTGATCTTAGGTACTTTAATTCCTTCATAATTGAACGGTTCACATTTTTCAAATTTTGATCAGCCAGATTCTTAATTTGGACCATTGTGCGTTGATCAGGAGACTGTAAACAGCCTACAAAACAAACCACTGAAATTTTTTTAAAATTATAATCGTAAGTAAAATACACGTCCTGGGAAATGTAATGTTGAAGGTTATGTGAATTATTGCTATAGCACGTGTAAATAAAACAGTTACGTATTTCCTGTGACACAAAAACAAAATATTTTTCATAAAATTAAATAAATATTATAAAACAATATAAAATAATTTTTCATAAATATCAATAATTAATTGATATCAAAGTTATTGATTTGTTCTGTTATCAATTAATTAATTCTTGCAATAATAAAAGATACATTATTGTAACTATTAAACGAAGTAAATTGCTATTCTTCTGAGAAAACCTCACTTGTTTTTATCAAAACCCAGATATTGACCGCACAATGTCACTCGAGTCATTAAAATTTATTGCTGTTTTGAAATAGAAGTCATAAAAATTACATTAAAGAATGGTGTTTTGTTATGCTGAATAATTTGATTTTATGCTTCTGTAAAACAGCGCTTATTCCAAATTAAGAACTAAATAACAGATTAGAAAACCATAGAAATTGATATTAACAGATGTATAAACAAATCATCAAATTAATGAATATAATAAAATGCTAATATCTTGTAAAAAAAAACAAAAAAAAACTACCAATTAGTAGCACTTAAATAAATGTTCCGCATTTGATTTATCTTTCACTAAAATGTTTACCCATTTATTTTCCTATGGGATATAGAAAAATATGAATGAAACCCAGAACTTTAAGGACACTCAAATTCTGAGGATTATTTAAAAGACTAAGATTTAATGGACAATATTCGAACTTCAATGAGGTATGGGTTCGCCATTATGAAACGAAAACAAAAGATAGAAGACGATCTCACTTGCCTAAAAATTGTTTTGTAAAAATCATATCAATAGTTTTTAAATAACATTATTTCAGGAGAATGGAATTTTTTTGCTCTATCTTTTAACTTCACTTCGTAGCACTAGAAACCATTGACAATTGCATTAAGAAATCCTTCCCCCACCTTTCATGATGACGCTTCAACTCCCACGAGTTTTCACTTCTATGTTTCACTCAAGGAGGCACTGTGTTATAAAAAATAGAAATGAGAAAGCCAATTAAAAGAAGGTATATTCCGACTCTCATAACAATAGAGATTAGTTTTTTTCCTCAGGTAAAAATAACTTGATTCTGAAAATGAATACAATGTTGAATGCCTTCGTGTTTTAAGAATGTGCAAAATTAAACTTTGAATCTCTTAATAATAATTTAAATTTATTAAATAATCTGCTTTATGTATAACATTATTGAAATTTAAATACTGAATTAGAGAATGATATAATGTTTTTAAAAATTCCAAACATCTCAGTCGCGTATTTCGAAACCTATCGAAATGATTGAATTAATATTTCAAACACGAATCGTTTAAGTAATAAGTATAGATGTGTTTTTTTTTTGTTACTGATGTTCATTCTATCATTATTTGTTAATTTGTGTTGTTTTTTTAAATATAATTTTGTGGCACCTGTGAATAATGGAATAATAAATTGTAATTTAGGAAAAACACAAGATTCATCTGTAATAGTCTTATAATTGAGTCCATTAAAGAAAAATAAAGAAAGAAAAAAAAACTGTGTTGATACCCATAACCTAAAATTCAGGAACACACTAAATCCATTTAACCTATTATTCTCAAATTCCACAAAACTGATCTGCCTTTATTTTATATAATAGAAAATGCACATCATATTCATTATATAAAAAAATATATTATTTGATGGTTTTGTAAATGAGGGAATAATGTGTACTTTCGAACACAATTTCATACTGTCCTTGATTCTGATTGGTCATAATGTTTTTTGTTTTAATTAAAAAGCTTACAAAAAACATATGATTGAGAAATGAGAATCGACAAGTTCATTGTACAGAATATATGTATTTCAAATCTTTTAAATTATGAAAACACTTTCTTTTTGTTATGTTATATAAAGTTATTTTATGCATATAGATGAATGGAAAAATGAAGATGATAATTTAAATATAGATCATGAACAATATGACCTCAAACGTTTTGATGTTGTGTAATATCAAAGCCATTGTGATCTAGGATTGCCTCACGTTAGCATTCGGTGTGACAATGCTCTTCCTGATTTAATAGGCTCAATCAAGTAGGCATAGGAACAAAAGAAATCCATTAAATATGAAAGGCACTGAAGTTGTTTTATCAATGAAAATATTATGGTTTAAAAAAAAAAAAAGAACAGCAAATTTTATTGTCATCAGTACTACTTAAAAAGATATTTCATAACAGATTTTTTTGTATAGACTATTGTATTTATATTTTATCTATGTCTATTTTATGTAATGTAATGTCTATTTTAGACTTTACTAATTATTTTAATTTAGTCTAATGACAACTGTATCGCAATGAATTATTAGTGTCTATAAAATTATTTGACATTACTATGCCATTAAAAGTATGAAAAATTTTTTTCAATATTCCCAGGCAAAAATTGCTCTTATTTATTATATTTTTTATTTAAAATAATTGAGTTGTTATACAAACATTTACTGAAAGTAAAATCTAGTCTATATTTTAAGAAAGCAGTACAGAATTCTAATACAACTGAAGCTTGAAGGGGCAAAAGATGTCGTTGACCTACGATAAGCACACGTAGCACAAGTCCAGTACTTCCTCTAATCCGTATATGGATATTCGAAACCTAATAAGCACACACACACACACACACACACACACACACACACACACACACACACACACACACACACACACACACACACACACACACACACACACACACGCACGCACAAAACACACACGCACAAAACACACACACACTCACACATATATATATATATGTGTGTGTGTGTGTGTGTGTGTGTGTGTGTGTGGATAAATTTCTTGACTGTTACTATTAAATGTTTAACTCAACTGACCTGGGAAATTTTCGAAAAACAGTTACTAAGTTTTGGGGGGATTTCCCAAGGATGAACTTATATATATAAATCTTTAAGGTATGATTTTTTTTTTTTTTTTTTTTTATGTTTCACTGAAATGATGATTCTTCTTGAGCTATTGATCACGAAAAACAAATAACTGAAAAAAATTTCGTGAATTTTTTCCCCAGAAAATCATGGAAAACCCCAATAAACTGCGTCACGTATTCGGGCACCTAAATCGTTAATGAGACACGTTTCCTGTTGTTAACTCATTTTTTTAAATTGTTTTTTTTTTATCCATTTACTGAATTTTACAACTGTACACGAAAAATACATCAAGTAAATCTGAAGATAATTATTATAATAACCGGTAAATTATAATACTACAAACCCATCAGTAGTACTTCAATTAAATTTATATATTAGATAGTTTCAAGGCCGTCTTCTTATGAGACGCTTCGGAAAATTATCTAGAATAGAATGGGAAGCTAATTAAAAGACTAGAGTGTTTGAAGGGTTATAGAGTTTACTAAGAAAGGATAGACTTCTGATTTAGGGCCAAATAAGCAACATGTGGAACATTAAGATCTTTATGGATAAGTTTGTTTGTATCATAAAAAAGAGCATTGAGGATATTTTGAAGAATTTTAGATTGTAATGATTGAATACCCGATGCATTGAATGGTTTAATGGATCCACAAATATCAATTCTTTATTTCCAAACAGGTCTTTTTAGTGTCATGAAAATGTGTATTTTCATTAATTAATTTAATTGAATATTAGTAACGTTTGACTAGTATGGTAAATGTTGATACTAGACCCAGTTGGAAATACAGAGTTGACATTTGGGGCTCCACTTAATCTTCCAATCTTATCGTATCCAATCCTTACATTCCAAAATCATTCGTAAAAACCACAGCGTTACAAACCATGTTACAAATAAACGTATCCATAATGTTCTAAATGTTCCATATGCTGGAGATTTGGTCCAAACAAGATAACTATCCTTCCATGTTTCATACGCACTCGCATCCACTAGTCTCCCAACTTGCATCTCACTCGATTCCCGAAAACCTAAGAAGCGTCTGAAAAGATGTTGAACAGAACCGCTACCTTGGACTCCACTTGGACAAACGTCTTACATGGAATCCACAAACAAGACAAGAAACTGCTCGTCGTTCCTGACTACTTCAACATTTACTAGACAAACGATCTAAGCTCCCAATTAATTACAAAAGACTAATATACATGACTGTGATTAGACCTATCTGAACGTAAGGGTTGAGCTTTGGGGCTCCACTAAACCATCCAATTTATCTCGTATCCAATCCTTACAATACAGAATCCTTCGAAAAGTCCTCAATGCTCCTTATTTGTCACTTATAAATTTATCCATAAAGATCATAATGTTCCAATGTTGCTGATTTAGCCCAAACCAGATACCTATCATTTCATAGTAAGCTCCATAACCACTCAAATCCCCTAATTTCTCAACTTGCTTCCCACACCATTCCCGATAATCCTCCGAGGCTTCTGAAGAGAAGATGGCCCAGAGACATTCTGGTGTAGAATTTTTATTAAAGTGCTACTGATGAGTAGTTCTTTTCAAGTGTTAACATGTTATTGTAATCGTTATCAGCTCATTTACTTGATGTATATATTTTGTACAGTTGCAAATTTTAATAAATAGTTATAATAAAAAAAATAATAAATACATTAGAAGATCACGAGATAATCTTCTTTTCAGAAGCCTCAGTGGGCTATCGGAGGTAATTGTATTGAAAGAATGATATGGCACTTACAGAAGTGTGTTAGGAATTCTAATTGATTTTGAATAGGTCAAAAATCCCTGATAACATCTTAAACATGCTTTCATTGCTGATTTTTTTTTTTTTTTTTTTTTTTTTTTTTTTTTTTTTAAATTCGGATTGTTGGTATTCTTTATTTGTATCTTTCGACGTATATAAGCTTCGTACCCTTCACTTTGATTGGCTTAATGACCTTGTAACGTTGGGATTTCCCGTAGTGTGCAATAGTATTTTACGCAAAGGCTTTAGTCTGAATATGCGCCAGAAATGCATATAATGATTGCAGTAACTACGGAAACTTTAACGACTTCCTGTCCCACAGAATCCTTTAATAACATTGCATTAATCTCTGTTAAACAGATCCACCAACTAAGACTCCATTTGATCAAAAATACCAGAAACTGCTCGTCGTTAACGATTTTTTCCAATTTATTTACAAAGTTTCCAATTTATTACAAAAAAAAATTATTTATATGACAGTAATTAGACCTATGTAATTTGGAGTTGAACTATGGGATTCCACTAAACCATCCAATTCATCTTGTATCCAATCCTTACAATCCAAAATCCTTCGTAAAATCCTCAATATTCCTTATTACATCGCAACTTATCTATGTTGATTCAATGTTCCATATATATTGCTAAATCGTCTCAAACCAGATACCTATCCTTCCATGATAAGCTTCATACCCACTAGCCTCCAAATTTGCTTACCATTCTATATTCCTGATGATCCAAAAAGAAGATGGCCTAAGGAATTCTAATGTAGATTTTATTTATAGGATTCTAATGAGTAGTTGTTTGATAAGTTATGCCCATGTAATTGTAATCACAGATTAACTAGATGTATGTATTGCATACAGTTGTAAATTTCAATAAATATAAAGAACATTTCATCGTGATACTTTGCGAATACTTGTACAGATCAGCTGTTATTTCCTATTCTGCTATGAAATTCGACACTTGCTAATCATTCTATGATAGTTCTTAGTTATGTAATTAATTATTGTTTTTAATATTCATTTTAAGCTTTCTTGGTTTCCTGTTGCCAAATTATGAAATTCATAATATTTTGCTTAGGAAAAGATGCTTATAAGTTAACGAAACACTATCTTTGAAGTCTTAGTATTTTTTTTTTTTAATGAAACTTACATTGTTACACCGCATTAAATAATAATAAGAATTACAAATAAATGATCGTATTTTCTACTAGTTATTGGAGGGGAGGGATTTCTCAAGATCTCAGTGAAAGCATGCACTATTTAACACGGCACTCTCTGAGGTACCTGGTTAGAAAGTTACATTGTAAATAAAGTTTTCCTATTTAGAAGGCATTTCCCATGAAATATTTGTTTATATATATGATTCATGAATAAAAGCAATTTCTAAATATAATGGTGTAATTTACTTTTCATTAATTCAATATAGAAGAAGATAATAAAGGTGTTCATTATTAAAAACAGAATAATAGACGTTACGGTTTACAGTACAAGCTTTCATTAGTGCTTATATAAAACGAAAACAAAAAATGTATTACAGCATAGATGAATATAAATGAAAGAATATACTGCTGCTTTAATTACAAATATATATTTATTTTTCTATAGTTTGTCATAAATATTTTACATAGTATTTGTTTATTTATGTTTATAAATGATATCCATTCATCTTTTGTTTTAATCTTTAATTTTTTTTTCTACATCTTACATACATATCACACCTTTTGCCTTTATTTTTAATAACCTTTATTAATCTTTTCATAAATTTTTTTTTGTTTTGTAGTCTGATGAATACTTGTAGTTAAGTCCGAAACGTAGTCACAATAAGTTAAAATTCTTTTATTCTGTTTTAAATTAGTACTCATCCATATAATCTTGTAATACTTAATTGTTTAGTAATTTATTAAAATCTCCAAAATTAGGCACTTTTATGTAATGAGTCGTTTTTAGGTGTTATTTTTCATTATTATATAGCTAACTTACGGTACAGAAGGTCGTGGGTTCGAATCCCACCTGGACGGGTAAAAATTTATTTCTTGGCAGACCCACGGAATGAATCCTGACCTTCCTACCCTACACTACAAAAGATAAGGTAACCTGTAGGATAATCCGTCCTTGTTGAGCCTGATTGGGGTAAATAAGGAAGTTAAGCTCTAACAAACAATCAAACTTACAAAGTTTAAAGATGATTGCTAAATGATAATTGTTTTTATATTATTAAAAATTACAATGTAAACATTGGGCTTAGTCACTTTTAAAAATTAATGATGAACGAAATTACGTAACTATAATTAAATAACCCAAAAAAGTGACATTATTGAAAGAACATTAAAATAGGTACATTAATATTATTCCACCAATTCACTGTTCAAAGTTTGAAACTGTAATCTGAATATAACAATACCAAGTTTACAGGTTTATGGCCGCCATTTCTAGCGATACTGGTCGCTTAGCAACGAGTATAAACTTCTATATCAGTCCATGTTGCTTAGCAACTGCTCTTCTTGCTTCTTTTTTGACTATATATTTATTGTAAATAATTAAATAACATGTTAGATTTAATGTATGGAGTAATTCCCAAAACATATTTCAGTTTATAAAACATTAATAGATTGGAGATAATTTGTCAAATTTGTTCATTTGATTAATTCAATTTGTGTGGAACACTATGTTTTCAATATCCTTCTACGTCAGAAGGAAGGCTAAAATCACTGTCGGAAAAGTCAAATAAAACGATTTCCAGTAATTTACTCTTCAGCAAGCCAAGGATCTTCTTGCAGTTATCTCCAACCTTGACACGAGATCAAAGATAAAGAGGTTTATAACCGATTTTTTCCGGTTTCTTGTTAAAATAACATAAATTGAAAGAATTGTATAAAATAGTGTTTTGTTTAATTTGTCGTCAAACAGGAAGATATTGATCGACCTGAATGAATCTACTGAAAATTTTTTAAGTTTTTTATTCTATAATTCCTGGAATAATATTCATTCAATTAGGCAATTCTACATACTTATTTAAATTTAATGATTTAACAATTAATATATTTTGTAAAACAGGAACTTAAGTAGAAAAAATAAATTATTATACTAAAATAATTGTTATATTATTTATAATAAAATATAATAATATTATATTAAAATAATTGTTGAATAAATTAGATTTAAAATTTCAAGTAGGATTCTAGCTCTAAAAATTTGTTGATCTTGGGCGCTACAGTCCTTGCCACCATCCTTCTCCATTCCTCTCGGTCCTTTGCTAGGTTCCATCTTCCGCAAATCCTCCTCTAGTTAATCCATCCATCTGCGCCTGGGTCTGCCCCTCTCCCTTTTTCCTTCCGGTGTACCATTAAACATTATATTTGGCAGCCAGTTGGGCTTGATACAATTGCGTGTTCTCGGCATTCCTCTTAAAAATGTATCTGTTAAAATAAAATCAATGGGGAATAAAAATGTATCTGTTAAAATAAAATCAATGGGGAATAAAATTTGGTGGAGGTGCGGCAGCTCAGTGAGTAACGCACTGGACCACTAACTACTAGAGCCAAGTTCGAATCTGGATGTGGCAGATAATTATTTATTCTGTTATATCAGCAGAGTATCGACCATGGTGTCTGAAGATCCTCCTCGTTGGGCACACTCAGCTTCTGTAAAGTGAGTACCCTTAATGAGGAAAAACCTTGCGGTTGAATCGGATTCTAGCCAAACCACCATCTTGTACAAACGTTGGTCAATAAATACTACATTACTAGGTCCCGAACCCCAAGTTTTAATGTAAGTATAGGTTCAATTTTTTTTAATTTTTAAATTTCGCTAATCAACTTCTTCCATTCATAAATTTTGTGCCTGATGTATGTTTTTTAATATTACGTCCGTTCGTGTTCTTGTATACCATATTGATTATATTATTCAGCTGTTATTTAGCTGCTTAAATTATTCATAAACATGTTTTTAGCAATTTTATATGAAAACAAAAACTCCAGTTCTCCCTTAGATGAATAAAGAAATAGATCATAGATACGCCTATCTTTAGCCTATTGTTTTTATCAGGTTACATTTTAGAATTAAAAGGATTAATGATTATTCGAACTAAACAAATCCAAGAGAAAATAAAACGATTTTTACAGGTATTAGTAATTTTAAATTTTGAGCTAAGATTAAAAAAAAAAAAATCTTATTAATTCATCTTCCTTTATTAAATCCATGATTATCAATAATATCTGATTAAATGGCTATGGCCCGTGTTGCGGCTTCACCCACTCTCATAACTAAAAACTTATAAGATAATTTTAACTAATAATTGAGTTTGAATTTGAATTTTTGAATTTTAATCTTGTATTGTATACACTTAAAATTTCTTGGTTATCTACATAACTATTACTTGTTTCAGCAACATTTAAAAAATAAACCAATTAGATTACAAATTTAACAAAGTTAAAGATTACACAAAGTTGTTTAGATTACAAACAAACAAAGTTAAAATATCATACATTAATTTAAATAATAAATAAATATAAATCAAGTAGTTATTTCATATATTGGGTTTGGAAAAAAATTATTTTTGTAATTTTTTTTCATGTTTTTTAAAGTGAATTATTTGATATAAATTTCATGCACTAATCAATGATATATGCTCCATTTTGATCAAGGTACTTTTGTCACTTTTCTGGTAAAACCATAATTCTGTCACTTAAAAAGTTTTGAGGTTTCTGGGAAAAAAACTAACCTAATTTAGATCTAGGAATTTAGCAAACTGTATTAGGATTCTTAAAAATAGTAATTTAATAAAATCAAGGAGTATTAAAAAAAAATTAAAGCTATGATATTTCAAATTAATACGATCTTCGAACAGTTTTTCATTAGATGGGGAATATCCCTCAATAATTTATACTAACTCACATCAGATCTATACCCTATCGAATGCAAAACGAAATTAACGGGGCAGATATAAAACTTATTGATTTACAGTTTCTTGTTAATTTATTCAATACGGCTTGTTTTTATTTAATTAATATTTTTAATTATTTTGATACAGTTCATATACACTATAAGTATATAGAGACGTAAACTCCTAAAAAAGAATGAAGCTTTTATACGACGAAATTAAATAATCGATTGGGTAAAATTTTTTGCCTGTCAGTGTACAATAAAGAACATATCCATTTATATGTACTGTTTTTTAAAAATATTAATTTATTGATTTGATTGTGAAACTAGTTTTTACTGTAAATTTCTATTGTGAATGTAACTTCCCTCGAAGACCGGCTGGAACATACTTTATGAATCTGAATGAACATACTTTATGGTATTTAGCATTATTTCTTCAATGATATTTTCACGCATGGTAGTTATATTTATCCTGGTTAAAATTGCATTGATTAGGTGTTTGAAGAGTACGTAAAACCATAATTAGACATCCACTTTTGCAGAAATAATTTTATCGATCCATCTGGTTCGATATTAATTTCTAACCATAACAGTATTGACAGTTTAGCAAACCTCGTTTCTGGCACTCAAGACTATACATTTTAATTATTATTATAGTAAAATGTATTATTATAAACCTTCCTAGAACTATGAAGATGTTGTAGTTAAAATTTGATACAGCTAGCTTTAATAGTTTTACCATATCAAACTCTGTTGCAGGATGGCCACATATCATTCGATTTTTAAATTGCACTTATAGGGTTGTTATTGACAATTTAATTGAAAATAAGTAATTTTTATCATAAATTTCTAGCTGTATATAATATCTTATCTTTGTAACCTCTTTCGAATGGTGCTCGCCACCTATCGGTCGATTACCAAACTTCACAGTTATCGTTTTTTTTATGGAAAAATTATTGAAAATCTTTAAATGGTAATGGTTCGGATCGGCGACACCAACCCCTAAACGCGCTCAGAATACCTTTTATTGATTCTAACCTTGTTCCGATTTATTTCGATGTTCTAGTCGCTGCTTTTAGAGGGGAAAGGTTATTCTCCTACATTTACTGAGAAACTCTAAATCCCTGTGCAAAGTAATATTAACTTCTGTTAACCTTCTAATATTAAAATGAGATATAAGGAAATAATGAAGTGGAAATAAGAAAATATCGAAATATAAGACACTAAATCAATATTAATTTAATCAACAATTAATATACTACTGAGCCACCAGTAAAGTTAATTCCTGATGAACTTTCTGTCAGAGAAGTGAAAATAACAAATTATAAATATAAAAAAGACAGAATCCTTAAGTATTTATTTGGCATAACTCATATTTATTTAACATTTGTAGCTACATGTTTCCGAGACAATGTTCCATCATCAAGCCTCTATTTATTTTTTTTTTTTAAACACATTTATCTATAACATAATACCAATAGCTCTACAATTATATAGTAATGTGTCATTTACCTCTTAATCTGTGATTATTTTCACATTGTCAATTCTCTATGTTATAAGCCATTATATAATATAAGACAGAATCCTAGTTGAAAGTGATGATGTTAATTTCTGCTACAATTTCTCAAGGGAAGTGGAAATAAGAAAACATGAAACCTGATATACTTTCTCACATTTATTTATAAACTGATGCGTTTTATTTAATTAATTATACAATCTGTCTCACTTTAGGACAAAAAGTAATATGGATGACAATGAATCCATTCACAAAATATGTATACTGAAATTTAATCACTTAAATTGATAGAAAAAATATAAATATGTAAAACACCAAATCCATGTACAAATTAATCATCTTAAATTTTGTTACACTTTTACTCATAAGATAAGATGAAACAATAAAACATAAATTCATAAAACAGTTAACCCTTTATGAAACCCATGTTGTTAACTTCTGTTTCACTTATTTACATTTAAGATGTCTAAATATCAATATAACAAACTAAACAACACAATCCAAGTTGAAACTGTAGAAGTGATAGTTTACATGTGAGGTTATAGGAATGAACTATCGAAAAATGTAAACATGAAGTGAAGCGTAAGGATCGAACTGGTCGGTGTTGCGCGGGTCAACCTAGTTTGGTGGTGTCGCCGATCCGAACCATTACCCTTTAAATTTTATTATTTTTAAATCTTCCTTCAACTGTGGAGATGATGCGGTTAAACTTTGGTTCAAATTGGGTCAGTAGTTTTTGCGGTAGTGATCACAAACGAAAAATGGCTTATCCTTTTATATAATATAAAATAGTATGTATAGATAAAAGTCATGTCTTAAGTTACTAGGTCTGCTATTCTGACAGAGCTATTATTTTTTTCTTTCTTTTTTTTTTTTTTTTCAAAACAAAGTAGACATTTAACCTTACGTTTTATTTATAAATGAAAAAAATCACTTACCTTTTGTACAACCGCAAGGTAACCTTGGTAGCGAGTTGATTGAGGAAACCGGTTTTAAACCTCACGCTAGGCGTTTCTGCAAATACAATACATCTCCCAAACATCCTAATAAAAACATTTTCTTCAAATTTTATCAGTCATTGTAATGTTATTTAAAAAAAAAATGAATAGAGTTCTTTTTTTTTTTTTTTTTCTTACTATTAATTTTCAATAATCTAGCACCATGAATAACAATTAACAAGTTTATGAAGACAGCCACGGCCACTTGTATATGACAAAAACTTTATGTTCTCTTGATTAGTTTTCTTTTTTCTCTTTATTTCTTTTACCCTCACCTGTCGCTCAAACCGGGACATTAGGCAAATGTGATGTAAAACTGAATATAATTGGCATGTGAGACCACGTGGGAGTCCAGAACCTATAGGTACCTGCTGTAGTCTTAGGTTTATCTTAAGAGATCGCAAAGCCAGCTCCTTCTCTGCCTTCTTTGGGTAGACTCAGGCATATCAGTGTCTGTGAAGTCAGTAATAAAATCATGTATGAACTGTAAATATGGTCCTGTACAGTGGATATGTTCAAGTCTGTATGCAATGTTCTGTTATTGATGTACCAGAGTGAACGTGTCATGCCGTAATTCATAATACTTTTGACTGAAAAGTTTAGATTAGATTAGTTCAAAGTTATTAAATACAAAAACATTTGTAATTCCTTATATAAAAATAAATATCCTAAAGAACAGATAAAAGAGAGCCACTGGTGGAAGGCACTAAGTCTAATTTTAGGTACCGTAAAAAAAAAGCGCAGTTCGATGATGTTGAAAGTTATATAATTAGGCGGTTCCGGGTATTTAATTTTCTGTTTCTATGACTTCATATGTATGTAAAAACAACATACATTTACCCCTCAGTGAAAATATACGTAATTGAAATATACGTGATTTCAAGTCGATTTTTGTGTTCAATATTCCCATTTACTTGAAGATAAGTCGTTGTTCAATTAGTTAAACTGTATTTAAGTCGAAATATTTTTCAATTCCTTGAAGATCGACTTATGGAGAGTTGACTGTATAAACAAGAACACCATTCACCACTAAAAAATAAATAATAAAAAGAATTTTTAGAAATATACAAAAATCGAAAATTAAACATACATGTTCAAACTTAAACTAAAAAGTAAACAAATGATATTTTAATTACTTCGAAACAAAGAGAATTAAATGACGATCAACGAAATTATCGATGCTTATATACCTATTCACAATTTATAAGCAGTTATTTTTGAAGTACCAACAAATAAATCAAACAGAATTTTAAAAGAAATGGTAATTGTAAAGATCTCCCCACTATTTCATCACCGCCACAACGCTGCCTCGCACCATGCAAAATTAAAAGTTTTTTTTTTTCTATATATCAATTTATTGAAATTTACAACTGTATAAATATATACACTAAGTAAATGTGTTGATAACGATTACAATAACATGTTAAACCCAAAAAGAACTACTCATGAGTAGCACGGCAATAAAAAAATCTACACTAGAAGATCTCTAGGCCATTTTCTTTTCAGATGCCTCGGAGGATTATCGGGAATGGAGTGGGAAGCAAGTTGAGAAACTAATGGATTTGAGTGGTTATGGAGCTTACGATGAAAGGATAGGTATCTGGTCTGGGCCAACTCAGCAACATGGAACATTAAGGTCTTTATGAATAAGTTTATTGGTCACAAAGTAAGGAGCATTGAGGATTTTTCGAAGGAATTTGGAATGCAAGGATTGTATACGAGATGAATTGGATGGTTTAGTAGAGCCCCAAAGCTAAACTCCGTACGTCCAAATAGCTCTCGGTCATGTAAATAAGTCTTTTGTAATAAATTGGGGGCTTTGATCGTTTATCTAGTATAAAAGTAATTAATATAATTTGTGTAATTTTTAGTTCAAGTTTGTACATGTATGTTTAATCTTGAAGTCGTTTTTTTTTAAATTGTTTTTATGATCAAAAGATAATAATGAAACAGCTTCTTTTTTTTTTTGGATATATAACTGTATTGAATAAAAATTTGTCACGTATATAAAAGGAACAACAGACCTGATAGCGTGTCAATGACTCGTACATTGACTGATACAAGCCATTTATAACACTCCGATAGCGTCAAAAATTCATCACCTTTGGACTTGGATAGATTATCGGGAATTGAGTGGGAAGCAAGTTGAGAAACGACTGTGTTTGAGTGGGGTATGTTGTTTGCTATACAAGGACAGGTGTCTGTTTTGACACATATGTGTGACATATGGAACATTAAGATAAGTTTATTTATGACTTAATATTTAGAAATGATGATCGTATATTTTCAGGACTATATACGAGAGGATTGAATGGTTTAGTGTTGTCCAATGGTCCAACTCATAAGTATAAATAGGTATCATTATAGTCATAAAGATGAGTTTTTTGTTGTTGTTTTTTTATTTAATAAATTGGACGATTTGAGCTGTCTTATAAGTGTCGAAGTATAGGGTAGTCACACATGAAATGTCCGATTTTTCTTTATAGAGTATTAAAGCACTGCCTGTTGATTCCTAGCAAAATCTTTACTATCTATAATAAGCACTTGTTAATCCTCTATTTGCAAACTGTGTTTATTTTCCCTAGTAGGCATACAGATTTTGTATAATTTTAACCGTGGCCATGGAAACACGCAATTTCCGAACGATTTTTTTATTTTATGAGTACAAACTCGTTCATTCCGCTGCCCAGGCAACAAGGAATATTAATCATGCGTTTGGTAAAGGAAGTACTAATGAAAGAACCATCCATCGTTGGCTTACAAAATTTTCCTCAGGAGATACGGCATTAGAAAATCTACCGCGTTGACGGGAAAAAAAAAAACAATTGATTCAACATCATACTGCCAAGAAATTAACCAAATGCATCAAAATTTGATCAAGCAACAGCCGGTACTGTTAAACAGGAAAGGACCTATCCTTTTTCATGATAACGCCCGACCTTATGTTTCAATACAGACAGTGAATAAATTAAAGGGGTTGGGCTATGAAATCTTACCACAACCCCATATTCCCCTGATCTATCCCCTACAGACTACCACTTTTTCTCTACTTTTTTTTTCTCGAGGCTATACTTCATCGATAGGCATTCACTGGCGTAGAGACATTCAGTTTTGACGACGGTGTTGTAGTGCCTTAAGTCATCTCTTCATTTATTTATCGATTTTTTCGATATCCAAATCTGAAAGATCATAAATCGATCATTTTGACTTATTGTATTATCTCCTCCTTTTCTTTTGATTCGATATATATATTCAAAACTCAGATATTTAAAACTAGTTTTATGTTCAATAAAACATTTCTGTATTTTAAAATCATTATCTAATGATAAGATATACTGAAATAAAATAAGAAAATGGACTGAGTGTGGGTCGGTATTCTCCCGCGCCTTACCTCCTCCTCATTGCTATTCCTTTGAATACTTGACCCCAAATGCAAATCAGTACCCTTCGTACTACTATCTTCTGATTTTGCCTCTTACAAAATCATTTGAAAAATATTATTGTATATATAACTAATATATCTCTATACTTCTACCATTTTTTTTCGATAGCATTGTATAAAAATCATAATAACGCTTTCCTATTTTCTCTATCAGCTATTGACTCTATGAATAAGATATTTTTTAACTGTTATCTTTAGAAATTGAAACTGATGATAATATATTGATTTACGTAACGTTTAATGAGAATATCCCGCCTATTCAGTAAACACATCTATTTGTTCATATTTGGAGTTTTTTATTTAATTCATTCAATGAAAATTAGATTAAATTGTTTCAGCTTATAGTATAAGTTCATATAATTAAACATCAGGAGATAAACTGTATTTTTCAAAATTAGCGAAACAAACTATGTATAACAAACCTATGAACAATTTTTACGAATTTATTATTAGTACAGTTACGAGGAGCAAAAAAATAAGTTATTTTAGAAAAAATAAATACAAAAATTTTGTTTTTAATTGATTTTATGTTTATCAGGTTGCTGAATTCAAACTTTCCCCCTTGAAAAACATATACAAGAATGTTTAAAAAAAAAAAAAAAAATACAAAATACAATAACAATCCTTCATTTATTTGCTTCTAAATGTAAAAAAAAAAAAAAAAAAAAATCGCAAAAGAAATATTTAATTTTCCACACAAAAAAAAAAATTTTTTTTTGTCAAACTCCGACATTATTTAGACCCTATACCGCGTTACAGAGCTAAATTGGTAGTCCAACTTGAAAAAATATGCAATAAATATAAATTGTTTTTTGCTTTGTTTTTTAGAAGGACCCTATTTTAACTTATTTATTGTAGCCACCCAAAAGAAACATTAAACAATTGAGTGGTTTAGATGCAAAAGGTTACAAGTAACAAAACCTCATTGTAGAGTAAAAGCCAATCAATGTAGCCGTTTTCCACAAACACTTTCAAGATTTTCGGTAAGTAGTTAGATTTCTTTTCTATAGATGGCATCACCTAACGGGATACTCACTTGTATCTCTTTGCCACAGAATTATTTGTAATTTTAAGTTTCACAATATGCACTTACTCCATTTTTTCAAAATTTGCCACTTGTACCCCTTTGTATCTAAACCACTCAATTTTGATTTTTTCAATTCAAATATTTCCCAAGCCCACACCAGATACCTATCCTTTCATAGTAAGCTCCATAATCACTCAAATCCGTTAGTTTCTCAACTTGCTTCCTACTCCATTCCTAATAACCCTCCGATGCCTCTGAAAAGAAGATGGCCTAGAGACCTTCTAGTGTAGAATATTTAATAAAGTGCTACTGATGAGTAGTTCTTTTAAGTTTTAGCATGTTATTGTAATCGTTGTCAATACATTTACTTGATGTATATTGTACAGTTGTAAATTCCAATAAATGAATATATAAAAAAAAAAATAATAATAATAATAATTTCCGGACAATCTTTCTTGATAGTGGACCAATATATGAACCTATAAACTTTAAGACCAACACAAGATCACCAACATTCATTAAATATATAACACTAAAAGCTAAATTACAAGAGAGAGTGATTGTTTTCAACCGACTTAAAAAAAAAAAGGAGGTTCTCAATTCGTCTGTATTTTTTTATTTTTTGTTACGCGATTACTGCGTCAATTATGAATGGATTATGGTGGATTTTTTTGATCCGTAGGACATATTTCAGAGGTGGCCCTTAAATATTTTATTGAAATCAACTAAGCGCTTTTCAAAATAAATCAATAAAACAATTAACAAGAAATCACTGTTATATAACCATCTACTATAAACATATTTCTCCAAGGTAACTAAATCTAAATTATTAATTTACATATACAGTCAACTCTCGATGTTTCGAACTTCGATAAGCCGAAAAAGAATAATTAGAAAAAAAAAAAAGGCTTCAAAATTAAACCTATATGTACAAATATGAACTAATAAGTAAAAAGTTATATTTTAATCACTTCGAAAATTAAAGGACAATCAACGAAATTATCGATAGTTATATACCTATTTACAATTTATGGTCAGTTATTTTTGGAATCAGTGCTAAGGAGGGCAGTTTAATCCTTCCTTTGGAACAGGAACCAGCTTTTTTTTTCGAATTCTGTTTGTTTTATATTTTAATTATGTTTTTCCATATTTCGAATCCAGCCATTATTTTGAAATTTAAAGGCTTAAGTAACAATAGTGCGTGAGAGTTAATCGTTGGGATCTCTCTCCTAATGCTCAGAATTAGCTCTATGTTGTAGTTGTGGGTTTCAGAGTCCTCTTCCAGGGTATAAATATTTTAAGTAATTAAGAATTTTTTTTTTTTTTATCAATTTATTGAAATTTACAACTGTACAAGTATACATCAAGTAAATGTGCTAAAAAACGTTTACAGTAACATGCCAAAACTTGAAAAGAACTACTCATCAGTAGCACTTCAGTAAAAAAAAAAATCTACTCAAGAAGATCTCTGGACCATCTTCTTTTCAGACGCCTCGGAGGATTATCGGGAATTGAGTGGGAAGCAAGTTTCGAAACTAGGGGATTTGAGTGGTTATGGAGCTTACTATGAAAGGATAGATATCTGCTTTGGGCTAAATCAGCAACATTTGGAACATTAAGATCTTTATGGATAAGTTTATTGGTGACAAAGTAAGGAGCATTGAGGATTTTTCGAAGAATTTTTGATTGTAAGGATTGGATACGGGATGAATTGGTTGGTTTAGTAGGGCCCCAAAGCTCAACTCCGTACGTCCATATAGGTCTAATCACAGTCAAGTAAATGAGTATTTTGTAATTAATTGGGAGCTTTGATCGTTTGTCTAGTAAATGTTGAAGTAGTCTGTAACGACGGGCAGTTTCTTGTCGTTTTAGTCTTGTATGTGGATTCCATGTTAGTCGTTTGTCCAAGTGGTGTCCTAGGTAGCGTATCTGTTCAACAGGGATTAATGGGACATCATTAAAGGATACTGTAGGACAGGAAGTCGTAGGTTTACGACGAAGGGTAAAGGTTATTTGGTGTGATTTGTTTGGGTTTATTTTGATTCTCCATTTTTGACACCATTCTTCAGTGTTTAGGATATGAGATTGGAATTATGAATTAGTTTTAAAATGTTTTTTGTTTATATATTTAATATATTCATGAAACCTCTTTTGTTGTGTACAACTGCGAGTCACACATCAAGCGAATTATATTGACACTAATTTAAAAAATAAAATAGAATATTTCGATCCATTGATATAAAAAATAAGTATTTAAGAAATCAGATTTCTTGTACTATATATCTATGAATATGTAAATTAATTAAATTTAAACAAAAACAAAATTCAAGCATTTTACTTGGAATCATATTTGTTGCCAGGCTGCACAGACAAAAGACAATCAAAAGCAGCTGACTTCTCCAAGGCCGTGCTTGAGGATAAAGTTGCTTCCGATAGAAGGAATAATTAACTAACTGAATTCCGATCCTTATTACATGCTTTCGCATTCAGGATGCCTTGTAATAATACTTTGTGAAATTTCAAAAATAACACCTACGTCGATTGTGCAGGATTTTCTAAGTATTTTCCTTAAAAGAAGTCTTCCTTTTTTTTTTTCTTCTTTTTTTTTGTATTTAAACAAAAATGGCGGTTGTATTGGGATTCTAACTTTTTTAGATATAAAATGATTCTCAGAAAATAAATACAGCCAATATTCAAATTTTAATTTATCATAATTAGTAATTTTCAAAAATAATAGTTAACAATAATATGAGTTTGTTACGTACGATTCAGACGGTCAAAGCCGCGATGGGGCGATCCCTGTAATTTTAATTAAGTTGCAGTTAAAATCATAGAGTAAATCATCATTTTAACTTATTTGCAAATCTTGGAGAATCATAAATCAGTTAGTAGATAACTGACATCATGTGATCAAATTCCGAAAATATTTTAGTGTTTTAAACAGGGTTTGAAATCAATAATTATTTGTTTTCAAATAACCATATAATAATTATTATATTTGATTTTTAATTTAAAAATCATTCCTGATTTATAAATAAAAATTTCAATTGATCATTGATGTTTATCGATTTGATTAAAAATTATGATCACTCACTGAGTGATACGGTATTGCATAAATAATAATGATTAAAACGCGATCAAAATAATGTTGATCAGAAAATAAAAATCACCTTTTACACACAAATTGATTAATATGTTTGTATAAAATATTAATGTATACATTTTTTTAATATATATATATATATATATATATATATATATATATATATATATATAATTTAAATAGAGCAGAAAATACATTCTAACGTTATATTAAGGTTCAATCTAATCTATTACATTTTCTGTTTCGTCTTTTTATTTTACGAAAGGTGCGAACAATTTGTCATTACAATAAAAGCGAAAGTCGCAAAAAAATAGTCTCGTTGAAAATTGATGCAGTTTTTTTTTTCTTTTATATTTTTAAATGTATGAATACATAATATTTTTTTTTTTTTTTTGTAAGCCAAGATTTGTAAAAAATAAAGATGTTCTGTTGCTAATAGTTGACTATATTTTCCTCCACCTACTACTCCAGACTCAAAATATATCATGAATATAATTCAAAAACTTTAACTTCCTGATTTAGAAATTAATTGCTCAAAAATTATTATTATTGCTATTCATAAAAATTTTGTTTAAAAATAATGATCAGAATTTAATTTTTATCACTTATGATCAAAAATAAAAATCGATCTTAAAAAAAATCATCAAATGATTTTAAAAATTCTAGATAAAAATCTTTATCGGATTTGATTTTTTTTATTATTTTTTTTAATTATCGATTTCAAACCCTGGTTTTATACAAGCCGCCATTTTGTTATAATCTAACTTTATTAAGACCAGCTGATTTAAACATTTGGGAGCGGCTAAATTAAACGCACACTATTTGTCAAATATATTTCATCTGAAACTCAATAAATATTTTTAATCTATACCTACTATTATATAAAAGGACAAACTATTTTTCGTTTGTGATCACTACCGAACCAATCTGTACCTAATTTTAACTACACCATCTTCATAGTTCTAGGAAGATTTACAATAGTAAAGTATACTATAATAATAAATTAAATGTACTGTGTTAAGTAATAGCAACGAGGTTTTTGCTATTACTTTTTGTAATAATAAATAAAACTAAGTTTTTCTTTACAGGCGACGCACAGTGGGCAATATGACCGATTTAGGTGGACAAAATTCTGATACTTGTCCATATTCAACCTTTGGGGTCCCACATTACGGAAAAAATAATTTAAAAAATCTAATTTATTTTTTGACACGATTGGCGAGCGCACAGTGGTCGAAAATCAAATTTACTTGCTAAAATCAAAAACTTTCCTACATTTAACGTTTGAAGTCCGAGAATACGGGAAAAATAATACATCAAATCTAATTATCGGCTCCGAGTGGCGCAAACCTAAAAGCGCGTGCTGTGCAACGAAAGTCAATTTTTCACAGTCTACCTTCAATAACTAGCTTATTATTTTTTTTTTTTTTGTTTTCTCACTAGAACATTCTAAACATTTTTCAGGGCGTTTTGAGCGTTGACGAGTAAGCTGGATAACTGAAATACTAAAATCCAAGTCATCGAAATCAAGCCAACTAGAGTTTTTATTGAAAAAATCTTCCAATTTTCTGTGACATTGGAATTTTGTCGAAAAGACAGGAAATTCTAATTTTCAAAGGCCTAATCTCCACATTTTCTTGACTATTAATATGAATGGAAGTTAGAATAAATTTCAGGAAGTAGTCTTGGTAGGTTTTTTTGGGAAACTTAACCCACTCTTCAAAAAACTTCCCCCTCGTGATTCGGAGTGTTGTGCCTGAAAAAAAATTATGTATCACCCAAAACGCAAAAAATCGCAAAAATTCGTTGCATCATTTAAAAACTAGAAGGATTGATGAAACAAATCCCACAAACGAATCCTTGGGGTAACTTGGGGGTTATATAGTTTTTCGTTATTGAATAGGGGCATACATTTACAAATTGCTAAATTAACTCTCCAGGCAGATTCCAATGTATATTCAATAGCGAGTTTGGAAATATATTGTCTTACCTGCCCCAGCAATGCCCATTGTTAAATAAAAGCAAAAAGACTTTGCGCTACACACACCTTGAACATAATAAATGGCCATCGAATAAAGATAATCCCACTGTTGGTTATAAGGCACTTGTGTAAACAGGAATGATTCAATCATTTAATATTTATTTGTAGAAACGGTATGGCGGGAAATATTAGTATTAAGCGTCTTACCAACTAATAATAAAAAGGTCAAGCACTCAGAAATTCCAAACTTTTGACTTGACTTTTGTCCACCTAAATTGGTGATTTTGCCCACTGTGCGACGTCAGAAATGATCAAACATGGCCACAAGGTCATTTTATAACTTCATTCTATGAGTTTACTAGCTGGAGGTTTTATGAGTGTAAGCTTAACGGTGATGGGAATTCTTGTATGTGTTCTTGTAAAGTATATTCAAAGTAGGACCTAAATCTTCCCCCTAGCAAATATTACATCTGTGAACGAAACAAAACATATTCAGTAAATCTTATGATCCATTAATATGTTTTAGTACGAGCGTTTCTATAATGATTCTAAGGGATTTATTATGAAATTTCCTGATTAACCTTTAGTTTTCCAGATTTATATCTTTTCGTTAGAATTTGGGCATTCATAATACCTCCATGTGTTGAATTTAAATTTTAAACAGATCGTAACCTGTCAATAAATATACGAGATTTGAGGTATGGAAACCAGTAAATGTGTGGTAAAATGAATATAACACGAGGTATCTGGATTGGGCTAAATAATGGATAAGTTTGTTTGTGACAAAGTATGGAGCATTGAGGATTTTTCAAAGAATTTTGGATTGTAAAGATTGGATTGGACGAGAAGAATTAAAAGGTTTAGTTGAGTTCCATAGCTCAATTACGATACCTAAATAGGTCTGATAACTATCATGTAAATGAGTCTTTTATAGTAAATCGGGAGTTTTTAACGTTTGTCTAGTAAATGTAGAAGAAGTCGAAAACGAAGAGTAGTATCCTGTCGTTTTAGTCTTGTATATGGATTCCTAGTTAAACGTTTCTCTAATTAGTGTCCTAGATAGAGGATCTGTTCAACAAGGATCAGTGGAATATTATTAATCGATACTGTAGGACAGGAAGTAGTACGTTTGAGGAGAAAGTAAAGGTTATTTGGTGAGATTTTTTTGGATTTATTTTGATTCTCCAATTTCGACACCATTTTTAATGCTAACAAGCATTATTTCTACTGAAAAAGAGAAAAGAAAAAACTAGATTTTCCTTTGTTTATTCATATCATCAGAAAGCTTAAATACAATATATTTCTCTAAAGCAATTTACTCCTCAGCATATATTGTAAAAACATGTAACATTTTAATTGATCATGTAAAGGACACGGTGTGTTAACGCCAAGTGACAGTTTTGAAGTCTGATGATGGGACCTTGATCCCGAAACATGTTACATGTTGAAAAGCAATTTAAAAATTGTAATAATGTAATAATAATTTAATTCTGTTATTTGAAGTTTTGTATTTGTCAGATTTCTGTTGAGGGCAACACTGTTTGATTGTAACCTCCTCAGGTTGTTCGGTTTTGCTTTGTGTTTGGTGATGTCTCATGTAATTCGCTCCTTGATTAAATAGTTTTTATCTCCTTTAATCGGTGTTAATTATTTACTAAAACCCGTTCTTCAATAGGTTATGGGCCCAGACGTTACGGAAACAGTGTGCGAGTGTAGTTAATTAAACGACGGTTTTGTCGGAAGAATTTTTTTTTTCTCGGTACTGTGTAACGGGTCGGAAATGGAGAATCAAGTTGTTACCAAACTAAAAGGAGAAAGTAACTGGAGCTTATGGAAATTCCAAATTAAAGTGACAGCGGAATCAAGAGGATATTTGGATGTGTTGACCGGGGAAAGTAAAATTCCTGTGGAAGATGGGAAGGAGAAAATATTGTGGAAGGCACTTGACGCCAAGGCCAGGGAAATGGTGGTCTCCCGAATGGAAGAAGAACCAATGGTCCATATTCTCCATTGCAAGACCTCTCATGAAATGTGGACCAAGCTTCTCGCTATTTATGAACAGAAATCTGAGGCGTCTATACACTTATTGCACGAAAAGTTTTTTTAGCTACCGCTATGAAAATAAGGGAATTGCGACGCACGTATCGTCGATCGTGGACATAGCCTCAAAGTTAAAACAGTTAGAGGAGAACATTTCTGACAAACAGATCATGACGAAGATCCTGATGTCTCTTCCCTCTGAATTAAAACATTTTGTGACATCATGGGAGTCTGTTGCCCCTACTAGCCAAACCATAAACGACTTGACGTCCAGGTTGCTGATTGAGGAAGGAAGGATAAATGCGAGGGACACAGAATCAGGTAATCAAGCCTTTGTTGCCTATAACAAAACTTGTAGTATTTGCCACAAGAAGGGACATAAAGCAGATAAATGCTATAATAAAAATAATAATGAAGGTAAAAATCAATTTAAATGTCATTTTTGTCATAAACCGGGCCACTTTAAAAGTGACTGTTTTTTATATAAAAAGAAAAATAAAGATGTTAAACCTAAGGCAGAAAATAACCACAAGAATGCATTTATTAGCATTGCTTGCTTGAGCAATGTAATTCCAGATAAGGATAAATTTTATTTGGACACTGGAGCAAGTGAACATATGTCACCTTATGAAGAATTTTTCAGTCACTTGAGTCCTTGCTCAAAGTTAATAAAAAATAGGTGATGGCAGGTTATTAAAAGCCCGTGGTTGTGGTGATATTGATGTTCTGTGTAAAGTGGGAAATGAAAATATTCCAAGTACTTTGAAAGATGTTTTATATGTCCCAGACCTAAAGTTAAATCTTTTTTCTGTCTCTCAAGCATTATCAAAGGGACACGAGATGATGGCAGATAATAATATTTGCAAATTAATTAAAAATGGTACAGTTAAAGCTGAAGCTAAAAGAGAAGGGCAGCTTTTTGTGTTAAATATGGTTGTTGATACTAGAGATACGGCTGCAATTACTCGGTCTGAGAGTGATCTTCAGGTGTGGCACAGAAGGTTGGCCCATCAAAATGACAAAAAGGTCAAAGAAGTCTTATCAAAATTAAATATTGAGTGCTCTGACAAAGAACGGTCATTTAACTGTGACTCGTGCATTCAAGGTAAACAACAACGGTTACCATTTCCTCCAAGTGATTCAAAGACAATAGATGTTTGTGATATTTTGCATTTTGACTTATGTGGTCCGTATGAGACACCTAGTTTAGGAGGATCAAAATATTTTTTACTTGTCAAGGATGATTTTTCTCATTTTAGATTTTGCCTTTTTATAAAATCAAAAGATGCTGTTCCAGATCTGTTGAAAAGATGCATTAATATGGCTGAAAGAGACACCAACAAGAAAGTCAAAGCTGTCCGATCGGATAACGGTACTGAAATCTTGAATCGACAGGTAACTGAATATCTTTCTTCATTAGGAATAAGACATCAGCTTTCTGCACCATATTGTCCTGAACAGAATGGTAAGATAGAAAGGGAAATGCGAACAATAGTAGAATCTGCTAGGACAATGTTGATAGAGTCAAAGTTGGACAAACGTTTTTGGGCAGAGGCAGTCAACACTGCGGTCTATACGATAAACCTCACAGGCAACAGTTCTGTAAAGGAAAGAACTCCATATGAGTTATGGTTCAATAAGCCAATAAAAATAGACCATTTAAGAGAATTCGGATGTAGGGTGTTTGTACACATACCTAGTCAAAAACGGAAGAAATTAGACCCAAAAGGCCAGGAAGGAATTTTTGTCGGCTATGAAACTGATTCCAAATCTTACAGAATCTACATCAAAGGGCAGAAAGAAGTGATTAGTGCTAGAAATGTTGTGTTTCTTCCAGAGAAATCTAGCAAACTCAATCATGAATCGAAGACGGAAAATCTTTGCGACATGGGAACGAAGATGGAAGCGGGTACATCTGAGAGTAAAGAAGAGGACATTGTAACTGGAGGAGTAAAAGAAGGCAACACCAACGGAAGAATTGTTTCAGAAGAACCAGCAGAAAGACCTCAAGATGTCACCGGCAACCATTCAGAAGAAATACCTCAAGAAGATGTCGCCAGCAACCTTTCAAGAGACTTTTATGGCTTTTCTTCTGAGGAGGAAGTGGAAGAAGTAGATGAACCGAATCCTAATGTTAATGTCAGAAAAAGTAATAGAAGAAAAATGCTCCCAAAATATTTATATGATTATGCATTATCTGCTATCGAGTTTGTCGATGACATACCTACCTCCTATGAGGACATAAAAGGAAAAGGTGAGGCAGATAAATGGTATGCAGCCTGCGATGCAGAAATGGAATCAATTATTAAGAATGAAACCTACACATTACAGAAGCTACCACCAGGAAAAAGAGCCATTAATTGTATGTGGGTGTTCAGGATCAAAGAAAACAAACAAGGTCACATATTTAAAGCAAGGCTCGTTGCAAAAGGATGCTCACAAACCAAAGGGATCGACTTCAATGAGGTGTATGCACCTGTTGCCCGCCTAACTACAGTAAGAATCCTGATTACAATAATAAATAAGTTAAATTATTTTACCGTGCAGATGGACGTTAAAAATGCATTTTTGCATGGCGACCTGCAGGAGGAGATATATATGGTGCAACCTCAAGGTTACATTAAAAATCCAGATTTAGTCTGTAAACTAAACAAAAGTTTATATGGACTGCGGCAAGCACCAAGGTCGTGGAATGCTAAATTAAATGAGAAATTAATTAACTTAAAATTCAAACAAAGTCAATTTGATAAATGTTTATATGTTTTAAAACAAGATAATTCTACTATTTATCTCTTGGTTTATGTTGATGATTTAATACTGGCAGGAGACAATTTAAATTTAATTAAAAACATAAAATCATCACTCATGTCAGAATTCGCTACTAAAGATTTGGGACAATTGAATAGTTTCTTAGGAATTGAAATAGAGAGAACCAAACAAGGAATGTATCTAAATCAGTCAGCGTATCTGAGGCGAGTCCTGGATAAATTCAGAATGAGTGACTGTAATCCTACAAAATACCCAATGCCAACTATTCCAGTTCTTAAGAACGAAGATTCCTCAATTGTGGATGAGAAGCCTTATAGGCAATTAATTGGATGCCTTATGTTTGCCGTTTTATGTACTCGACCTGACTTAACCTATGCGATAAATTATTTCAGTAGATACCAAAGCAACGCTACTGAGTCAATGTGGAAGGGGTTGAAGACTGTCCTGAGGTATGTCAAAGGGACTATCGACAGGAAGCTCTTCTATCCTAAGCCTGAAGACAACGAGGCGCCTTTATGTTGCTATGTAGATGCTGATTGGGGAGGAGACCCAGATGGAAAATCTACCTCAGGATATCTCATCAAGGTGTTTGGTGGATCGGTAGAATGGAGGACTAAGAAGCAGCCTGTAGTGACTCTTTCCTCAACAGAAGCAGAATTCGTTTCTTTGTCCGAAGGGACTTCCAATTTATTGTGGGTAAAAGGACTCTTAGAAGAATTAAATTTCAAGTGTGGCACTGTTCCAGTTTTTGAAGACAATCAGTCCTGCATAAAATGTCTCGACAAGTGGGAACACAATCGATTAAGACATATGAACGTGAAATATAATTTTGTGCGGGACTTAGCCAAAAATAAAACAATTAATGTTAAATATGTGAACTCCGATAGTCAGTGCGCCGACATTTTCACTAAACCTCTGAGCGGTGAAAAATTTAAAAGATTTGTTAATGCGCTTGGACTTATATAGTGGACTGGTATATCTGAAGTATGCTTTTATCATGTTTAATTTTGTCTTCTGATTTTTAAATTGAGGAGGAGTGTTGAAAAGCAATTTAAAAATTGTAATAATGTAATAATAATTTAATTCTGTTATTTGAAGTTTTGTATTTGTCAGATTTCTGTTGAGGGCAACACTGTTTGATTGTAACCTCCTCAGGTTGTTCGGTTTTGCTTTGTGTTTGGTGATGTCTCATGTAATTCGCTCCTTGATTAAATAGTTTTTATCTCCTTTAATCGGTGTTAATTATTTACTAAAACCCGTTCTTCAATAACATTTTAATTGATCATGTAAAGGACACGGTGTGTTAACGCCAAGTGACAGTTTTGAAGTCTGATGATGGGACCTTGATCCCGAAACATGTTACATGTTTTTACAATATATGCTGAGGAGTAAATTGCTTTACAAAATACATGTTAATTATCTACATTTATAACTCCTTTATTGAAGAAAATATTTTTCTAGTTTTTTTCATGATTGACATTATTTCTTGTAACGATTACTGGTTAATACAGTTTTAAATGAAATAACCAGAAACATTGAATGAAAATAAATTATAATAAATACATTCTAAATTATTGGCTTGATACTAGAGGCGAAGACAGTTTTGTATGTTTTCACTACCAATAGAGATAGAAAATGTATAGAAGGTTATTTTAAACTATTGTTAAACAAATGAAATAAAACTATATTAACATTTATACTTAAGAGATTTTTGTAATCGGTAAATACGTAAATTACATTCCATAGAGTTATATATAAAAATGTCTATGTATCGTGGTTTTAAAGACAAAATCACAATAATTTGATGACCATAGAACCACAGAATTGTGTGGGAAAGATATGTCTCATTTTTATATATTTAATATTTTTGAATTCCGCTTTCTAGGTTGACAACGCCATCTATGGTAGGAAGGTTTCCATATCTTCATTAGAGCATTTTCAGCCAAGGTTACCGGATCCGATATCGGAGAGATTTTAAATCAGCATTGACGTTTGACCTACTGTATGTGATATAATCGATTATTTATTCGATGTACGATAACGTCTATCGACTGCGGAACTGCACAGTTCATTGCCAATTCTGAAGACCCTGGTGTAAGCGACCTTACCCCCGATCTTCTCAGTGACGTAGCATCCCTACTCTAGATTATCTTCAAGCCTTAATATTGATTTAATTCTTCATCTTCCAAGAATTATTCAGGATAATTATTAAGGATTCAAAGCGGTTAGATACAAATGGAAGAAAAAAACGAATTTGAAACAAGTGTCCCCATTATTGTGATCAGTACGACAAAATGATTTTTTTTTCTATTTACTGAAATTTTTAGCAGTATAAAAAAAAATTATAGTTCAAAAAATTGAAAAAACACGCTTTTATAGAAAACCGAATTAAGAAGTTTTATTAACATATCTCGGAGTAGCAATCAGAATCTTTAAAAATCCTATCTTGTACAAAATCTAATGATCTACGACTATTGGTATATAACATTTTTTTTATTGGATTGGTTTTTTTTGTTATATAGACACTTAAACAAGGCGAAATCTAACTTTTTAAAAAAAGTTGGCAAATTCGTCGATTTTAACAATCGATTGAGGCTAAACGCCTAAATCAAATTCAGCTTAATACACGTCTTTAGACGCACAATTTAATAAACTTTGTAAATAACACATATTTCAATTTAAAGCAGTTTTGTATATGTTTTTTCCAAAAATCTGAAAAACGTGCAAAAACGTAGGCAAATCAGGACCTATCTGAACCATACCGAATCATAAACCCTACTACTTCACCTTTTGCAAGACATATTTCGACTGGACTAAGTAAGAACATTAAAACAAAGTTGTGCAATTATTGTATTGTCATTGGTGTATTGGAACGTGAGCAAATTTTGCTGGAAATTGGGGAAAATTACGATGATAGATTCCGTTACATAAAGGTCAAGTTAATAAAAGCGTATTAAAAAAAAGTACTACAGGTATATGTGATTATAACGTTCATGATAATACATACATTGCTTGTGTACCAACTACCCACTGGTAACACTTCAATATAAGTTCTACATGGAAAGGTCCAGAGGCTATCTTCTTTTCAGACGCCTCAGAGGTTTGTCGGGAAACGACTGGAAAGCAAATTGAGATGCTAGTGGATTTGAATTGTTGAAAACATTTACTATGAAAGGATAGGAAACTCCATAGGCTAAATTAGCAACATACCATATGGAACATTAAGATCTTTATGAAGGATTACTTCAACATTCACTAGACAAACGTTCAAAGCTCCCAATAAATTACAAAAGACTAATATATATGACTGTGATTAGACCTATTTGGACGTACGGAGTTGAGCTTTGGGGCTCGACTAAAGCATCCAATTCATCTCGTATCCAATCCTTACAATCCAAAATCCTTCGAAATATCCTCAGTGCACCTTACTTTGTCACCAATAAACTTATCCATAAAGATCTTAATGTTCCATATGTTGCTGATTTAGCCCAAACCAGATATTAATCCTTTCATAGTAAGCTCCATAACCACTCAAATCCCTTAATTTCTCAACTTGGTTCCCACACCATTCCTGATAATCCTCCGAGGCGCCTGAAAAGAAGATGGCCCAGAGACCTTCTAGTGTAGAGTTTTTATTAAAGTACTACTGATGAGTAGTTCTTTTCAAGTTTTGTCACGTTATTGTAATAGGTAACAGCACATGTACTTGATGTATAAATATTGTACAGTTGTAAATTTCAATAAATTGTTATTAAAAAAAAAACAAAAAAACTTTATGGATAAGTTTGTTTCTGACCTAATATCGAGGATTTTCGAAATATTTTGGGTTGTAAGGGTTGGATACGAGAAGAATTGGAAGGTTTAGTAGAGCCCCAAAGCTTATCTCCGTATGTCCAAATGGGTCTAATTACTGTTATGTAAATGAGTCTTTTGTAATTAATTGGCATTTAAAACGTTTGTCAAGTGAATGTTGAAAAAGTAGAAAACGACTTCTTGTCTTTTAAGTCTGGTATTTGAATATGATTTTTTTTTTTTTTTTTAAGCAATAGAGTAGAATAGCTTTTCACACATATCTCTATAAGCGGAGAAAACAGACAAAACTTTCTTCGACACTAGTGTCAAGCAAATAATTTAGAATGTATTTATTATAATTTATCTTCATTCATTGTTTTTAATTATTTCTTTTGAAACTGTTTTAACCAGTAATGATTACTTACGAGATATATTGTCAATCATGAACAAAACTTGAAATATAATATCGTATTCAAGTGTTCTGATGACATGAGTAATCAAAGAAAAATCTAGTGTTACCTTTTTAGCAGAAATAATACATGTTAATATTAAAAAACCTTAAACCGGACAAAGTTGACAATAACTCAAATCTTATATATTTATAGACAGGTTGTGATCAGTTCAAAATTTAACACCTGGAGGTAGTATGAAGGCCCAAATTCTAATGACAAGATATTATGAATTTGAAGGTTTGGTAGAGCTCAAAAGCTTATCTCCGTATGCCCAATTGTTTCTAATTGCTGTCATGTGAATGAGTCCTTTGTTATTAATTGGCATCTTAAAACGTTTGTCTAGTAAATTTTGAAGAATTCGAAAACGACGAGCAGTTTCTTGTCGTTTTAGTCTTGTATGTGGATGCCAAGTTAAACGTCAGTTCAGTTAGAGTCCAAGAATCATAGAATCTTTGTGTTCCAAAAACAGAAATGAATGAATGATTCATTAATAAACGGGATTAAAATTGACATGAACCGATAAAGGCACGCCTATCGGTATTATTTACTCATTTCCAGAGATAAAGTTTAAATCTGATGTTTGTACAGTGATACGTCCCTTGTAATGAACTATGTGGTTTCAACAAATATGAAAGCTGTTTATTTTCTGTCATATTTAGTTTGGAATTATTTATATTTTTTTTTAGAAATATGAATTCTTTACCCCTCCAATCCTTAAAGTAGTTGTATTTGATAAGGAAACACAGTTTCATGGGCAAAAAATATACAGGAAGGTGTGTGGACAGCATCATGCTCAACCTTTTTTTTCTTCTTAGAGTTAGGTACCTGCTATATCAAGGTTGTATAACTCCCTGGGCGGTATCTTTTACGTCAATAGGGTCGAATATTTTTTTTTTCCACTGTTCAACTTGAACCTTTGTTTTGTAATTAAATGAAGACTTGTAATCTAGAAGATAAAGAAATTAACAGTAATGTAATGCCAGCGATTTTTTTTCTTTTTTTTTTTTTTTTTTACTTTATTTAATTATTTAAATCTGTCTAAAACTCAAATCGACAATCCGCGGAATATATAACATTTCAAAAATATTTACGAAATGGCAAGCGAGGATTGAGGAACATCGATACAAAACTACTTTTCCATGACGTTATTATAAAAGTACACCTCTCATCCTTCTTTATTTCAGTATTTATTTATTATTATTATAAGGTAAGGAGGCGCGGTAGTTCAGTAAGGCACTAGACTACCATGCTCCCGGGCCCGAGTTGGCGTCTGACTGAAGGCAGAAAATTTATATTCTGTCATCTCGGCCGTGGATCGAATTCGAGGTCGGGAGACCCTCCTGGGGCACACCCAGCCTTTTTAAAAGAGGCTCCTCAGTTGGGGGAAAAACCTAGCGGCTAAGCGAGAATTCTAGTCATATCTCCTCCTTTCACAACCGTTAGCCCAGTAACAGTACATCCCTACCTAAGTACTGGACCCATGTCCCTCCATGAGCTGTAAGTGTAAAGGATTTTTTTTTTTTTTTTTTTTAAGGTAAATAGATAGTAGTCATTGCTCCTTTTATTTTGTTTCTGTGTCGTTCTGAAAGTTACCTCCTCAAATATAGAATTGATTGAGTTAGAAAGGGGGTTCTTCCCTACAGGAACAAAGCCATGAAGGCCATTTTTTCTTGTTTTGGTAGAGTCAAATACAGTTCAATAAAAAAAAAAGCACAGTTGATAAAAAAAAAAAAAATTCCTCAGATACTTCATTTACCAATCAATTATCCTTAATAACTTTTTTTTAAATAATATTTCATTTCATTTTTATATTATTTATATTTAATCTACCAATAAATCTTATAACAAAGGGTTCATTGATTCTATTTATGATACTCAATAATCTCACTGTGCAAATTGCGGTTCAGTTAGGTGAGAAGAAAGCGCGACTGAGGAGAAAGTGTCTGTGATTGTAGGATGACTCCATTACCCTTTTGGAGATATCGAAGGCCTTAGTGACGGAGATTTTGCGAAATAGCTCGTCCTTCGCACCCAACACGCCCTCAAAGGAGAAAACTGTCCTCTTTCTGGGGAAATTCTTATATTGCTTTCCAAGAATACGATGATGAATAATCTTCAAGCACTTTGAAACAAATTCTTTCTTTTGCTGACCATTAATACGTGATATTGAAGAACACTAGATTTAATTAAAAGTACATGCGGATAAGTATATCTTTATTTCAGAATAAATATTTTAAACATTATTGAATACAACTCTTCAAACAAAAGTCGATCGCTTTCAACTACTTTTACCCGTCTATCTGCCATTAATTACCTATTTTAAATTATTAGGTTCCACTGCATTGGTTTTGAGGTTAACAACTCCTTAAAAAAAAAGGCACCATTGATCTAAACAAACCATAATCTAATGTCTCAATATCTGGGCTGTACGCTGGATTAGGCAAAATCTTTACTCCTTACAGTTCTGATATTTTTTTCTCGGTCAAACTAGAAGGTTTTATAAGGGAATTGCCGTGTTTTCAAATGGATTGGTTCTAATTGGCCAATGCAAGGTATGTACTTTGCACTCAAAACTGCATAAACTGTGTCTACCTGTTCACAGTAAAGGTTTGAGTCAGCCGCCTAACAATCAGGAACTAGCAGAAAATGCAAAACGCCTACGCAGTTCCCTTAAACAAAAACTATCAATTGTTTTTCAAATCCGATCCAAACCAAAATGCGGCATTGTTCCAATGGATAACTGACTTTTCTATCGGTTGCCTTTCCACTCAGACGTTTTTTTCGGTATTACTCGTGAAGAGCTGGCTTGCTCCTTTTAACGGTTACTTTTCGGTAACCAGTTACTGTTTAATCGGCGCGCATTCGAGGGGTAGCCATTTGAAATTAAATGGTGATTTTGAATAGCAAATGTACATTCTGTGGTTACTTTTGCTAAAAAGGCGGACCGTATTGCAGAGCGGTGATGGAATTTAGCTGTAAAACATCGTTAGTATGTGGTGATAAAGGGAAAATTGAGTTCTAATTCCAAAATGTCTACCGCAAGAATGCGCGCCGATTAAACAGTAACTGGATTCAGAGAAGTAACTGTTAAAAGGGACAAGCCACCTCTTCGCAAGTTTTACCGTTTTTTCTTCTGACATTGCAAGTTCGTTTTAAAAATGTAAATGACTTCGAAAACCAACTTGTTACAAGGAACTACAGAAAGTATTACACAAGGAAGTGTTAGTCAAAGTAAACATTGACACAAATAGAAACGAAAACACTTATATAATTAATTATGAGAGTAGAAATGAAGAGTTGTATTCGTGAGCAAAGTCTTTGGAAACAACCTAGTACATAAAAGAATACATGAGATAAATTTCAGTTATTGAGAAAAAAATAAAACCTAGTTCCATACTTCACACCCTCTGTGAGCTGAATTCCAAAATAAAACGAGTGTAACCTCAACTCATTTTGAATGCAAACAAAAAGCCTAACCTATTCATCCTAAATGAACACAACACTAAGCGACGATGGCTTGAATCAGACATGGACCTTGTACCCGTTAGAGGAGTGTACAAACAATGCACCATACAAGACCACTGCCACCTCAATTAGTGCCTGGGAGTACGTCATGTCGGTCTCCTGTCCTATTCATTTTCGAGGACGAATCTTTTGAAATTTATGATTAATCACTTGGGGGTTTCTCTGGTGTCCTGCCGTGCCTGTAAAGCCAGAGTACTTATAAGGTCAGATAGAATGATCCTTGCTTTAAAAGCGATTAAATGCTTTGTTGATTCGTTGGATTTTCGATCTTGAAATGTTTGAAAAATTCTATCATAACACACTTTATCAACTATAACAAAAAAATAATAAATTCCGGCATTTTTTTTATGTAACGAAATCAGCAAGAACAGCCGTTGCTAGGAGACAGACCGACTAAAAGTTTTGAGTCGTTGCTAAGCAACACGTAACACACCAATGGCGGCCACCAGCTGTTGAGACTTTGTATGAAGAATACGTAATTGTATTATTTTATGTTTGATAAATAGTATTTCGTATTATTATACTATATAATCTTCTTAGAGCATTATAAAATCTTAAATAATAAATCTTTTTTTTTTAACCACTGAAGTATTACAATATAAGATTATCTTTCTATTTTTATAGAGATTTTAATAAAACGTATTGTTTATTTATTTCACTTAAAGTACGCATGATGGTATAGAAGGATTAACACAATTAGGATTGATGAATTATTGGCCACTTCTATTCGAAGAAAAAAAAATTTCTGTTACCAAGATTTTTTTTTTTTTATTTACCTTTATATGTGCGCATATAAAATCTGAAATCCTGAATGATACTCTCTCACAATCATTGTCGAGCGTGAATGTGGCGTTCCAGATTCTTGATGATTCGACACTCATTTCATGGGACATTCACTTAATGTCGCACTTGCGGACAACCATAAAATCTGAAATCACCGTCTCTAAACCGCAAGCTCATCTTTATACGCCATTATTTTCTACTTTAAGAAATATGTTCGAACTTCAGTCACCTGTCAGATTCTTTTAAATGATGAAAATACTATCAAATAGTTACGTTATATTATAGATTTTGTCAGGATTAGAGACTCACATATAACCCTCATAAAAGGTTTCATCCTCACATTACTTGAAAACAGTTTGGCATAGAATTTTTGGATTCAAACTGTAAGATTCTTCATGTATCCAATCCTCCCTATTCAAAACTCTCAATACTCCTTATTGTCACTCATGAACTTAATCCTAAATGACATCAATGCCCCATGTGTTGCTGCTTTAGCTCAAATCAGATCATCACAAGTATCAAATATTTTGATAGTAACCTAAGGAGGCAAAGAAAATTGTGAGAAGTTTCCTTATAAGTCATAACTATGGCATTCGATTAGTTATTCATCTCATTAATTCGATGTATACAGTTGTAATATTCAATAGGTTTTTTTGTTGTTTTTTTACGCATAAATTATAATGATGCTCTTTAAAGTAGTTCTTTCTAATAAAATATAAAAATAAAAAATATATTCTGAAGGGTCAGGAAAGGATAATTTAGTTGGCAGTGAAAGTGAAATGAGCCGGCCAAGCAACATCTGATTCATTCAGATTCTACGCATTATACTTTCTAGTTGTAAAACAAGGCTGACATGGTTTTTATGAATGACTGGGCTTTCGCTTTCCATTGGAATATTTTTATTATTTTATAAACTATCCGTATATTACATAAACTAAGAAAATTAGTAAAACATTTCGGAACGACAAACAGTAGTTTAAGGCACAATAGAAAAATTCTCAATTTTCACATAAGTTTCCATCCAAAATGGCGGATCAAATATGGACGCCAAGCACTTTTTGGCCTATGCAGTGTTGTCAAATTTTAATTTACGAAATCCCTAAATCCCCCTACTACAAAAAAATGAATCCCTAAAAAAATCCCGACCCTTTTAGATTGAAATATATATATATATATATATATATATATATATATAAATGTTTGTTACTTTATTTACAATACTATAGCCATAAATAACAATTGTTAAAGTTATAAGGTTAAATAAATTAACAATAATGAGTAAAATCAATTTATTTTCATAATAAAAGAACTTAGTTGCAAATCACAGAAAAATGAACGATTGGTAACGAATTTATCATGTATACACATACGATATTAATTAATTTTAATTTTTCCTCTGAATCAAAATAATTTGGAAGCAGCAACCAATGTTGTGCTACATAATTTTTGTTTACCGTACGTATATATATACGGTCCAAAATTTGCTTGATGTGGACTCTGTCTTGATGTTCGGAAAAAAAAACTTATACTAGTAATTTAAATTTTCATTTGCTCACACCACTATTTGGGTGAGGCATACTCTTCAAAATTTCTTCCATTTTCCTTTAATAAAATTTCTGTTATGATTAAAATCAAGCGGTAAATTGACATGTCATTACTCATTTTAAGTTAACCATCGAATTTTATACTGACCTCGAATTTCCTATTTAATAAGATAAAGTGGGACCTCGAAATAAGTTTTGTAGTATTCATTTCATCTTGAAAAGTAAAAATCCCTACAAATGCGAAGTTTTTAAAGAATCCTCCCCTACGCTGAAAGGAGAGATAAATCCCCCTACAGTAGGCAGAAATCCTTACCTCTGGCAACACTGGGCCTATGTAATTTTCATATATCTGTGTCAAAAACCATATTTTTTTTTTAATTCTGAAAAAATTATTTACTCGCAAAGGATATATGTTTCGATTCATACCAAATATGATATCGGTTTAGTTGAGGTTCGAAATCGGACTAAAAAAAAACGAAGTATGTAGATGCTAAAGAATTGTTTGAGATGTTTGGATTTTACTAAAAAGGTTGTGATATCAAAGTTGATTTTTTTTGGGTGATTATTGGTATTATAAGTCGTAATGACTGTTTCTAATTTTTGTATTTTTATTAGAAATTTGATTAAGATGTCTATCTATAGCTATATAAATCAATCAAGTTCTAAAAAGGGCTTGGTAAACATCTTTGATCCTAATTCATTGAAGTGCTAATAACGGGTAGTTCTTTAAAAGTTATTGACATGACATTGTAATTATTTACTTATTTTACATATTGTGTAAAGCTGTAAATATCGATTAAGTTTAGATTTTAAAAATGTTCATTTTGAGTATACTACGGTTAAGTATTTAAACTTCTGGAAAGACAAATAATTTTAAAGACTTTGATACTGAATTATAAGAAAGGGTTCGAGGATATTGTTTCAGAATTATCCCTGAATCTGCTGCCATGTTATGTTCAATATGTCCTTCGAGTCGCATCGAATCGATCTATCGCCCTCGAACCTTGACTCGAATCCGACATCGCGGTCTCCTTTAGTAACTCTCCTTCTGGTATAGCTAATCGACAATTCATATCGATTATGATTATAATCGTTCCAACAATTTATCAAGATGGTAAGATACATTCCAGTCAAATATTTTAAAAATAACAAGAAACATCTAACCCAAATCTTTTTTATTCTGGGAATTAATATATTTTAAACCCATTCATCTGTTGTAATTAGTAATATAACAGTGTGATTGGTGTTACCTAAAACTGCCGGTTTTAGGATCATCATATTAGGTGAATCAAAGCCAATTTATCAAAATCTGTGTTTTTGTTTTTTTTAGCCTAAAATTCAACAAATTAGGATAATATGACAATATCTTATGTTAGAACTAGTATGCTGTAAGAATAATGTAAACATGTTTAAAATGAAACAGCTGAGTATCTTCTAATTTCTCATCAGAAATCAAAATTATAATAGTGTCTATTGATCTATAGTTGGTTCAATAAATATTTTAAATTTATATTTAATGAAATCCAAGTGCTGTAATTAACTGTTGATGTAGAATGTTCTTTTTTACTAAATATTTTAAGACTGTTCCGCATATTAATTCATCCCATCAATGTTTTAATTAACTAGAATTGTCAATTCAGTCCATACTTACGTATTGAGTACTTAAGTACCATAACTCTCAACTAAATGAAATACACTTGACTAATGGCCTGGATTAATACATATTAAATTTTGGTTATATAAGAAATGATTTGGAGTGTTTTTGAACCTTGTCTTGAAATAAATACAAATTTGAAAGCTTATAATTATAAATATATCAGTTGTCTAATTTTATAAGTTATAATTTGTTTAAATAATAATAGAATATATAATTTTACTAAGATTCCTATGGGGAAACAAATGAAAGAAAACAAAAGGGAACCATCTTGTGAATAGAATTCCTCAAGATCAGATCACAGTAATAATCAAATCAACTTAAAAAAATCATTTAATTAAACTTTTACTTATTTAAGTGTAAATTAACTGATTTAAAAAGGATTTTTTCTGCATAAAAGTTAAAAAAAAAGAAATTTTAATGAGCTTCAAAAATTTTTAAGCTTTAGTTAGACTATGCTTGTAGAAAAAAAAATAATAATAAGAGAAAGAAATAAAATATTGGAATAAAGAAATCAGAGTTATTTGTTTATGTTATTTATTTATTTATCGATGGTTCTAAAGATTAATCCTGTTGCTATGGCAACTCCTAATACCTTTTGTTTTTATTTCTTGTTTACTTCAGAAATGAGTTACAGTATCCACTACAAATATTTCCTCTTACGTCTTAAGAGATACACAATTTAAAAAATTTAAATAAATATGTATTATTTGTTATAAGTTCATTAAAATTTACATTATACTTGATTTGATAAAAAATAAAAGGTTTAAAAAAACTTTCTTTCTTCATATTTAATGAAAAAGAATTATTTTACAATAAAAACTATTAATTTATTCAAAATTAATTAAAATTAAAATAATATTTTAATAATATAAAAATAATAAATTTGATGATAGTTAGCGTTTTTTTTTAGATTTGAAAGCATTCTTTGAAAATACAAGAGTAAAAACTATTTCAGTAAAGTTTAAACTATTTTAAAAAATTCACATTTATTTAGTGAGGCTCAAATATTTTATTATGCTGGCCTTTCAAAAAAAAAATTAATTGTAATCATATTAACTTCATTATTCTCATATTTTCAACTCATAAATGAGTAAGTTTATCTTCCTTTTAAAAATTTATAAACGGGGATTGATGTCCTAAGAATATTGAGGTGAATGTCTCAAGGCGCCTTGTACTGAAAGTGGTAGGTTCAAATCCCTTCTGAGCTAAATAAATTTTATTTTGTGGCAGACACAGAATAAATCTTGACCCTCCCACTCTGGCTAGAATAAGTTGATAACCAGTAGAATAACACATCCTTCCTGCTCTAGTTAGAGTACATAAGTCCATGAAACCCCTTCACCCCTCCAAAAATAAAAATTTATAAATAAATATACAGATAAACAGATGAAAGAGTATTGGAGAAAGCGTAAAGCTGACTTGGTTGCTTAAGCGTGGTCCTTAGAATAATAATAATAATAGTAATAATACAGATAAATGTAAACAATCTAATCAATACTTTTAATGTATTGATTGATGAACTTGATTGACCTTTTGAGACATTATGTCACAAATTCACATTTTTTTTCATTACTTGTGTTCAATATTAAATTGTATATTTAAAGGCTTAGTCAAGCAGATATAGTAACTTTTCAAGATCATGCATGAGAGGTCTCAGGAAGATTTGCAAAATAATGTTTTAACATTTCAAGAGCTTATTAATGTGTTTTACAACTGTTCTGTACTGGCTACTTGTCAGCCCCATGGTCTTTTTCAATGTTTCGCCATTAAAACGTTTCACAGAAATTTCACAGGTTTTATTTTTATGTGAATGATAGGGAACATTAATGATTAAGAAGCCCAAATGTATGACATAGATGTACTCCATTGATGTTTTCTATGATTTCCCATGAAAACACTCAGAAATTTTTGCTTATTTGTTTTGTGTCGGTAGGCCGAGAAGTAAAACTTAGATTATTTTATATATACTACTAAATTATAGATTTTACTACAATAAATTTTAAATTGTTCAAATTATAACATGTTTTTAACTTTTTTTTTTTTTTTGTTTAAAGGATGAAAATGTTGCTGCTACTTTTCTTAGTACCGACAACGGTGCTTGGCCAATGCCTCACGTCAGATGATGGAAAACCAATTGACCTGACATCATGGCCCATTCTGTACAAAGGGCAACAGCAGTTCGCCATAAACATGCTCAACGTGGCAAATGATGTTACTCCGTCAGAAAACATCCTCTTTTCACCGTTCAGCGTCTACAATGCTCTTATCTTGGCCTATTTCACAGCTAGTAATCACACTGAACAAGTTCTGAAAAAGGCACTTTTCATCCCTCCTTCTCAGGTATAATTCATTTTTGAATTGTAATAATTTCTACTAACTGAAATAATTTATAATAGCATATTATTATAATTTAGATACATTTAACTTATAACACTAGTGGGACTTAATGGCCGAGCGAGTTGGGGCAAGGATCTCAGCGCACTCGGTAATGAAAGTCGTGGGTTCAAATCCCACCTGGGCTGGTTTAAGATTTATTTTGTAGCAAAGCCACAAAATGAATCTTGGCCTTCCTACCATGGCTAGAATAGGTTGGTAACCTGTAGGATAACCAACATAAGGACGTTAAGTCCTAATAAACAACTTACAACGCTATGATCATCGTATTTCACAAATATAGTTAAAAATGCAAAAAGAGATGATCACCACGTCTAAGTAGAAATACTTTAATACGTTCCAACGTTTTGACCTGCATTGCAGGTCTTCTTTAGGGCCACTGAACCACACTGGTGATGACTGATGCTGAGGAGACGAACGATGACCGATGTGTCACCAGTGTGGTTCGGTGACCCTGAAGAAGTCAAAACGTTCGCACGTATTAAAGTATTTTTACTAAGAAGGTTTTTTGGTATTCCTCTTTGACTGCATCCCTAGTTAAAAATGTTTTTATCATCACGAAAAGAAAAGTTTGATGCAACAAAATGTTTTTTAATGATAATTTTTCTTGATAGATTTATTCTTAGATAGATAAATAATTTATTCTTTCTACTTGAATGTTATTTTAATCAATTCAGTAAAAAAAAAAAAAAAAAAAAAAACCTAATAGTATTTTTAAAATTGTCTATTCATTATCAGTTAATTAAGAGATGATTCTTTAATGAGCATAAGACTCAAGTATTGATAGTCATACTTGAATGATTTAATTTCCCATACAAATAATTCTTAAGTGCAATGAAATATTTATGTCATATTTTCACTGAAGTCTATATTTTTATTATATAGCCTTCATAAAAGTTTACTTTTATTACTTTCATATAATGCAGATTATTTTTATCATAATCTTTCTTTTTTGTTTTAGACTAAAGACAACACGATGAAGGCTTATGCTGTGCAGAAACGTTTGAGGGCGCCAAACAATGGTTCATCTGAATTCGAACTACTGAGTGCGAACCGATTGTTTGTCTCAGATAAGTTAACAGTCCGTAAATGTATGCTGGAGTTTTTCCAGGAAGAGATAGTCAAAACTGATTTTGCAAGTAATCCAAAAGCTGCGTTGAAAATGATTAACGACTGGGTCGCCAATAAGACAAAAAATCAAATCAAGGATCTTTTAAGTGAAGATCAGATCAATGAAGCTACTCAAATTGTTTTGGTGAGTAATATTGATTAATTTGGGAAACATATAATGTAAACATTTTTATTTCTTTTTTTAAATTTTCATTGATATTATGAATAAAATGTCGCATTTATATTTTATTCAATCTCTTTTTGTAGACCAATGCTGCTTACTTTAAAGGCTGGTGGAAGAGCAAATTCCCAAAAGAAGCTACAAGCAACGAAATTTTCTATATCTCAAACTCGCAGAATGCTTTTGTAAAGATGATGAAACAGAAAAATACATTTAACCACTGTAAGTAAAAAAATAGTAACATTTTTAAGAGAGTTGCTCATTGATCGCATACATAAAAAACAAAAAAACAATTAAAGATAAAATTACAGAATATTTTTTAATCTTATAATATCTTAACAATTGTAAAAACAGGTAAGTTAAGAAGAAATTGCACAGGTTTTAAAGACTGGCCTATTGAGATATAACACAACCATATCTCTTAGGGAGCCCCTGCTAAAGTGACCACTCATGAGTGTTATTTAATAAAACTGATTCTATGGCGATTTAATGTATTAAGAAATTAATCAAACATTGTAGTTAATTAATTTTTAGTTTGGTAAAAAAAGATATTGTATTTTTTGGATGGTGTAGGGAGGGGGGAATTAAGGCGCCAGGAAAATATATTTGCTTGGCTCTCCCTGGCACTACTGATCATAGCTATTTGACAACTAATTTCCTGAAATCAATCACCTAATTTAATCATGATGACATCTTTCAGTCATTTTTTTAGTGAAATAATGATTATTTGACTGAAAGATTTAATCCTAATTAAATTAGGTGACTGATTCCAGGAAATTAGTTGTCAAATAGCTACGATTAATAACATATTGATAACACTTGATCAGCTTTGGCACATGATCATGGAATACAACAAAACCATCAATACAAAACACACAAATGTGAATTCCATATTAATTGAAACTACACTTAAAATCTAATTTGGTTCATTTCAACAAAGAAGTATTCAAATTTCGATAATTCAAATACAAATAAGTAGTAACGACTGCAAATTGCTCTCATATAAAATTTATCTCAATTATTCCCTTATTTACCAGGATACCAGATTCACAGATGCTGAGTATAATTCAGGGTCCATAACCTCTTAACAAGGGTAAAAACAAGGGAGTAAACATGGAGTTATAGACAATATTTATTTTCGTTATATTCATTTTACTTTTATTTATTGTTTTGTCACATTTTACATTAAGCACTTAAGAAGACCTCTTCAGTGCTAAATGAAATGCTAAAGAAGCAAACAAATAAAGTTTTTTGTTTATGTTTTCCTTACAATAACCGAAGTGTGTTTTTCAACTTTTGATTATATACTTATTTTACAGTTAATATCATACCAAATAAGTACTTTAACTCCATGGGAGTAAAGAAGAAATTAAAGAGGTTATAAAACAGGGCAGCTATACTTGGTTACACATGGAGTTATAGACAAGTTATGTTTATAAATCCATGGTTACACGGTATAACATATAAGTGCAGACTAGATCAGTGCTGCCACTACATCAATACAATACTCACAAATGTGAATTACACCAATAGAATAATGTTTTAAACATATCAGCCATGTTAATAAAAATAGATCAGATGTTTCAGCAATCTAGTTCTGAATCTGAGCAATCACTATACCTCCACTGCATCAATAGATCAGTATTCTCTTAAAAATTAATAACTATCATAAACATAATATGTAATAAAATTAGTAGTGTCAAAAAAATTAAAATTATTGTTGAAAAGTTAGCCAGGGAATCTGTTAAAAGGCTATTGTAAAAAAAAAACCTTATTCAGAATGCCAATTTTCGACCTGGATTGTAGGTCTTCTTCAGGGTAATTACTGACTTGGAAACATGTTCACAACTTGAGTATGTGCAGTACATCCCTATTTATTAACCTTTACTAGATCAATTTCAAGTAAACTTTCCAATTAAAGATTGTGTGTGATCTTTAGAATGAGTTTCATAATCCTTTATTTTATAAACGGTTATAAAGTCAAATTTTTCCAAGAATAATTTTAGTTGATTTATTAATTTTATGTTGGTAATCCTGTTTACTTTCTATCATTAAAAATGTTTCTATTATTGTTTACCATTTTAATCGGTTGTTTTTTATTTTTATTTTTTTAAAATTTTAAATACATCTCTTATAATTCAGTTCTAACTTTAAAAAATATACGAAAATATGATTGAAATTTTTGTTAACCATTTGCAGTTTATTTATTCCCTTTTATTTATTGTTTTGTCACATTTACTTTTATTTTATATTTTTACATTAAGCACTTAAGAAGACCTCTTCAGTGCTAAATGAAATGCTAAAGAAGCAAACAAATAAAGTTTTTTGTTTTTGTTATTCTTACAATAACCGAAGTGTGTTTTTCAACTTCTGATTATATACTTATTCTACAGTTATCATACCAAAATTATAAGCAAACTTGTCTGTTGCATGAGACTATTACTTCTACTACTGTTAAAATATCATCGGTACTGTTAAATCATCAATGTAAGGCGATTTGGAAGTAATATAAATAAATAAGAAAAAAAAAAAAAAACTTTTGACTGAACCCCAGACCAATTTTTCTGCAATTAAATTCTTCACTTAACTACCAGGTATGCAAGTTTAAAATGTCGTTTTTAATTCCAATAGAATGCGCTCTTAGCCTATTGAAGGATTTGCTTATCTCTAAACGCTATTTTGTTTGTTAGTCATTTGTTTACAAAAGTCAGTTGTTTTTAAGTCGTTTATGTGGACGTATCATACCTTTCTTTGGTGTTAAAAATGTCTAATTTTAAGCCAAATAAAGAGCATTTGCGGCATGTCATGATTTTCTTATTTAATCAAAAGAAAAAGGCATCTGAATGTCATCGAATTCTTGTTGAGACTTATGGTGATGTTGCTCCAAACGTCAGGACATGTGAACGTTGGTTTCAAAGTTTCAAACGTGGTGATTTTGATGTTACTGATCAAAAACGAGAAAATCGGCCAAAAAAGTTTGAGGACTTCGAATTGCAATCTTTATTAGACGAAGACAATACCCGAACCCAACAAATGATGGCAGAACAGTTGAATGTCACTAGGCAAGCCATTTCCGATCGCCTGAGAGCTATAGGAAAGATTCAAAAAGGTTGGAAAATGGGTTCCACATGAATTGGACGAACGACAGATGGAAAAAACGAAAAAACTGTGTGCGAAATGCTGCTTTTACGCCACGAAAGAAAAGGGTTTTTTGCATCGAGTTGTAACTGGCGATGAAAAATGGATTTATTTTCAGAATCCCAAACGAAAAAAATCATGGGTAACGCCAGGACAACCATCCACATCGAGTGCAAGACCGGATCGTTTTGGGAAGAAGACAATGCTGTGTGTGTGGTGGGATCAGAAGGGAGTAGTCTACTACGAGCTTCTCAAACCCGGCGAAACAGTCATACCGAGCGCTACCGACAACAAATGATCAATTTGAGTCACGCATTGATCGAAAAAAACGCCCAGAATGGGCTCACAGGCACGCCAAAGTCATTCTTCAGCATGATAACGCTCCTGCACATTCAGCCAGATTGACTAAGGAAACGATTTCTTCGCTTGGTTGGGAACTCCTACCCCACCCGCCGTATTCACCTGACCTGGCGCCTTCTGATTATCACCTCTTCTCATCGATGGGACACTCATTGGCGGAGCAGCAAAAACACTTCAACAATTTCGAAAACGTACGAAAATGGCTCGATGATTGGATTTCAAATAAAGATGAAGCATTCTTTTGGAATGGTATCCATATATTGCCCGAGAGATGGGCAAAATGTGTAGAAAGCGAGGGTCAGTACTTTGAATAAAATATATTATACTTTTTTTTAAATTACTGTGTATTTATTTTAAGAAATAAACGACATTTTAAACTTGCATACCTGGTATATCATGTTTCAATTAAAGTTATTATTGACTTATATATGTAATTCACAAATTTCCAGTGGTATCTGATAAGCTGGGTGCTCATGTTCTTGAACTTCCATACAAGGGAGAGGAAATCAGCCTCATCATCTTGCTGCCACCTTTTGTCAGCCCGAATGGTGTAACTAACATTTTAAAGAGATTGAAAAACCAAGATTTCAACAAGATGATCAATGAAGAAATGATGCAGAGGCCTGTTGAAGTATCCATTCCGAGATTTTCATTCGAACAAGAGCTAGAACTTTTACCTGTAAGCAAAACTAAATTTCTAAGTTCCATAGAAGGGAAATAATTAGTATATTTTATAATAATTAGACACATTAGTCAATACTTGGGTCTGTATGTACAATGGTATTCATAAGTTTCCGCCCACCCCAAAATTTCATTTTAACTTCCGTTTTATATGTTTCTTATTTTAAATTTTGATTTAATTTAGGATTTTATAAAGAATTAAACAGTTTTTTGCAAAAAAAAGACACTAATTTAAAAGAAATTAACAAAAACAAATAATATATGCCAATGAAGGAAACAAATTTTTCAACTTTTATTAGTTTTAGAAGATTATATCACAGTTTTCTCAGTAAATTTGTATTAATACATAGTTTGTTTATTTCGTTTAACGTCACTTTATGCTGCTATGGCTAATCGGACGATGCTACAGGGGGAGTCCTAAATTTTGCCTATCCAGGTATAATTAGGATAGGGATCTTTAACAAGTACCTGACATCGCACAGGCTCGGGACCCCCATTTTACGTCCCTTCCGAAGGACGGCATAGCTAAGGATTTTTTACTCCCTTTAAAAAATCCTAAGGTCATCTGCCGGGCTGCGAACCCGCGATCTTGGGTTTAGTAGGTTGCTATGCTAACCACTACACCACAGGTGACCCCGTATTAATACATAGTTTCCATACTTTAACAGAAATATCAGCTAAATACCACCGAGACATTGAATTTATTAAGTCCAGAATTCTATCTTGTCGAATGGATTGCCAGTGTTCGGTGACTTTTTGATAAATTTCATTATGATTTTGGGATTTTCTGGTTTTCAAATATTGTATCGCCTTCTGCCATAAAGGTTCTATTGATTTAAGGTCCGAAATTTAAGCCAGCTACTTTAAAACATTCCCTTTTTTTTACTGAAGCAATCAGGTTACTATAGTTGGAAAGTGTTTTTGATTGTTTCTTTGGCCTTCCTTTCCTTAATCGATCCCATAGGCCAAGACTGCCCGGAATTTTGTGTAGGAACTCATTTACTGTTAATTTAATTCGAGAAAATTATCGGGAGGATTAACCTTCCTCGAAGAGAGATAGGATTCTTTCTTGAAGCTGAGGATTGGCATGAGGAGACATATCGATGGCCACAGTACAAGGCATAAACTTAATTAGATTAGCTTGTATTTAATCCTCTGCAAACAGTCACAACAAAGGGTGACTGGAAACTTATTGTGAAAACATATGAAAATCCTTAACTGTAGACAAGAAAGTGCTTACTGGTTAGGGAAAGGTATGTTGTTAGAGGTGTATTTGTTACTAGAATTAACTGATATAATCTCACTTTGAACTGTGTTGAGACCAAATATTTAAATTCATAAATCCTAATTGTATTGATCCTTCTATACAATCATGCTTACATCAAGTGAGGCTTGGTTGCCAAAGACGCTCAGCTAACAAATATGGCACTACGGTGCATGTAGAATCCTGGCCTCTTCCGAATCTAGAACTTTGTACATGTCTCTTAGCTCCTGGTTGCTTCTTATCCTCCATACATATCTTTAATAAGGCCATATTTTCACTTCATAATTTTTCTTTCCCATCTATTTAGGATTCCTTCATTCTTTGCGGGTTTTGATCCCAAAGAATTTTAGGGAGGCTCTTAATATGTCTTAACAAAGACAACCAGAAGACAAACACTGTACCTAATATTCTGACCTTATGATCATCTGTTCCCATGGCCTTTAAGATATGATGAAAAGTAATTTTATATCAAATTAAAAAAAAAAAAATAATAATTTCATAGATAAATTATAAAAATTAAGCTAACATTACTTATAAAACAAAAAATACAAGTAACTAATACCTAATAAGTGACTGCATACTATTTTGAATTATAAGATTCATGAATATTACAAGGAATTTCTTTCATTTGAGTTACCAATCATGAAAAAAATTATAAAGTGAACAATAAAAAATTAATATAACATATTGCCAACAGTTAGTGTTGCAACCAATACTTTTTTTTAATTTCAATTCTAAAAAAGAACTCTAGTAGACATTATAGATTGATAAAATTATTTCAATCAATTTGTAAAATCTCTGCTCTGTTTTTTTTCTTAACTTGTTTGTGGAAGCATTTATGATAAACTTATAAGCATGTTTTCATTTTATAGATTCTTACTGCAATGGACGTTGGAGAACTATTTCAAAGTACTGCAGATTTGTCTGGACTGACCGGAAAGCCAGAACTGAAGCTGGATGAAGTGGTGCACAAAGCAAAGATAACATTGGACGAAGAAGGTACCACAGCGAGTGCCGCCACTGCCATTTTCAACTTCAGGTCGTCTCGTCCACTCGACCCAGCCAAGTTCATCTGCAACCATCCTTTTGTATATATCTTGTACGATAAGAAGACAAACACCTTACTCTTCACCGGAATATACAATAAGCCACCTCCATCATAAATTTATTTAAATTATTATTATCGTAAATCTGTACTGTAAATAATGATTTGTATTTCCAATGTCATTGTTTAAGAGGGTTAAGACACTATTTTAAATTTCTTTGATCAAAGAAGAAATAAGAAGAATGTAATGTTATAGTATTTTCGGTTTGATAATACTTACAAATTTCAAATCTAGAAAATGGATTCCATAATGTTTTCTAATAAATAAAGTAATTTGTTACTTTACATTTGTAATATATGTATATATCATTAGAGTAAGTTTTATATATAATGAGTACTATGTACACTAAAGTATTCACTATACAATTATACAAATACTATACAATTTTACTTCCATGTGAAAGTATTAATGTATCATAAGAGAAAATGCAATTAAAAAGATTCATAAATAAATAAAATATTACAATAACTTATGTATTTAATGCTTATTTACAAATTTATTGTAAATACTTCTTAAGTGTACTTTAGTAAATAAGTGTTTAGAATATCTTTTCTTAGCTAGTCTAAATTACTTGCAATCATACATTTTTAATTAAGTGAACCAATAAATTATTATTTTAGTTTTTATTTACCTTCTTATATTTATATCTTGGAGAAGATAAATAAAAAATAATTATGAAACCAATTCAAAAATTTATTTTCCTCAATGATTAATCTCATCAGGATTGATGAATTAATTGCCAATTCTATTGGAATTCCTTTTTATTTGAAAACAAGTTTCGAATGATAAATATTCATCATCAGTTCTAAAAACATGAAAAACTTCAAAACATCAGTGCTTTTTTAAGTCTTATACTGGGTGATTAAGGGGTGAAAAAACAAATCTGGTGAAAGTAGACAAAAAATTATGCTGACCACACCTTTCTGTTCTAATCCGTTACAGATTTATGATAATTGAAGTGTTTGGTGGATGAAGGTGTTATGTAACAAAACATGATTTTGAGTAATTTAAGTTTAAAGCTTTTTTTTTTTACATTTACCTTTAGCAAGAAAATGTTAGACAGCCCCTTCATATCTCGTTTCTAGTAGTTTTGAAATATTCAGATTTTGCTACCTGACACTTCAGCACATACATTCTACAACCAATAAACTAGATTGTTTTTTTTAAATGTGAGAGTCCCTTCATCCACCAAACCCTTCATTCAAAGATTTTTTTGAGGAAAACAAAGCTATAATATCTCCACTTGGCACAAATTCGAATTTTGACCACATTTTGTAATGTGACATAAAGAAAAGATTGATCTTCAACTTATTTAGAAAATTTATAATTTCTTACAATACTTCAACCCTCACCATTTCTTGAAAATACAATCCACAAAACTGCAAATATCACAACAGAAATTTACTTTTAAAACCGAAAAAACAAGGTGTTTTCATTTGGCATACTAATCAGGTACCGTAAACTGGAGCAACTTTGCCATGTTTAATTTTTCCATACAACTTTTACCTCAACCAATAGCGTTCAAATCCCATTATAATTATGAGTCTAGATCTTTTGATTTAAAATATATGCAATAATTGAAATTTAATCATTAAATTAAATTTTAAAAGTACAGAAAAACAAAATTGGAAAAGTTACCCTAAAATAGAGTAACTTTGCCAAGTATGTGAAAACCACTTAAAAAATAGAAACAGCAAAAGGATTGTTTGAACTAATATGAAAACATTTTAACGAGAACATATATTTAGATTTTACAGTATTTAGATTAAAATATCGTAATAATGAAATTCATTAAAACAAAACTTGAAATTTATTTATTTAGCTCAACAACCCTCAAGCGGGTCTTGGCTTCCTCCAACAGCAATCACCATATGTTTTTGTCCTGGGATGCCACCATCCAATCCCTTACTCTGATAGACCTGCAACCCCCTGCCACACAGTCTGACCACCATAACCTTCACCCGCTTAGGAAATACCTAATGAAATTTAAAAACCAAAAAAACTTCTGACATTTTCTTCCATAAATGCATATCTGCCTCGGAGTTCAATATAGTGTGGGTCAATTATATAAATGATGTCTCCTACATTTAATAAAGCTTCATCAGCCAAGTTTGGGAAGTAAAATGATCTCCCTGTGTTGTTTGTGAGGAGGTAGGATATTTCGAACTCCTCGCTTCTGTCGAATTTGGTGAGTTTGCCCATGAAATGCTTTACACTTTTGCAATATAGCTTTTTATGAAAAACAAACACAAAATTATAGGTTGGCAAAGTTGCCCCATCTTGACCTTACTTTCTAGTGCAACTTAGCCATGTTATAATATAAACCTAGAGAAGAAGTAAAATCTATGTTGTCAAGTTGTGCTAAATAAACATTAAATTATGTATTAGACAAAATAAATAGTTATTATTTACTTTGGAATGTATGAGCAGGATGAGATACTTTATAAGGTTATCAAAACCAACTGTTGCAAAACAAGCAAAGAAAAATAAGGATAAAACCTGTAAACCTTGGATAAATCTGATTAAACTTGAGTTTCTTTAAAAAAATAACTCCCCTATGTGATGAAAACAACATTCAAAAACTGGCTGAGTTGCACCACATGGCAAAGTTGTCCCAGTTTACGGTACTTTGGTAAATAAAACATTATGATATTAACTTAATGAAAATCTGTATTTTAAATCAAATTCATTCTTCATCAGAATAAAAAGTGAAGAAAAAATGTATCGTTTATTATAAAATAAAGTAAAACTGTCAATAAAGCATCATCAAATCAAAGGAGTCCATTTTTTTATAACATTTTCAAAATATCCTCAGTTGTTACGTATCCAGCTTCTTCCTCTCTTTCTCACAGCCCCAGCTACAGTCTCTCATAAATGAGTGATATACATCATATATCTGGAACGGACTGGAACAGAAAGGTCATTCATTTTTGGTCTCGTTTCACTTAATTTTATTTTTTTTTTCACAGTGAGAGGGAATCATCCTGTATATATTAAACTTTTTTTTTTTTAAATGTAAGACAAGAAATCAGATATGCTGATACTCATCTAAGGAGGCAAAATGAAAAAACCTGAAAGATATCAGGATCTAACAGGAGGGAACAAGGGATCAGCAGGTAGATAGATCAGTGGCTTATTCTTCCGGGTTTTCCCTATGAAACAAATTTAAAATGGACTGTCCGAAATATCAAATAGAAACTATGAGTATAAAATTTGAAAAATGTTTAAACAAAGTGGAGATATTACAGCTTTTATGGCAAAAAACGCGGTCTCCTTATAAAAGTCTTTGAATTACCATATATCTTCAATGGATTGGAATAGAAAAGTGTGATCAGCGGCAATTCCCATCATTTGGGTCTAGTTTCACTCAATTTTTTTTTTCCACACTAAAAGGGAATCACCCTGTATAATATTGTAACAAAGCGCTGATGTTTTGAAATTTTTTGTTTAATGTTTTTGAATGTTTAACATTTGAAACATGTTTTCAAATAAAAAGGATTCCAAAAGAAGTGGCAACTGATTCATCAACCCTAATTGTATTTAAACTTTCATACCATCAAGTGATCACAACATCATGTTTATTATAATACATCTTTCCTCTTATTTTGTTTTTAGATTCTACACAAAAATTGAATACTCCAAAATAGGGACATATCGATTCTGAATTTCATTGATATAAGTTGATTTCTAGGAACCGGTCGAAATCATTGAGCAGAAATAAATAGGTTTATGATACTTAATTACATAAATATAAAACTTAGTTCTTGTATCACATGATAAAAAAAAGAAAAAAGTTTTTGTTATCCCATAATACAGTTAAATTTTTTAAAAAAATGATGAATAAGTTTATTTGTGACATAATAAGTATCAATAAGGATTGTGCGAAGAATTTCAGATTGTAAGGATTTTGAACGAAAAAAATAAATTTTTAATCGGACAAACAGTTTCGGAGTTGGAGTAAACAATACAGAAAAACGTGTTTTTCGCGGAGTAGTGTGACTCACCGCAAGTTAGCCAATCTCTTCAATCTTTCCCTCCCCTACAGTTTTAAAACTATTGATTTGAGAAAAAAAAATTCATAGGATCAATTTTTTTTCCAAATGTGATTGGTTTTAATAATATAAAGAACACAAAATGTACCACAAATAACGGATTCCGAAATATTTGATCAAAAAGCTGTGAACTTACGATTTTCAACCCTTTCCCCTCTCCCCCATGCGATAACCTGAGATATACAACATATATATTGTAGTGATATTTCGGAGTCGAGATAAATTGTATTTTAAAAGATTTCAAGTTTGAATTTGGCGCCAGCGAGAGTTCAGCGCCAATCTAATTGTTACGTAGTTTTTTCTTATCAATTTAAATTGGGATATGCTAAAAATGATTAGGATTTTTAAATGTTTTATTATTGTATAATTTGAATTTTGTATATTTTATTTTAAGTTAAGACGTAATAAATATGAAGGCCATGATGGAGCAGATTTGGCCGTTAACGGTTTTTTGAAAGGACGCTTGGGGGGGCTGGCGTCTTTTTGCTCTCTCTTGCGTATGGATCCCGAGGACCTGGCTCTCTTGTTTCGGGAGAATCAACATGGCTCTCTGATATGGAACTTCGAGGCGACAACACCTTCGCTCTCATCTCTCGATTTTGAAACATCCACATCTCTCTGAGATTTAACAAGTCACATGTGTGAAGAATAATAAATTATACTAGCAGTCTGGATGAGAGGAGTGTTTGAATAAACTGGCGAAGGAAGAAAAAGAAGGAAGTTTCATGCAAGAAGGACAAATTGGGGAACATTTGGGTTGTGAGAACCTACAGTCATTGAGAAGATAGAAGGTATTTTAATTACAAATATGTTAAGTAAAAAATGTAATCTAATTGTAAAATGTTTTTATTTCTTTTATTTGAAAAAATATATTCTTGAGTCAAAATCATTATCTTTGAAAAGCTGAACCCTTGATATCATGGCCGAAGGAGAAAAAGAAGGTAAGTTCATGCAGAAGGACAAATTGGGGAACATGTGGGTGTGAGAACTAAGAGTGCATTGAGAAAATAGAAGGTATCGTAATTACAAATAAGTTAAGTAAAAAATGTAATCCTAATTGTAAAATGTTGGATTTCTTTATTGGAAAATATATAGTCTGGAGGCAAAAAGCATTTCCCTCAAAATTAACATAACAAATTAAGTTAACTTTAATAAATGAAAATAAATTTTACATTATCTAATAAAAGAAATAAACATAACAATATATATATGATGTTTGTTCAAGTTAGTATGTAGATACATAAAACAATGTTCGATGATGACGTAATTCCCAAGTACGCTATCTTTTTCTTTTTCATCAATAAATTATTTAACAATAACAAAAATAAATAAATTTTGATTGTTTGATAAATAAACCATAAAAAGACAGAACAGTATTTCCCCCCAGGATCCACTCAAATTGTAGCAAATCAGTAGTTAACTGAAAAAATTCTGAAAATTTTAGTTTTAACAAAGACTTATTCCCGACTTTCGCAAATTTTTTGTAAATTCCCGACTTATTCCCGAATTTTTCCCGACCATACGAAATTACCGACTAGTAGACACCCTGAAAATATTAAAAATGATATCAGAATTGGTAGGAAAAGCAGCATGGTTCAGCAATGGTCACAGAAAAGGAAGAGATCGCCAAAATTTATAATGAAAAATTACAAGAAATTGCGTCTAAAACAGGTTTACAGATTTCTTTCAAAAAGACAGTATATATGTCGACTCATGTGAATACAAGCAAAGAACTAAAAACTATTTGTAAATATGGTAACTTTAGGAGGGTAGATAAGTTTAAATATTTAGGTGAAGTAATGTGATATAATGGTTTAGATAAAGCAGCAAACCTCGCAAGAGCCAGCAAAATGGAATTTACCTTCCTAAAAACTAAGGATATATATAATAAAAAAAATCTCTCTATTGAGGCTAAATTGCATCAGTATAATACAGTTGTTCGTCTAGAAAGCTTATATGCCTCTGAATGCTTGTTTCTAAACAAAAAAGGAGAAATTGAAAATATGGAAAAGGAGAGAAAAATATTAAGGTAAATATTGGGACCAAGATAGACTGAAGAAGGTTTTAAACTAAAAAGTAATATGGAAATATACGAAACATTGAAAGGTTGATGAGGAAACGTAGATTGTTTTGTGGGCACTTGATGAGAATGGAAGAAAGAAGACTGACAAAGAAAATTTTCCAACACAGCCTCTGAAAACAGAAAAAGAATACATGGATACAAATGGTAAAGGAGGAAATGAGGGTGGCAAATGTACAGTGGAATTCAGCGTAGGATGGAGAAAGACTTCGGACAGTAGTCAACAGGATCAAATTTCCGGAAATGGTTAAAACACAAATTAATAGATGGTGGGCAGATGAAAGGAGAAAACATCAGGCAGAGGCGATGAAGAGATATTGGAAAGAACGGAAGAGCGAGGAATGAATTGTTAAACATGGTCCAAAGATGGCTGAACTTGTAAGAAGTAGGATAGGAGATGAATTTAGGGGAGCCCAAAACTCAACTCTGTATGTCTAAATAGGTTTAATTACTGCATGTAAATGAGTATTTTGTAATTAATTGGAAGCTTTGAAAATTTGTCTAATAAATATTGGAGTAGCCAAGAACGATGAGATTTTTTTTGTCATTTTAGTCTACTATTTAGATAAAAAAATTAGTACAAAAACATAGGAATATATTAATAAAAATATAACAGGATAAATAATTTATTTCTTTTTTTTTAATTTTCTTTTTAAATATAACAAGAAACATAACAATAAAAATCACAGCCTTGCTATATCCTGATTAGATTTAAACCATTCGACAGTATCTTTGATGGCCATCTCAAACGGTGTGAACTGAAAATTAGGGAGGAGCTTCCTAAGCTTGGCGTTGGAAGCTGTTTTCTTAAACTGACCATCCGCTTTAGATGTATCAAATTCAATTTGTCCATTGAAATCAAACGCTTTTGCGATTGATGTTGCACTATCTGCTATTGAGATTTCGTCTTTTTCATCAACTAAAACAAATTAAAATATACTGCATGTAGTACCTATATGAACAAACAAAATTGTTTCATGACATAGATGGTCTTGTTGCAATAAAAAAACAAGCAAACATAACTATCAAATAAATGAAACCGATTTCATTTCAACTTATAAATTTAAAATACTGAATGAAAGAGTAAATAATGTCAAAGCTAGAGCATGTCAAAATGTTACATTTTTGATAGTGAAAAAAAAAAACCTTCCAAAACAAAATATGATATTTTTCATTCAAAACAATATAGCTTCTAAATGATAGGTCCTAGAGAAAAATGATATATAACAAAAAATATTCTCCATCAACCCTTTGCACTCTGAAGCCACGAACCCAATGCCTGGCACAGAACTCATATGGCAGGTTAAAGTGATGAAAATAAAAACTCAAGGCAAAAAACAATCAGATATGATACCCCAATTATCACTTCTTCATAAATGTTTACAGTAAAAAGAAAAAAAATCGAATAGAAGTAATTAATGTAAGGGGTGACGACACTTTCTTGAGGAGTGTTAATTTAATTTTAAATATAAATTTGAGAATAAATAAAATGTTTCTATGAAAAAATAGAACTTCATAATCTCTAAATATATTTATATAATCTGTTCTGTTTTTCTGCTAGATATATACAGTAGAAACTCACTAATCCGCCTCTTGCTAGTCTGACTCTACTGGTAATCTGACCCTCATGCCGAGCCCTGTGAGATGTACAATATTTTTGGGGAACCCCTAACAGTTCAGTAAAATTGTAAATTTTGGTGTGCAAAAAGTCAAGTATTTTGATTTATTTATATATTGTTAGTGCTTGCGAACTAAAATCCAACAAACTTTGAAGCCCTGCCACTTGCTAATTGGTAGCAGTAAAACATAGTGTAAAAACTTTTTATGTTTCACCAAAATATCTGCTGAATAATTGGTTCTAATGTGAGAATTATGTGGAAGACTGCATGAGTCACATGCTACTGCATTGCTCTAAATTCAATGAGCTTAGAAAAACCTACTTGCAGGCCTTTATCACGCACACCTTTGACATTGTCAATGTTGAAAATATTATAAATATTACTGACAATTATAAAATAAACATTATTTATCATTATATCAGTAAAATATCTAAACAAATGAAAACCAGTATTTAAAATTTCTATATGTATCCATATAGATATGTTCAAACTTACCAGTTTAGAAATGGACTTAAACAGTTAACCGAGCAAAATCCTCCTTATATTTATTTTTTCTGTCATTTATTTTTATGTTAATTCATGTATTTGTATATAATAAATAAGTGTATTTCTATTTCATATATTCTTTCCCATTGTGTAAATAAATTTAGAATTGTCTGAGAAGGTACCAGACTCACATTTGTGTAAGATATTCTTTTATAGATAAAATTATTATCTATCTAGTTGGTTCTAAAGAAAACATATTTATATACAAAATTGAACTAAACTAAATTTTCTGCGATTTGAGCAGAAAATAAGCTCTGTAACTTAAACAGGGACTAAGATGCAAGCTTTCAAATTTTCAGAATCGTCTCAAAAATTGGCGGAAATTGTAATTTCTTTCCGGTTTTGCTCTAAGAGTTCTTTAAAAACGACGTTTAGAGGATACTTCATTATGAACAATTTTAAAGTTGAGTTAGTTTGCTGCAAATTTAACAAAATATAGTGTTAATGCGGCCAACGCTTCTATATATATATAGATGGCTAAAACATATGTACGGAAACATATTATATTAGTTTATATAATTTACATATTTCCTTGTATATAACGTTCTATTTCCTTTTTTTTTCTTTCTTTTTTTAAAAAAAAATATTTATATACAATTTTTAATATAATTATAATACACTTTTAACTATGGAAAACACATTTCATTGAAATCTCTGGTTAATCTGACTTTTTCGCCGCTCTACCCCTTGGTCCTTAGGGAGCGGATTAGTGAGGTTCTACAGTAATCATAATTCAAAATATTTTCCTTTTATGTATAAAAAAATAAAAATCTTGAATAGTTAATCAGAATTTCATGCAAAATTTTACCTGATAATATAATAGGTTCCACATCATGATACTCTCTCAGGACAAAAATAATGAGTTTAGCGAGATCCAATGAGTATATAAATTGCCTCAATGGTTTACCGGAACCCATGACGGTGAACTTATCTCCTCCTGTAAATCAATATGAATCAAACAAGATGGCGATAAATAAAATAAAATAACTAAATACATACAAATAAAAGTAAATTGCAGATTACCATTATTTATAACGTTGTGTAGTTTCCTTATGAGACCAGGAATAACGTGACTATCATGGAGGTCAAAGTTATCGTAAGGGCCGAATACATTACATGGAATAACCGATGTATACTTGCACTTATGCTGCTCACAATATCCCCTGTTCAAAACATCGAGCATCCTTTTCGCATAGCTGTAGCCAAAATTAGAAGGATGAGGGGGCCCATTATGTACCTACAATAATACTATATTAGTGATAACCATGGCTGTAAATTATATGTAGAGACCGGATTTCTGTGTTATTGCACATTTAGTTCGCTTTGATTTAGCGCTCTCTAACCCAAGCAGTTATCTCATTTAAACAATAAGGATTCTTATTCTTAAATTTTATTTTGCACAAATTTGAATTTTTGAGCTTAATTGCACGAATTCAGGTTTGACTGCACGAAATTGCACAATTGTACCAAATTCATCTAATTTTATTCACTTAACCATTTATTTAAAAAAAACTTTTACTTACGATTATTAGGCAACATTTATAACAATTATTTACATTAAATAGGTTCATTAGTTTTAAATTGAAAGTAAAAAGTCGCTTAAATCAAATGTATTTGTGACCTAGTACTATTAAATGATTGTAATGAATTGGGAGCTTAGAGAATTTAGGCAAACATTGAGGATCGACGTACTTCCTAGAACTAAGACGTTTCCTCATAAAATTTTACTCCCCACTTCCCATTGTATTCCCCACTTCTGATTTAGCACAAAAGTTAACAAGATTTTAAACTATCAACTTTGAAAATGCCAAAAACGTCTGCGTGTGTTTTTTTTATAATTGTCAAAATTGAAACAATGGACCAATGAATATCCAGAGCTGATATTTGTTCGAAACTCTCGAAGAAAGCTTAAAATGAATTGAAAATGAAAAGGGAAGATGTTTATTTTCAAAATTCGAGTAAATTCTTGAGAAAAACTACGGCTACATTCGTTAAAAAAATTAAATTATTGTACCAATGGAAAGGAAATAGAAGCTGATAATCTGGATCCATCCACAATCGCATGCTGCAAAAATTTTCCTGATACATCCATAGATGTATAACGTTCCTTTTCTTTGCTAAAGAACATTTTATTATATGACAGGCGGCATAATTTTACTTAGAAATATTTTGAAATTTATAATGTACATTTTCACGAAACTTTTAAAAACTAATTTATTTTTCAAAAACATTTAATTATATTTTGTTTCCATGTAAAAGGAAATTTTAATAAAGATATTTTATAATTCTTTTCCTTAACAATTTTTTTCATCTCCTTTTTCCCCCAAATTTTTTAAAGTATTTCAGATTGAATTAACACTAAAACGAAATGTTTGTCGAAATATCCTTAAGTTTATTCAAGGCTGGTTAGGTTTTGCATATTTGAGTAAATAAATGGATTGCTGCATGTATTAGCACAAAAATCCGGTCTCTAATTATATGCAATAAAAATAGAAAAATATGCACATATATTGGGTAAAATATGCAATCAAATACCAAAAATATGCAGCCATCTAGATTATTTATAAAAATTAAAAATATATACATACTTATACACAAGTACAAACTCAAAGTTTTATTGATTAATTGTGTTGAAAAGGGAAACAACAGAAAGAAGATTATAGAAAAACATACAACAAGCAAACAATATTAAAAATTAAAACCTTTATAACACTTAATTAAAGTGGCTTAATTTATAGAAGGCTTTGTCAGCTTGAACTAATGTATGATATAGACCGGTATCGAAAACAGACTTTTCTGGTCTGTTTGTTTAATAAAAGTTTGTTAAATTTTGATTTCAAATTTATATGCGCTTTGCTGCTTTTATTGTGCTTTTATTTTTACTAACTGTACAAAAATTTTTGGACTAACTGTATACTGCAATCATTTCAATATAATTATTACAAAAATATTGATTATATAATATTAACCATTTTCCTTTTTCATCTTAATTAATTGTTCATATATCTTTTGTTTTAATTATCAAAAACATTTTGATTTGCATAATAATTATAATTTTTATAAAGTTGATCACTGTTTTAATTCTGGAGTTTACAATGAGCATATGTAACCAGTGTTGCATGAGATATTGTTTGTTTTTTTGTATTTTTTTAGTATTAGACTCTCAATTAAAATTATATATTTTTTTAAAATTTCTAATATCTTTTGTTCAATTTATTATTGCTAGTATTATTGTTATTTATGATCAGTTGAGGTTATGATGTTTGAAATCACTCTATAAATTGAACAAATCAATGAAATATTTAGTATTTTTATATCCTGTTTTTGAATGGGTTCTTATTCAGTTTCATCAATTTAGTATTTATAATTTGAATTAATATACAAATTATTTATCCTAATTAATATATATATTTGAAAATATATTTAAAGAATTATATTTAAGGAAATTATTTTTTAGTAGGAATAGTTCGTTTGATTTATAAGGTGCAAGATTTGGCTGATTAGGAAATGTTGACGACCTATATTCTGTCTAATTATCTGTAATTTTCTTGGCCGTTTCAACAACTTTAAAAGTGAAAGTTAATTAGATGTCTGTGTAGGAACTTTTTCGTATAATTTATATGTAATGCAAAAATAAAAATACGATAAAATATTTCTTAACTGTTATAAATTTTGTTTCTTTCTATTTAACTATTTAATATATATGTATGTATATATATATATATATATTACCTTATTTTCAATTGTACATATTATTTTGTTTATTCATTTTATTCTAACTTCATGTTGAATTTTTTAATTTAGAAAAAAGTGAAAACTAGGTTAGGAAAAGTTTTCAATGTTGATAAGAAAACTTAAATAAGTGTTCTAGTTTTCCACATTTCAGTAATCCTTTCAATGGATGCATATATTTCTACGCGTCGCATCTCTCGACATAACGTGTATTATCATAAATATTTGTACAACAATGTTTAGTTATCCATAATATGAAATATTTTAAAATGATATAGGGATTAACTTTGGGTGAATGGGGTTTCATATCGTTTATATGAAATATAAACAATAATTAATGAATGGATTTATAAGTTAATTAATAAAGATTTAAAAATAAAGATTTAAAAGAAAAAAAAAAGGAGAGAGAAAAATGAAGAAATAAAAAAGTAAATAAATTAATAAATAAAAATAAATATAAACAAGTAGAGGTAGAGTTATAGACAAACTGTTCAATAGTTGAGCTCAACATCTAATCAACACGATCCACAAATGCATCAAATTTATCAAAATATTTATCTATGAAATCCTTCTTTGAAGGCGGCCATTCGCCCCCATTCAGTAGGGCTGCGGATATCAGTTTGTGCCTGTACCTTTCCAATTTTCTGGAATCATAAATGAGATGGTTGTAAGTTTGCTCACTGTTTCTGTTGCAGTTACAAATGCTGTTGTTTGTAAGTTTAAATCTGTGTAAGTAACTTTTTTCTCCGCCAAGTCCTGTCAACAATTGTGTTAGTTTGTATGTCAGTTTTTTAATTTTGTTTCTATCGTCTAAAGTTTTAATAAATTCATAACTACCTTTTGTCGAATTTGTCCATTTTTCGTTCCAAGTTTGTCAAAATTTGCTCATTAGCACTAATTGGTGCCTTATTAAATACTGTTTTAAGAGTTGTATATTTTGCCGCATTTTTAGCCTCTGCATCTACCTGCTCATTTCCAAGTAAGCCTGCGTGGGCTTTTATCCATTTGAAGGAAATTTGTATTCCTTGACTGTAGCAAGAGATAAATCATTTGTTTCTCTTGGAATTGCTTAATGGGATTAATTTCTTGTTCTCGCATTCCTCTCAAATACTTGGCATATTATTTCACTTTTCTTATTTCCCTTCTTCCTAACATCATTCCGTAACCCTGTTTCTCATGCAGTGTCCTTCAAGACACATATATCATTTGTAAACTGTCTGATTGTGTACTCCTAAAATGCTGAAAATCACTCTTACAAATACGAAAGATCTTGTTGGAAAGTATGTACGCGAGTTCTTAATTGTGACTTTTAAGGGTAATGGTTTTTAATAACACAGCACAATAAAAGCAGCAAATCGCATTTTGCGTTTCAAAAAATTGAGTAACTGCCGCTTTGGAATAAAAGTCATGGAAGCCAATATCAGTTCTGTCATAAATATCTTTATTTTTTTTTTTATTCATTTATTTTATAATTATTATTATTACTATAACTATTTATTCATTTGTTATCTTGCTTTTTGTGGTTTCTGAATTAAGGTGGGGGACAAGTCCAACCATCTTCAGCTTAGGTTCACTTTTTTATTTTATTTTAGATTTTTAATTAATATTATTTATTTATTTTTTGTATTGACCAACTAGGATCAGTTCCTCTACTTTCTTTGTTTTTCTCTCTTTCTCCAGTATTCTTTCATCTTTTCCCCATGTTGCCTTTTTTTTCTTTCTCTGTTTCATTCCTGTTTTGTTCATTTATTTTAATTAATTTTATTATATTTTTTTTAATTCAAAACATCAATAAAACTTAAAGTGTTACAAAATTGTAAACTGTTAAATTAAATTAGAATAAAACTCTTTATTATTACTAATATATTTAAAAAAATAAATAAAGGTACTCACAGCTCTATAATTCACCACCGATCCTAATAAATGAGACCAATAAATTTACAATTGTGTAGGTTTCCATTACTTTAATCCAAAACGGCCAATTCTTTTAGATTTTTTATTGTTGTTTATTGGGGCTTAACATCTTTATGTACTCCAACTTGGGCAAGACATCGAAGGACGGTTTAACCTGCAGGTTACCAACCTATAGTATTTCAGAACTATGGTTCTCCGACATTTCTCTTTCTTTGCCTTATTTATTATTAATTTCTGTTTATAAGTATTTTTATATCAATTCTGTATGATTAATGAATAGATGTTACTTTTTTCTAATTGTTGGACCTGCACTTAGTGACAGCGATTTCCATAGACTACCATCTCTATTCATTGTACTTTTTACTTTTATATAAATATATACAATTGAATTATAAGATCTAATAGGGATTGCTAATTACTGAGTAAGAGAAGAATTTATTTATGAAGGGAAGTGGTAAAATAATCCCAGTATCACAAGAAAACAGCAAACTGTTTTTAAACTCCACAAATACAACCAAAATATTAAAGGAATCAATGCCAAATCGGCTTCATCAGAGTAATCAAAATAGAATCAGAGCTTACCTAACAAAATATTAGATTTTATTCTTTTATGTTCCTAAGAAGAAATTTAACTCTCCAGAAATTTAAAAATTAGAAAACTATAACACTATAAACAGTTCTCTATGGATGTGAAATCTGTAAGCTTACATTAAGGGAGGAACAACACCTTAAAGTTTTTGAAAATAAAGTACTAATAAATAAAGTAAAAGGGACGAAGAAATGGGAGAATTTAGAAGGCTTCACAACACAGAACTGTGGGAGTTATATCCGCTAAATATAGTTCAGGTAATAACAGCACGACAGTTAAAATGGGCATGTAAAGTCGTTCGGTTTAGTAATGACTGACTTCTGAAAAAAGTAATCAGTTTTGAGCCGTCGGGTTACGACCAAGACGTAGTTGGGAGGATTGTGACAGGGCCGACCTAGTGGATTTAAGTTTGTTACAACAGACAGTAAGTAAAAATATATTTGTAAATAAAAAAAATATTGTGAATAACTGTATTCAGTAAAAGACAGGAATAGCTATAACTAATAACTTGTACAATTAGGATTGATGAATTAAATGCCACTTCTATTGAGATTATTTTATTTGAAAACTAGTTTCGAATGCTAAACATTCATCTTCAGTTCTAAAACATACAAAATTTTTTCAACACATCAGTACTATATTACATAGATTATATATACTAAAGTTTTTTAAAAAGGTAAGACAAGAAATCAAGCACAGGCACTCACCTTCGAGGTAACTAAAACACTGAATTTGTGAGAAGTAAAAGGGGGGCAGGTAGGTTAAGTTTTAGATTTACAACGGGGTTTCCCTTGTGACTCATTGGGTTTTTCCGTTCCTATGGGAAACAAATTTAAAATGGGGCTATTGGATATGTTAATCTGATCATTTAAACAAAAATCTGGATCGGTTTTAAACGATTTTATTATTTCTAGTGATTCAAAAGTATTTAATTTTAGGCTATTTTCTACTTGATGTGATATTTTTACTCCCGAGTCTTTATTAAATTTGTGGTTATTTTCATTTAGATGGATAGCTATCCATCTAAATGAAAATAACCATAAAATGAAGTTGCTGTGCAGGGACCAAGAGGATTGGCGGCACAGGATCGAGGCCCCCCTACACCAGCAATGGCTCAAATTGGAAGAGAAAGAAGAAAAAGATGTATTTCACAAAAAGCTATTATTCCCCCATCATTATTTATTAAAAATCATATAATAAAAACATGATTATCTAAAAATGGCGACGTTTCATGGCTTCTGCCACATTTTCAAGCCCTCACAGTGCCCAATAATACATGGATCCATCTGATTGAACTAATAAAATCTTTTAACGACTAAAAAGTCTTGTCCCTGGTAAGTATCATGTCACTTTTCTACATACATTAAAACTTTAATAAAGAAAAAACTATATTTGTACTTTAATATGGATCACATTACTACATACATTATGATATACATCACATTACTACCCACCACACTTCGTCGTCTGATACCTGGCTTGACTTGTTCATTATTGACTCAGAAAAGAACCTCCTCTCTTCTTCTCAGTTACCTGTTCCTTTCCTATCCTCCCATGATCTAATCCAAATATCTTACAATATCCAAGCACCTTCTTTCCGCCCGAAAACTATTGTCTTCCCCAATATAGAATCCCTAACCCGTGAAAAGATCCTTCCAGAGATTGAAGCTCAGAACTGGACTGAAATTTATACCTCCTCCTCGATTGACTCCATGGTAAACATCCTCACCACAAACCTCTTAAATATCCTTAACATCCATGCACCTCTCAAATCCTCCTCCTTTCGTCGTCCTCCTGCTCCTTGGATAAGTCCAGAAATCAAACAGCTCCAACGAAATCGAGATGCAGCACGTAGACGATTCAGATGCACGAGGATGACTGACGACTACCAAACTTTCAGGATGCTTCGTAACTTGACACAAGCCTCGATTCGTCGAGCGAAATCCACTTTTTTCCATGAAGCCCTCTCTTCCGCTCCTGATTCCAGATCGAAATGGCATCTCCTCCGTAAACTTTCCCTCCTTGATTCACGCACATATCCATCTACCTATCCTGTATATCCTGAAGAACTAAATTCATATTTTGTTTCTTCCTGCTCTTCCGATTCTCTTCACCCTTCCTCCCATTCTAACGATGCAAATTTTTATTTTTCCTACATCTCCCCCTCTGAACTTATTTCCTCAATAGTGAAGTCCAATTCCAATTCTACCGGCATAGATGAAATCCCTATAAAATTGATAAAACTGTGTCTTCCCGAAATCACCCCAGTCCTCTTATTCATATACAATTTCTCCCTTCAAAATTCAGTATTCCCTACCCCCTGGAAAAAAGCCCTAATTCATCCTATAATTAAAACATCGAACCCCACATCTCCTAAAGACTATCGCCCGATCTCCATCTTATCTAACCTCTCTAAACCCTTAGAAAGATTAGTACAATCTCAGTTATCTAACTTCCTTGAAGAATCCAATCTCCTCGATCCCCTACAATCAGGTTTTCGACCCGGCTACTCCACACAATCTGCTCTCCTCAAAATCACAAATGACATGTTTACTGCAATAGACGATAAAAAACTGACTGTACTGATTCTTCTGGATTTTTCTAAAGCGTTTGATTCCTTGGACCACTCTATCCTTTTTTCCAAATTAGAATCTTTAAATTTCTCCTTCAGTTCCATTCGCTGGTTTCAGTCTTTCCTTTCTCACCGTTCCCAATCAGTTAAAATACCTGAACAATCCTTATCTACTTTTCTCACTATGACTTCTGGTATTGCTCAAGGGTCCAGCATTTCTCCTCTCCTTTTCAATATCTACATCAACGATCTACCTAATTCAATTAAGCACTGTTCCTATCACCTCTACGCAGATGATTCCCAAATCTATCTTTCCTTTCCTCCTTCCGAGCTTCCTTCAGCTTTCGCCAAAATTCAGGAAGACCTGAATAGAATTAGTGCCTGGGTGACCTTAAACAAATTACAATTAAATGAACAGAAAACTCAGGCCATTATAATAGGATCTAGCTCCCTCCTTAGTGCATACACCCATTATCCTCCCTTAATCCTTAATGATCATCCTATCCCTCTCTACCCGTCTGTTAAAAATCTTGGAATTATTTTTGATCAGACCCTTTCTTGGAAATCTCAGATTGCCCAAATCTCCCGCCGTTCTATAGGTCTACTTAAATTATTCCACCGATCCCGTCACCTTCTTCCCCAATCAACTCGTAAGCTTCTAGTGTCCTCCCTAATATTCCCTTACCTTGATTATGGCTGTCTAGTTTATGGTGGTCTCTCTACGGTTCTCGAAGACAGATTGAAACTAATTATGAACTGCTTTGCCAGATTTGTCTTCGATAAACCGAGGCGCTCCCACGTTTCCTTCCTCTATACCGAATTAAACTGGCTTTATCCCATATTCCGTAGAAAATATTTCCACGGATCATTCCTTTACCAAATCATCAGCACCCTTCATCCTTCCTATATTTACAATACGCTTCAATTCAGATCTGCAATCAAGTCACTGAACACAAGATCCCGTCTTTCTGATCTATATACCCCATCCCATAGAACTACTACATTCCAGCGCTCTTTCCTATTCCGCTCAACCATCCTATGGAATTCCATTCCTACCCATATTAGACAAGCAAAATCTCTAAAAACCTTTAAATTCCTCTATTTCCAGTACCTCCTCCTAATCCAAGGTGACGCTTACTAACAATATATTTTTTGAATTAAACGATATCGTAAATCTTTCTGAAACACACTCAGTGTAACCAATTAAAATAATATTTCCGTATTCCGAATACAACATTTGGGTTCTTATATTGTAACATTGTATCAAAATAACCTATTTATTACTTCATTAGTAGAATATTTTCTTATTTTTCTGATCATATATTACATTACTATGTATACATTATCATTGTTATATTAATATTTCTTCTTTATTTTTATTGTTTTTAATTTTTTTTTTTGTTGGTTTTTTCATTTTATTTATTCATCATGTCTCTGACCAGATGTATCTAATATCACTTATTTCTGTACAATTTGTTATTCTTAAGGGACTTGGTCCCAGAATAAAATTATTTTTCTATTCTATTCTATTCTATTTCTACATTTATCACTGTTTCTTACTGCCTGAAGAAGAAGAAATTGAATTGAAACTTTTAGGAGTAAATAATGTTTCCGATCATTGTTTTAATGTATTTTTTTAGATGCTTTAAGTTTAATTAGGAATTTTTTGTTTATGAAGGGTAATTACATCTCATAATATATGTTTTTTGTTATTGCTGAAAAGTGGGATTACTGTGACAAAACACGTTTTGAAAGTTACCTCCTCATTTATCACTTTAGAAACCCCTATTTTCTCTTATCTTTTGTTTATTATCTAATCATCATTAATTGTTAATTTAATTTAAGTAATATAAACCTTCTAATTCTAACACATAAATTGAGAAAAACAGTAGATTATAAATACACATATCCATGATATATTGTTTTTCCCAATCAGGGTGTTTTTTTTTTTAAATATAAAATTTACAACCGAAGTAATGTAAATATAGGTTACAAACGAACTTTGAAAAAAATTTACTTAAAACGGTTATTAGATTACATCATCTAGATGCACTATAGTGTTTATATAATTCATTTATTAGTGATTTTCTAGCTATCTAAAATACTTCAAGCTTAAAAATAAAACCACTTTAGAAAATTGATAAGATTTTTTTCAACTGCAATCAATTAATAAATGTAAAAAAAAAAAAATTAAATTACTTGAGAATTTTTTTTTTTTTTTTTTTTTTTTTTTTTAAATATTGAAGCTCAAACAGCAGATAGGAATGTGAAAGTATTACTATTGAAGGCAATACTTTGATTGATTCAGCTGATATTAAAACCTTGTTAATTGTTGAACAAGTCATTAAACAATTGCAATAACCGACAACATTTTTAGTTAAAAATGTCTAATTTTTAAACAGTGAAGGTATGCATGATGTTACAGTAGGATCAACATGATTAGGAATTGATTAATTATGTGCCACTTCTATAGAATTTTTTTTATTTTAAGACAAAATTTTTTTAAAAAATATAATTACAATTTTAAAGAAGATTAAAAAAAGTGTATTGGAATGTTAACATTTATCATGAAAAACCCACAAATCATAAGGAAAACCTAATGGACTGTCTATTTACCTCATTATTTAGCTGACAACCCCAACCTGTTTATCTTTCAATTACCCTAAAGTTCACTTTATGAACCCATAGCTTCAAGAAGCTCTTCAACTTCGTTACCTAAGATATCAACATGTTTGATTTCTCGTCCTACACATTTTTACAATTAATATTTATAATCTGAATATCAAATTTTGCATAATAAGATTTTTTTTTAAATATTGGTATGTTTTTAGAACTGATGATGTATGTTTACAATCTGATACTAGTTTTATAATAAAACATACCAACAGAAATCATAAATAATTCATCTATATATAATAACTTTTTAACTAGTAGTTTGTAATGAGAAAATATCATCTACTGACTGAAAAAAAAGAAAGAAGTAGTTTCGCATTCTTAACTACTAATTACAACATAGTTATCAGTCTTAACAATGATTAAAGTAAATTAAGAGTAGTTGGAGATCGGTAATAATAGCATTGCCTAATAATTGCCTAACTCTAGAATGAACAAAATAATATCATTCTATAATAAATATAGAATAAACAGAAAAATATGAAGCAAATCCACATCTATATATACTTTAGTCATCAGTCTGTGTCAACGTCTCAATTCATCTGCGAATATGATTAAGAATGAATTTACATTATGTTGACAACTAGTTTTCTACTAATAGCTCATAATTTAACAATGTTCAAAATATCACGGAAAGAAAACTCATTGAAGATTAAAAAAAATTATTTAAAGACAAATAAAAAAAAAAGAGAAGAATAATTTAAATTATACTGCAGACAACATAAACAAATACTATAGAATTAACAGGAATACAATCACAGCAAATGATACCAACTGAATACCAACAATAATTTAAACTAAACCACACAAAAACCTAAATATTCTAATGGGTGTGAAAATATGAAAATAATTTTAGTAATAATATAAAATAAAAAGAAAAATATATAATCATTAATATTTATAATATAAAACTGAAAGCATGCCATGTGGACTGAATTCATATTACTGATGACTCAACACACTGCCTAATCACTATCAACAGACGCTTACGTCACCAAGTGATAATTGCCCAGAGCCAGTTCACAACGACAAGATGGCTAGGTCTTCAAACAATTGACTTTAGAACGTAAAATAAAAATAATAGATAAATAAAATGCATAACAAAAATTTGCTTAAAATACAATAATAATAAAAATATAAGCATTTTCTGGCAGCGAGGAAATCATTCAAACAGAAAAGTATAGTAAAAAAGTAAGAAAATAAAAAAGCTATAATACACTCAACAATTTTCTTATGTTAATTTAAGATAGTATCATAGATTAAATAATAATAAAGTAAGTTATACAATTATTTTGCTAATCGATGTCTAGTAAAAATTAAAATGATTTATCAGTTGGAAATGTCTACAAAAAAAGAAACAACCAATTATTAAAAAATAGAATGACAAAATACTTTTATACTTACCATTGTTTCATCGATTGGATATTCTGTCTTGTCTGGAAAAATACAGGTCGACAAACATGATACAACTTTCACAACACCAGAATCGAAACTAGCCCGAAGAACATTATCATTGATTAACATATTCAATCTCTAAAAAAAAAAAAAAAAATAATAAAATAAAAATAATTTCAAAAACCATTTTTGATTTTCAGAACTTTCATAGTATTTGTTTATAATTTTGATATATTCCTTAAATTTAATGTTAGACAAAAATTTTACTTCATTATATTCTTTCAACAGAATTCAAGGTTTTGTATACAAGCATTGGCTATTATTCAAATTAGTCTTATTTCTTCACAGGCTAAGCTAAATTATTCATTATTCGACCATTTCCTATTTCAATTCTTAATAGTTTCCATTATTCGAATAAATAAATCACATGATTATAATATAAATTAGAGCATGGAATCTTTATTTCTTGATGTCTTTTTTCTTTTTTTACAAAAAAAATAATGCATAAGCAGCCACAGCAATTTAAAATATTTTGAAAATAACAAAGCACATTCAGAATGGTAAGACAACTCCAAACTTCATTGTAAAAAAGTTTTTTTTTTTTATTTGGACCTTTGCAATCGAGACAAATACCCCTCAAACATTGAGCTAAAATAATTTATACATCCAGTTATTGAGCAGCAACTTCAGTGACAGGAAATATCCATTAAACTTCTAAATACGTAGATGATATTGTATTTTCAATACCAGGTCTAGCAAAAAAAAACACTTGCTATTCACTTTTACACAGCAAGTTTATGAAAAGAGAATTATGTAACTAACTGAACAAGGAAACCTAATCATTATTGCACAATGGCTAAAAATTTCAGCAATGAAGTGGTGAAGCTCTTTCAATTGTTCCATTATTAGCCATATCTGCAAATAATTAGGACACAGAAAATTGATCATCATTCTAGATGAGCGAAATATCAAACACTTGTACTGTATATTTTTTTTAAATCTTGTTTTAGAGGTTATTATTACTAATTTAATAACTATATACTGAAAAATTAATACCTAGTCTTAGCTATATAAGGCATACAATCAGTGCAATGTTTTTAACCAATCAAAGCACTGAATATTACCCATAATTCTAATTCATTATTTGAAAATGATATGCTTCTTATATTTATCCCCTAATTAATTAATAATTATGACTTAATAAAACCTCACAAGTTGGAAAATTTAAAAGAAAAATGAGTATATAAAATATACTAACAAATTTTAAAGTTAGTATATTTCATATATACATTTTTCTTTTAAATTTTCCAACTTGTGAGGTTTTTATTGTCATAAGTATTAATTGATTAGGGGATAAATATATGAGGCTTGATATATATAAATATATATATCATTTTCAAATAATGAATTAGAATTATGGGTAATAAACTTTTTCACTATCATCACAATATAACTAATATGAAATAAGTAAAGGCGGAATAAAAATGAAAAAAGTCAGCAATGAATCCCTAACTTAAGGTTCTCATTTAAGTTGAATCCAATAATTGATGAGACAAAGAAAAAATAAATAAAATCAATAATATAGTAAAAGAATTTCCAGTTATAATTCTTCATGATAAACTTAATAAATGCATTTCCATAATCTTTATAGCAGATCACTTCATGAGATGACAACAGTTTAGATAAACGTTATTGTTTCCCATTAAATACCTCGAGAGAAGGCAGCTGTATAGATAGGTTTGCAAAGATAAACATGATTACAATGAATGTACGCCGATTCATTGAAATAGTTAAAGCAGTTAAAATTAACTACCCAATGAATCTTCATCTCAATTCTATACAATGACTTTTAAACAAATAGAATGTATATAGAATTGATGTTTTGATACTTCCCACGAGAGTGAATATATTACCATTTAAATGAACATGATATCTAATTATGTAAAATATTAGATCTGAAAATACTGGTTTTCTTGAAAATTGTAATTTGCTAAACAATATTGAACTGTGATCTCAATTTAAGAACCATAAGGGAAAGTCTGTTGAAGGATTAATTGGATATGAACAAAATTATAGTAAACATATGAATAGTTTTAAAAACAATGTAATTCACAATAAAAAAAAGTAGTAATAAGAAATTGATAAATATTTTGAATAAATACTAACAAATTAAGCATTAAGAGAGCACAAATGAAATGATCAGCTATTTTTAAGTTTTATACAAAAATTTTATAGTTTCAATTATAATTAGGCATATCATTGACTTAATTCAAGGTAGTCCTCTTTATTAATTCTATTTTTGAAACCTTTATTAGGTAAATCTAACTATAATCAACTTCTCTCAAGGTATTTCATCCCAAACCTTCAAATCTTAAAAAAATTCCGTTCCGAATATACAAAACTATATATAAGACTAATAACTTACAAAGAAATCCAAGTTATGATCCATATTATGAAACAGTCCGCCAACCATAGCCGCAAGATGTATCACATGGGTAGGAGAATATTTTTTAAACAGCTTTATGGTTTCATCGAATTTGCTTTGTAAAAAAAAAGAATATCAAAGAATCAGTTTCACTCTTTTTTAGTGGAAAAAAAGTAAAGATTAATGTCATAAAAAAAAATACTATATGAAATACCTCAAATCACCATCTTTGCTGCTAAGAAAGATCCATTCCTCGTGTTCATTAGATTCCAGGTTTACGACAGTCTGAATCGCTTTACCAACTAATCCACTACCTCCAGTAACCAAAATTATTCTATTTTTTTCACTCATAATTCAAAAGATCACTAAACCATAAAAAGAGAGGAAAACAGATGTAATGTACAGGTTAAGAAAAGTTATAAAGTGAAACACCAAGAGTAAAAAGTTGATACAGAAATTGTTTGCCAAAAAAAAAAAAAAAACCGAACACTAAGAAAAATCTATAAATACAAAAGAAAAATTATAACACCTGTTGATTGCAATGTTACAAATTTAAATTTTACACACATTTTATTGAAAGCAATAAAACTGTTAGTTTCAATACTAATAATACACAAACCTTGAGACTCTAATATGATTTAAATTACTATATTTGTCAGCATATGAACATGTAATTAAAACTGACAAACCAGAGTAGTAGTTTTAACTTTTTCTACCTTATGATTTGAGGATAACACTAACTTCAGGTGGGTCAAGAATCATTTAATTTAAGGCCTAAATTACACACAAATCGCCATTAAAAAGATGAAACTATTGCACAAAATTGAAACGGATTACAAGTAAAAAAAAAAAAAAAAAAAAAAAAAAAAACAAAAACAAACATGAATTAACCTGAGTGTTTTTAATGACTTAATTGAAAAAAGAACCTCCTAGAGCAAGAATCACCTTATCTAATTCCAAACATTGCACGATGTTATCGATAGATTATGTTATCTCCCATAAATCGCAACTCATGTCGAGCATCAATTTCACAAATTGGGAAATAAACTAGCAAGGAACCGAGGGCATATTGTGTAAAAAAAAAAAAAAAAAAAAAAAAAAGAACGGATTCGCACAAGTAGTACGCGTCTGTTATTGATAATAAATTAAGGTTATGATATTAAATTATAAAAACATGAGAAATTAATAGGGAAATAAAAGGAAAATAAGGCTCGAATCAAGCCTAGTCAATTACAGTGCGTCAACAAACCTTGTAACTCAAGGTTATAAAATGGTACAATTGTCTAACGTAGGTTAGGAAAGGACCAGTAGGTTACTGGGTACCGTGGGAGATGGGTCTGTTGAGTGAAGGCAGTCCACTATCATGGAATGAAACGCGAGATTTAGCCGAACATGTGAGGCGTGAGGGAATAAAAACAGTTTATTAACATTTACCACAACCTCAAGAACAGGACAGGAGATGGCCTGAAATGGGGGGATGAGGTAAACATTTTAATAATTTATTTTATTTTTTACAATTCAATGGACAATTACCCTCAATTTTTTCTTATATACTTGCCTATTAAAAATATATATATATATATATTGATCTCATATCAGAATGCCTTCCTCGTAATGCTGAAATACTTACATTAATAAAAAATTTATTTGATTTACCTAAACATTTTGATTACAATGTCAAATGATTCTGTCTGAGACCACAATATCTTGGATTTTTAAAGATCCTCAGTACAGCAGATATATACATCAATAAATTTTTATTGCCCCTCGTGTAACTTCTAAATAGCTGTAATTTTCATTGTTAAAGATAACACAAGTTAACCACCGATTGCTATTTCCATTATAATGTTTTATTTAAATTTTTGCTGTTAATATCACAAATAATGACTGTATTTTTCGTATCATTTTATTCCCTTCTCAGCAACCATAGAACTTTTTTGTTTGATTATTAATGAAGTCATTCATGAATTTCAGCATTCATTCCTCATTCAAGGCTATTTATTGAAAAATATTATAATTCTATTCTATATGACTTAATTAAATAAGAAATTATAGTGCAAATTCAGTGTCTTGTAACTTTATCAATTGAATTGATGGCAACTAAACCCTTACAATTAAATTATTTCATAATCAATCCTTTAATTTCTGTAGCATAATTAATTATTTACTTATGTAATCCAGGTTGAATATATGCTGGTTCATTTCGATGAACAGCGAAAGAAGGCAACTCTAAGTCTTAGAGCCCACGAAATACTCCCTATATTGATGGAAAAAGAAACAACTGACCCCGCGTGAGTAATTATTTTAAAATGTGTTGCCGGTGGTAAAATTTTGTTAATTTTTTGAAAAATATAGTGATTATATTGTTTTATTAAAAAAAAAAAATGTTTACACTGCTCTTTTAAATCATTATAACAATTACTCGTCAATTTGAAATTATTTTTGTATAATAAATATGATTGTATGTTTTTCCTGGTCATTCTTAAAATTAGAGAATAGAGCCTCTATTCATTTCTATTTGTAGGGCTTTACTATCTTTATAGTAAAGCACTACAAATAGAAACTAAAGAGTTAAAACATTTTATGTTATAGAAATATAACTTTCATTCAATATTAACATTTTATATATATATATATATATATATATATATATATATATATATATATATATATATATATATATATATATAATCCTCAAATATATATATTATGTACCAGTAATAAAACAAAGTGGTGGTTATTCATTTGAAGAAAAAATGATCAAGAAGTATCAGGCTGGTGTAGTGCTGTTTACTTATTTATTGATGTCAAGAAAATAATAATAAATAATTAGTAATGTAATAATGCCACATTTACATTCCTCTTTTATTTCAACGCCTCATTGATACCTTAGAAAAACCAATTCATAAGAAAAAAAAGAAAAATTATTTTAAATTTAAAGGAAATAATATATTTAATTATTTTAGGTGATGTATTGTTGATAAAAAAAATTGTAGGGGTCCTATTCAGTTATATTATGAGTGGTCAACAACAATTATATAATTTTATTTATAATTTCTAAATGACTATAATTTTTCGTTTAATATAGTTAATTTTTTAATAATTTTTTTTTTTAAACTTTCATAAGGTTTTTTTTTTTTTTTTTTTTTGTAAATTTTCTGTATGTATAACTGATCTTTTTATTATAGAAATGTAAAGTCACTATGGCGACCTGAATACGCAGCTTATATGATTGAAGGCACTCCGGGAAAACCCTACGGAGGGCTTTTAGCTCATGTTAATATTGTGGAGGCTAGTATGAGAGCTCGGAGAGAAGAAGTAGAAGCACTTCTTAAAGAAGGAGAAAGTTTGCTTACCCTTACGAGTTTTCCCAGGTAATTATAATAATAAATTTATAAAAAAAAAAAAAAAATAAATATATAATAAAAAATAAGGTTTATATATATATATATATATATATATATATATATATATATATATAATTTTATAAATTTTAGGTTGGGGGAGGAGAGTAAAAATTAATGTTTATAAATCTTTTTATTTATTTTTTAAAATTTTATTATGTATTAATATATGATATTAACATATATTATTTTAACATTACGATTTATAGTTATTAGTGAACATATATAGAGATATCTGGCTCAACATCTCTTTGAAGAGACCGTCCTTACCAAATAATTTTTTGTTTATTTGGTAATTAGCACTATCTAAATTTCAGTTTTCATCATATCAGAAATGATTATAAATTTTGTTTTATTTTATGGTTAAAAAAAAAAATTAGATTAAATTCATTAGTGATGTAACTACCGGAAACGAAAAATTTCCATGAATATAGTCTGATATTCTAGGCATATCTGAAAATATTTGCTTTTATACTAAAAGATAAAAATGTGCCATCCCCACAAAAATATGATTTGTGATTGTTTTATATTATTTGTGCTTCCATTTGTTGTAATTTTTACTAGTTTATTACTTATATGATTATTAAATTTTGCAATACACCTGATATAAATTTCAAAAAGTTATTGATATATTTCTCTATTGTTTATCAAGAATTAAGTATCATTTGAATTGAATCATATTGAAATTTAATGAATTTGCTGCTTATTACTTTATTTTTATTTATTATATTGTCATATCATTTATTTTCACTTTTTATCGACTATTCTTTTATTTTAATTTCTGATGGAAAATCTATTAGGAAATACTACTAATCCGGTATTATTTACAAAAAGAAAAAAACAAAACAATCATTACAATTACATCTTCCGTTCATTGTGTCTTTTTATTTGGCAAGGCCAACAACTCTTCATGGGAATGATTAAATGAATGAATCATTTACTTATCTACAAAATTTAATTTATTATTTATTTTGGATTCATTTGTTTATTTTTATTCTTATTTATTTATCTGCATGTGTGTGTTGGTAGCTTGTGGTTTTTTTCAAAATATTTTGTGGCTTTATGAGATGTATTTACTATTGATCATTGTTTATCACAGTTGGGATTTATTAATTAATTATTTAATTTTTTATTTTTACTATTTTTTTACTATTATTTATCATATTAATCGAAGAGAATCATTGATTGAGGTTATACTTACTTATTAGGTTATAATCAAATTAAAAGAAAAATAACTTAATGTATGCTTACTTGATATCACCAATATTATGGTAGTTTACGTCTTCGTGTCTATAATAATTTATATGAAATAATTCAGAAATAATTCTATTATTTGTTTTTAATGATTATTAATAATCTCTCTCTCAATTTTTAATTTCCAGTATTATGCAATTCTATTTTTTTTTTTTCCCTGATTAAAAAAGTTTAAAAAATCCTAAAATGGCTGACCCCTTATTAGCCTTGACCCCCTTTTCTATCTGTCTGGCCTATCATTCAGTGATATTTTTAATTTTTTTTCATTAAGTCCTCGTTTCGTTTATCCTAGTTTTAATAATACCTTTTATTATATTAAATCCAAATTATTGACATTACAAGTCCTCGTTTCGTTTATCATAGTTTTAATAATTCCTTTTATTATATTAAATACAAACTATTGACATTATATTTTATATTATTATATTGTCTGATATCATAAAATTATTGGTAATTATTAATATTTTTATTACTTGAGTAAGAAACTGATTCCTTGTTATATGTTTTTTTTTTTTTTTTTTAATTTTGTAATTTTCCTTAGAATTATTTCACTTTTTAATTGTGATATTGAATTACAATGCATTGTTTGTGCTCATTTTAATATAATATTCATTTAAATAAAATTTATTCAAATATTTTATTCCTCTTCCTTCTATAAGGAAAGTAGTTTACTTGCTTCTTAGGAAAGTAGACTTTATTTTTATGATAGCTGGAAATCTGATTCATATATTTACCCAGTAAGAAACCTTGTAACAGGCTGCTATGGAAGTTCAAATATGTAATTATTTTTTATAGAATTTTAATGTATCATACAAAAAAAAAAAAAAAAAAAATAAATAATAATATTAATACTAACTAAAATAATTAAATAAAAATAGTTATTTTTAATTATTATATTATTATAAGTAATTTTTTTTTTTTTTTCAAAACACTTTTTTATGTTAAAAAATCATTATAAAAATTAGAAATATAACCTAATAGGAATATACAATAAACAACTTTCTGTATTAAATATAAAATAAATAAATATATGTTATAGAACTAAATACTAAATAATACGAAAAATAAAAGAGATATCTAATATAAATCTCAAAATATAGGAAGATTAGTAGTAAAAGAGATTATAGAAACTAATCCTAACAAACCTTTAGAAATTATCAATGGATTACTTTTTTTATTTATATTTTTTTTTTTTATCTTGAATCGGCAACTTTTCCTACAAAATTATTTTTTGAAGATTTTTATAATATAACACTAAAGCATTCCAAGCAGTATATGACTTCAATGGGAGTCTTGGCCCCCCCCCCCCAAAAAAAAAAAAAAAAAAAAAATAAATAAATAAAGCATCCCAATCGTTAAAGAGTTAGCAACCATCATATATCAGATATAGTGGTTCGGGAATATTCTATTGGTGGTTCTTGATATCAAGATTGTGTTGGATACAAATTGTGTTATCAAAGTCACTTGTTTCTTGAAATACTCTTTATAGTAAGTGTACTCAGTATCAAGAATCATATAACACGTTTTGTCTTAAAAAATTTAATTTTTTTATATAATATTTTTAATATTATAAATTATGTTGTCTTTAATTGGATAGATGAGTAAGCTGTGTTTATAGCAACCCAATAAAGTTGGGCAGCTCTATGTTTACTGTTTATTGTCTCAATAAAGCATATATCTCTCTTAATTCAATCAATTTAATCTTTATTATTTTAATAAAGTTATTGGTTTGTTACTAAAAATCTTAAAGTGATTACAAAAATATATTTGTTATCGAGGAAGTCTTGCTATTTAGGTTTCTGTTTGAACTGTGATTGTCTTATGTATCAATCTTTAAAAAAATAATTTATATGGAAACACTTAAAAACAATATGCTTTAATAAAAAGAGTTTTGACTAAAATTTAACAATTTTTTTGTCTGTTGGGGCTTAACGTCCTTATGTACTCCAACTAGGGCAGGAAGGACGGGTTATCCTTCAGATTGCCTACCTATTCTAGCCAGGGTGGGAAGGTCAAGACTCATTTCGCGGATCAGACACGAGAATCTAACAATGAATCACTGATGAAGGATTTTTAGTTTATCCTATTTTTTTTTTTTTTTTTCTGTAGATTATATAACATTGTTGCTACTAATAGTTAGTTTTTAATTTCTGTTTATTAGCATTTTTATATTAATTCTTTATGATTAATGAACCTGTTTGCTTATAATTATCAATAAATTTTCAATAGTCAGCCTGTTTTGGTATTCATTTGTCATAATGGTGGTTGGAATTTAAATGTATGCTTTTAGGCACATATTTTTTTTTTTTTTCCTGAAAGAGATTGTTTTGCATAAATTTTGAAAAGACTGTCTAGTCATTTTGATGAATCACTCCTCTTCCGAATCTACAAGGTCAACCCTAATACTATGTTCTCCATCTCTCTTTTTTTTTTTTTTTTTTTTTTTTTTTTTTTTTTTTTTTTTTTCATTCATTACCAAACTCATACAACTTCCCATGCCCATTTTTAATATCTTGATACTGCTACATCTATTATTTTTGTCGTGCTCAGGTTAGCTTAGCATTATGAATTCTCCTGTTCACTTATAATATTATAGAATTATATTTATTAAAAAAAAAAAAAAGTCTCAATCATAATATTTGATCTAACCTCATATATTTTTGAAAAACCACAATTAAAAAAAAACAAAATTTTTTTTTTTAACTGTTTTTATTAGATGTTTATATTGTTTCTAATTACAGTTGAAATTTGAAATTTATTCCCTAAAGTGCAACCTGAGAATAGTATATGAGTTTAAGGGAATGGTACTATTGTCTGGCTATATTAATTTCAAATATACTCATAAGTAAATCATATGGTTACTATTGAAACACATTAAGTAAAAAATTATTGATTTTCGGAGAAAGTGGGACACAATTGACAGTCCATCTTTTGAGCTCTATTTTTTTAAATCAAGGTGGGCTTTACGTTGGAATTTGGATTTGTGGCAACTTTACAATTTCCAACGCAAATCACATCTTGATTTAAAAAAACATAGAGCTCAAAAGAGGGTCTGTCAATTCTGATCAACTTTCCCCTGCATATTTTCTACTAGTCTAAATTATTTAATTTTATTACAAAACTTCAAAGAAAAATGAAGAAATGGACTACTTATGTTTTATTTACAATTAGAACCAGATACCTCTCCTTTCATAATAAACTCACTGCTCATCCAAATCCACTTGTTGCACAACTTGCTTCCCATTCCATTCCTGGCAATCCTCCGAGGCGTCTGAAAAGAAGATGGCCTCGTGATCTTCTTTTGTAAATATTCATTAGAGTACTACCAATGGGTAGTTCCTCTGCAAATTGTATTCATGTCATTATATCTCATATATACCGCATATTTACTAGATGTGTTTTGTAATACAGTTGTAAATTTCTATTAAAAAAACAAAAAAAAAAAAAAAAAAAAATTTACAATTATGATAGATATGATATATTTTAGCAGTAGAAACGTTTTTATTTCTGGTGAAGAAAATCCAGAAATAGATAATTTTAACTTATTATATTTCACTTTTGACCCCATAGAATTTAGGAAATATTAATTAAAAGTAAAAATTGATTGTAACATAATATATCAAAGAGAAAAAAAAATAAAGATGATTAAAGAAACCAGAAATAAATAAATAAAATAAATTATAACTGCATAACTTTGATGAAAAATAAAATTATTTATTAAAAAAATAGTAAAGAATAAAAGAAAGTTAACTAAATCAAATAATTATTCACAATATATTTCACAATAAATAATAATTTTTTTATGAAATTTAGGGTGGTTTTTACTAATGATTTTATGGTATTTTATTATTATAGACCTGAAATCGTTTGGAAGTTTTTTTTGTTTTTTTTTTAAGAAAAATAAATATTAAAGTTAGATTGTTTCTATTTATATATGTGTATGTATATATATATTATATATATATATATATATATATATATATATATATATATATATATATATATATATATATATATTACTAATTCTAAAGTTTATTTTAAACATAAAATACTGATTTTATTTACTATCTGTTACACTTTCTTTATGATTCTCGGTTATAGCAGGTCAATACAAAACAGCTGATCCCTTATCACTATGTTGGCTCACCCTCAGTCTTTGATCTGATATTCCTTTAGGGAAGTTAGAACTCTTAAAAAAGAAAAGAAAAAAAAAAAAAAAAAAAAACGGTCATTTTAGCATGTAGATTTTTGTATTTTAAAATAAAGACTACTTCGATTCTTTTTTTTTTTTTTTTTTTTTTTTTTTTTTTTTTTTTTTTTTTTTTTTTTTTTTGTGCTGTATTTATTTATATATTGAATATTATCAGATGTCTAACAGCATGGATGTATGCTGTGTATGTAGCAGTCCATTTGAAATGGGCAGCACCTCTTAATAAAATGTTTCTCTCTCTTGTTTTTATTGAATTCAGTGCCCTTGTGTACCAAGCTTTCTTTGGGATGGAAGGATGGGTTATTTTTAAGTCGTATTTGGGCAGTTCCGATAGCAGAATAAGCTGCTGTGTTGATTCTGACTGCTTAAGAATAAAAACATTTCTTTTGATTTTTAGATTCATTAGTAGGGCAGTGAATTACATATAATAAAAACTAAAAAATATGCACATAAGTGTATATGGAAATACATTGGGTAAAATATGCAATTAAATGCCTATAATATGCAACTATCTACATTATTTTTGACAAATTAAAAAATGCAATACATACTAATACATAAGTACAAACTCAAGCTTAAGTAACTAATTGTGTTGAGAAGGAAAACAACTGGTAGAAGACTATTCAAAATTTAAAAAACAAAAAGAAAAGTGAATATTAAAAAAGAAAACATATTTGGAAGGGTATGTCAGTTGGACATAAATCAGTATCGAAACCAGAATTTTCTGATCCAATGGCAGTTGTAACAAAAGTTTTTTCAAATTTTGATTTCTTACCTTTGTTGTATTAGAGCTTTGTTGTTTTTATGTGCTGCGTTAGTAAAAACTGTGCTGTAGTTCATACGACTTTATCAATATAAATACAAGTAAAAGTTTCCCTCACATTTAAAAGTCTCAATTGAGAGCTCACGTACATTCTTTCCAACAAGATCTTTTGTCTTTGCAAGAGTGATTTTCGCCATTTTAGAAGTTTTTTTTTTTTAATTTTTTTATACATTGAATTGATGTATATTATGAAGCCTTACTAATTTTAAAAAAAGTAGGCAGTGATATTTGATATTTAGCTTAAATATCATAAATTGTTTGAATAATAATTCAAAATTATTGTTTATTAAATGTTATATGTATCTTAGGTTGGGATGTGAAGTTTTCACGAATCCTGAAACATTCCCGAATGTGAAAGATGGTGCTTCAAGATCTCTGTTTATTCCCGATGAAGTCATCTATCCAGGACATCCAAGGTTCAGGACGCTGACTAGAAATATAAGGATGCGAAGAGGCGAAAAAGTTGCTATCAATGTACCTGGTGAGAGCATTAAATTTATCAGTTTATTAAATATAAATAAAATGTGATGAGATGAATTATAAGTTTGTTGACTTTAATTAAAGAACCAAATAATTTTTTTTTTTTTTTTTTTTAAATATTTTTCACCCCATTATAAATATTTTACTTTATAATTGAAATATGTTTAGCGATTCATTTTCCTTTCTTTTAATGTAACCATTGACGATGACATAGATGACGCTACCACCCATTATTGGGCCAAGGCCTCTCCCAATCAGTCTTCGTGAGTCACTCCTGTCCTCTGCTGCTACTATCAAGTCGTTTTAAGGGAGATTCCTTCCGTTTGCTTCGATACCATCTCCAGCCGTCTTGTCCTCCGTTGATCAACTCTTCTTGTCCTGTGTAGTTTATCAGATGCATATTAGGTATTTAATTTCCTAGCATGATAACCAGCTCATTAGTTACCCTTTTTTTTATATATTTTAATTAAGGATATCTGTATTCATGCTGAAATTTCAGACCTCCCTATTTTATTTATTTATTTCTTTACTTTGCTAAAACGTTATTTTTACTTTCAAAATCTAATTAATATGCATATTTATGAGATTAATTAAAAAATCTTATCAGTTGTTTTTTTTTTACCTTCATTTAATTTTTTTTCAAAGAGCTTTTGTTCAAATAAAGGTGAGCCGAATACGACCGAAAACAGCATGAGCTGATATATAAATGGCCGTCAACGAAATGATTTATAAATTGTTATCAGATTTTTCTTTTTCCTTATGAATATAAGATCATTATCTTTAAAAAAATTACATGTTCGATTTCATTTCCAGTTTTTAGAGATGATAATACAAAAAGTCCATTCATGGAAGACTTGAAAAGTCTCGGTGACGATGGGTCCAGTGAATCAGCCGCTCTTCCAGACCATGTTTACATGGATGCTATGGCATTCGGAATGGGTTGTTCATGTTTACAATTGACATTTCAGGTATATTATTGCAATTTTTTTTTTCCTGACAATAATTTTAAGAAATGATTATTTTTTTGTAATTACATTTTGTGTATGGTAAAGGAAATAATGAGCCCAACACCAACTTGATAGGTTCTTCGGCTGTTTTAATAAATGCAAAAAATATTATTTGGTTAATTAATCTTAAGTTATATTCTTATTTGGGAGAGGTTATGATTCAGGAGTGGACCGAAACGTAGGTGGAGGGGGGGGGGATCGTGTCAGGACTGATCTTTTGGATTTGTGTTTTGATGGGGTGGAATAGTGAGAGGTACGTGGGTGACAGATGTTGGTGGTGTCAGCTGGCTAAGCCTTTTTTATTTATTGATTATTTATTTATTGTTATTTGATAAAAGAATGATTTTATATGTGTATAATGAATTGTAACTTTTTAGGCGTCTAATATGGATGAAGCTAGGATACTTTACGATCAGCTTACACCTTTGTGTCCTATATTGGTATGTTATCGATATTAATATTATTATTATAATTAGTAATATTTGTAATAGTAATTAATCAAAATAAAAGATTTTTAAACAGCTGTTGCTTAAATTATTATTAATATAAGTTTACTTTGACACTTAAACTTATCAATAATACAAATTAAAATTGATATATTTATTTTATGTATATAAAGATCAGAATGACCTACTTACTTTGCGTTCCTCCATTCACCAGCTGAATACAAGATCCCAACCTTCCAACCTATATACTCCCTCACATAGAACTGCCTCCTTTGAAAAATTCTTCATAAATCGTGCTACCTCTTTTTGGAATTCCTTACCTATCTATATTCGCAAAGCCTCTTCCTTAACTTTTTTTAAACATCATTTTTTTTTTTTTTTTTTTTTTTTTTTTTACTTAATTTTAATTTTTTTTTTTCTTAATTTTTTATTTATTTATTTTTGTCTCCTCTCTTCTTTCTCATAATTTAATTTGTAATACTGATGTGCTGATTTGTAATTAATCTCAGCCAGACATTTGTACCTTTTATTGTGCACTTTAATTATTCTTAGGGGACAGTCTGTCCCAGAATAAAGTTTATTTTTCACTCCATTTCATTTAATAAAAAGGAGGGGGGATTTATAACTCTTGAGTCATATTTTTTTTATTTTATTTTTTTATAACGTTTCAAGTCACATTCTGCTTAATAGCATTATATTTAATTTGTGATTATTTCTCACACTAATGGAAATATGAAAATTGGACTTTCAAAATGGGATAAATCCAGTATTTGTCAAAAAAAAAATGTTTTCTCTTAATTTTCTGTTTTTTTCTCTACTATCGCTTGGTAACATTGTTTCCATTTAAAACATAGTATATGCCATTATAATTTAAGATAAAAATATAGGTTTCCTTATTATGTGGATCTGACGTAGAAAATATGTTTAATTAACGGGTAAACATATGTAACTATAATTAAATAATTGTTATATATTTTTTTAAAATTATCATCTTTAAAATCCTACATTATACTCCTTTATTAGTTTTTCAACCTGTTTCAGGAAAACACTTTTCGCATTCTCAACTGCCAAATAATTTTAAAATGTTACTTTTCATTGTTTGACAATGTGTAGAAACACAGTTAAATAGGTTCTTACTTAAGGATGGGATAAGTTTTTTACTGAAACATGTTGTAAAAGTTAATAAACTAATAAAGGAGAATAAGGCAGGATTTTGGAGATAAATAATTAAACCTCATTTAGCATTATTCAAAAAAAAGAAAATTATCATTTTTAATTTTTGTATTTTAGAAATTTGGTTTATAAATAATATGTTCATTATATCTTTTTTCTTTTGTTATTTCCCTAATCTCTTTTGAACATGATAAATCCATTTTGGTTCTCAGGTGTTCACAGAGTAAACATTTTTAGTGGAATCTCATGAATGATAAGGAAATTATTTGTATTCTGGTCTGCTTGTAACTGTTAAAAGCTTTCTATTTATGCTGTTTTTTGTATCTCTTTTGTGAATATAAAAGTATAAAAGTTTTGTGATTTGCACTTATCCCATTTTGAAAGTCGACACCTCAGATATTAGTTACATTAATTTAATTGATCATAACAATTTTAGAGCTTGACTTATTTTATTTTACTTCTGTTATTTTTATAGTTGGCGCTGTCAGCAGCATCTCCGATACACCACGGAGTCTTAACAGACACAGACTGCAGGTGGAATGTCATATCAGGATCTGTCGATGATAGGACTCGTGAAGAGAGGGGATTAGAACCATTAAAGAATAATCAATTTGTGATACCAAAGTCACGCTATGCTAGCATAGACAGCTATTTAAGTCCACTAGGGGCTAAGTAAGTTTTTTTTTATATATATGTTTTATAATATAAGTAACTATAAATTATAAATTGTCGAAATATCGAGCATGTTTTGTATAAAATGATATTGAAATGAATTAGTAATTTTGGAGGTTAATTGAAATTAAAGTATAATTTTAATAATTTCTAACAAATGTAAAGACATTAAAGAAAATACATGGCTTAAAAATGTTTGTAGCGATCTATGAAAAAATGAAAGTTGTTCTCTCAAAAAGAATTTTTTAATTTTTATTTTTTTGTATTTATTTTTTTTTTTTGGAAACTACCTTTATTGTAGTTTACGATTGGGTGTATTTCAAAAATTTTAGCTTGGCATTAATTAAACAATCATTAATATCAAACGATAATATTTTATGATTTTGACCTCCACTGAAAGGTTTTCCAGTAAAGTTTTCAGAAATTAAACATTTTAATTTTAAAATACTGTTTCCCAGATCTGCCAGGATCTGACGATTTTTGGTGGCTAAAGGACATTCCTTGGCCACTCTCCTTCCCCACTTAGAATTAGTTAGTCATCCTTAAGGATACTATATTAAGATGGGAAAGGACATCTTTGAGCCGCATATATATATATATATATATATATATATATATATATATTAGTTTTCGTCCTCAAGGATATGTTGAAATATTCCAGGATTTAATGGTTTTTAAGTTATCTGAAGGATATTACACCATTGTTGTCATTTTAGTTTTTGACCTTCATACATATATTGTAGTTGTAAAAATCAATAAATATAAATATGGCGTTAATAACCGATGCAGTTGTACGCCATGAAACTAAACAAACAATCAATAAATAATATTTTTTACAAATGAAGATAGATTTTTTAAAGTATTACTGATTGATAATTTAATTATTTGTATGTATGTTTACTTGATTGTAAATATCAATTAATAAGTTAGAAATGAAAGGAAAGACATTCGATTCTAGTCCTCTTATTGTTATTAATTTTTTAGTAATAATTACCAGTCCGTATTAAGGATAAATTTGTAAACAATAAAATAGGTTTGTGATACTTAACAAGTTCTCATGTAATCTGCCCCCCTTCATCGTTATCAAAGCTGTTCTAAAACAGCTTTGATGTCTTTTGTCCATATTCATCTCTGTCAGATTGGTCTGTTGCCTAATCCACGTTTCCTCCATTCTTTTTGTATTTAGCTTGTCCTTGCATTTAATTATCTAGTTACAAGGAGAATACACGGAAAAAAAAAAAAAACCAAAAACGAAATGTAGTTGTCCTTGAAATCAACCACTTCCATCACTACACAAAAGGATTGATTATTTATTTTTTTTTTTTATGACATATTCCACCTTGTGCAAGAACTTATTTGATTTTCCAAGTGTGAAAACATTTGTATTTTAATAGCTTTTGCATTTTCTTTTTTTGATTTGTCAGTATTCTTATTTGTTTCTAAAATTTCTTATGAACTGTTTGCTTTTTTTAATGATGTGGTTTATTTGACTAAAGAAATTTACGATAAAGTAGATAATTAAGATTTCAGTCAGGGAAACACAATTAAATAGTTTTGATATATTGTTCTGACATTTATCAGGATGAAAAAAAAAAAAAAAAAAAAAAAAGATAAAAAAAAGTGAATTTTAAAACTATAAGAAAATAAAAGCAATATTAAAATTAATAAATATAACTTAAAAAAATAAATAAATAAAAGTTTGTTAAGCCAAAAAATATTAGTGCAAAAAATGAGTGGATATGGTTAATGAACAGAAATTGATAAATAAATTACAGCTAGTACATTGAAAAAAAAAGAAGAATTAAAATTTGTGGCTAAATAGTATTGTAATTTAAAAATTAAACATTTAATTAAAAAAAGTACATAGTAAGTGAATACATATACAAGGAGAAGAGAAAAAAGAAAAAAGGGCAAATGGTATAAATTAAATCAATAAAAATAATAATATAATAATAATTAGATTTTTTTCTTACTACTTTTTTTTTTTCATTTGGCTTTTACAGACCTTGGAGATCTTTACCGCCTCCATCAGCCTCTTCCACCTCTCCCTATCCTGAGCTGTAACTTTCTTGTTCATAACACATTCGGCTGCGTCCTATTTATTGTGTCCACCCATCTTAATTTCGGGCCTCCCTCTTGGCCTATTAACTATCACAGTAGAATTCATTGTTTTGAAGAGAGGACTTGTAGGATGGCTCCTTCCTACATTTCCGGCCCATCGTAATCTCCTTGCTTTCATGTCTCCTGACTGCTTGGTTTCTGAGATTAGTTCATTATTATTCTTAACTCCTCATCCCACTTTGGGTCCACTATCACCCTGAGAATCCTCCGATTTCTTACCACTAAAATAATTTAAATTATTGTTTTGAAAAAGTTTTACTTTAATATTGTAATTAGTTTCTTAACTCGCTAAAACAAATGAAGTATGACGGGGCTAGGTGATCTAAGTGCCAAAAATTTGAAAATATGTTTTTAGATAGCAAGATAATCTATAATTTGATAATTAGGTTTTTTTTACATTAAAATAATCTATGTGCCCTTGCTAATGGCATACAAATAAGTCTATTGAATTCCACAAGCAACTTCTTTTTTTTTTTTTTTTTTAACATAGCACTACCCCAATGATAGTAGAGACTAGGCTTGCTCTAGTATTGATCTCCAGTCTTCACGGTTGAGTGCTGCCGCCTTCCAGTTTCTGACACCAAGTAGAGTTAATGAGTTAGTAGTAATACCATCTTTCCATCATAGTTTAGGCCTTCCGATACGCCTTGTAGGGGAAAGTGCTGTACCTAAAGCACAGTTGTACCAGTGGACATTTTTAATTAAGAGAGAGAGGGAGGAGGGAAATTGAAATTGTTAGATTGGTAGTGCTGCAAGCATCTCCCTGCAGTTGCTCATGTGTTTTCAAGATTGTCAGATCAACAGTTTAGTAGAAATTATTATTTATAAGTTTTTTTCTTCCAAATCCTGAACAATCCAACCAGTGATTTTAAATTTTTTAAGACCTACACTTATAAATTTTCTAAGCAGTAATATTTTATTGGGTTGTCCGATAAATATATCATAACTTCATATGTTTTCTTATCAGTTATGACTTACGGGTTTTGTGAAACAGAGCTTTCCGCACAACATGGCGTTTAGTTGTACCTGTGGACACCATTGACAGCTGAACCTGTGGATATATAGTTAAAGTGTCCACAAGCACAACAGATTTATCTTTTTGTTTATTAATTCATTATTTCAATATTAAATATTGCGGAAAAGTTTGTAGGCATTCCGCGTGATATAAAATGCCTAAATTTAGATACCTACTATTCATAAAACCTTTTTTTTAAAGAAGAGAAAACTCGCCACTCACTATTTATAACAAACTATTCAACAAGTGAAGGTTGAATAGTTTGTTATAAATAGAAACTTATGTTTCTATATATGTATAGAAGATTATGTAAACAATTACATTTTCTTACATCTTTTCATGGATACAATCTTTTCCAGATAATTTTATGATTCGATTTTTTCCATAAAAAAGTCTGTGACACTCGTTAATAATAATTATAGGTACATAAAAGATTTATTTTTGTTAAAAGGTTTAAAAAATAAGTTAAGTTTCTATTTACTTTCATACACTAAATTTATTGTTGTCACCTTTCTAGTCAGCCTTCTAGTTTAATAATCAAGTTGACTTTTCTTGTTTAAATATTCTATTTTGTTTAGTACATTTTATTAAAAAAATATTGCTGATGTGTTTCTCTAAATATCATTTCAACATCATTTATCCCTATAAACCTATGAAAAAATGAATGTCCATTGGTACAACCACTAGTGTCCACAGGTACAAAGGGGGAAGGTACCTATGGACACTGATCAGTAAGTTACAAAACATTATTTTCTGTAATGAAAATAAAATTACTTTTCAAAATAAAGACACCAGGGTCCAATAGCTCCTTAAATTTCTCATCTAATACTACAATAACCACTCAGATAAATAAAGCACCGAAAATTAGAAAAATTTATAAGTGAATATTGTCCACAGGTACAGCACCTTCCCCTACCATAGATTTGTTCTGGGGTCACCTGTGGTGTAGTGGTTAGCATAGCAACCTACTAAACCCAAGATCGTGGGTTCGCAACCCGGCAGATGATCTTAGGATTTTTTAAAGGGAGTAGAAAATCCTTAGCTATGCCGTCCTTCGGAAGGGACGTAAAATGGGGGTCCCGAGCCTATCCGATGTCAGGTACTCGTTAAAGATCCCTATCCTAATTATACCTGGATAGGCAAAATTTAGGACTCCCACCGTAGCATCATCCGATTAGCCATAGCAGCATAAAGGGACCTTAAACGAAATCAACAAACAATAGATTTGTTCAGTAAGAGCCTTTGTGGGTATTTCCTAAGTTCTCATTCTGGCAACATGACCTGCCCATCGTAGCCATGAGAGCCTAATAAATTTGCAGATATCCTATATCTTTATACAGACTTCCATTCAGTTAAAATTAACTTCAATAGATGGCACTGTTCAGTCCCATCCTGCCCTCTGTTTTTTTTTTTATTTATTTATTATTCTTGTTTTGAAAATTTCATAATTTTTTTCTTAAATGTTTTAGGTACAATGATATACCTGTGATATACGACCAAGAAATTTTTGATGAACTGTATTCATCTGGTGTCGATGAATTGCTTGCAAAACATATTGCCCATCTATTTATTAGGTAATGAAACTATGTTTATTTATTTATATCTATTTTTTTGTTAGATTGGTCCAATATTTTTGTTTTACTTTTTTTATTATTTATTCATTTATTTTATTTTTTTAAATATATTTTCAGGGATACTGTATCACTCTTCTCAGAAAAAGTCAATCAGACTCCTAATGACACAGATCACTTTGAAGTAAGAATTTTAAAGTCATTTGATATAAAAAATAAATTATATTTGATATAACAGTGTTCGCAAATAATGCTCGGTTGGTGTAAATGCACCTTAACAGTTAATTTAATTTTTTTTTTTTTTTTTTTTAAGTCCTTACTAAATTAAGTCCCATTTGAGTTATTAATGTCTAACTATATATCATTTAAGATTTATTATATTATTTTACTTATTACTTATAAATAATTTTCTATTTTCAGAATATTCAATCTACTAATTGGCAATCAATGAGGTTTAAACCGCCTCCACCAAACAGCACAATCGGCTGGCGTGTAGAATTCAGACCGTGTGAACTTCAAATAACAGAGTTCGAAAACGCTGCGATAGTTATTTTCATTGTGTTAATTACGAGAGTAATTCTTTCTTATAGATTGAACCTAATCATTCCAATTAGTAAGGTAATTAATTATTTTTTTTAAAACTCTATTTTTTCTTCTTAATTCCTGATATTTTTTTTTTTTTTTTTTCATTTTTCAAAAATGTTCTCAAAAAAACGTAATTGTGTTTAACAATATATAGGTTGATGATAATATGCAAAAAGCACAGAAAAGATCTGCTGTTAGAGAAGAAGTGTTTTGGTTTAGGAAAAAAATTTTACCACCAGAAAAAGAACAAAATCTTGAAATTACGGAATCAGATGATGAATATGGTGCGATGACCATCAACCAAATCATTAATGGAAAGGTAAAGTCTATTCATTTATTTTTATTTTTTTATTTTGGTTTATAATTACACCTATGATAGGTTTTTTTTGTTTGTTCTTGGGCGCTACAGTCCTTGCAATGATAGGTACACAATATATTTATTTATTTTTTTAATTTGTGTAGATTTAGTTTATTAGTAGTGTATTTGTGTCAACCATTTGAACAGGTTTTATAATCTGTCGAGGATGTCAAGCCACATTTTTTTTTTTTTTTTAATATTATCGCTTATCACTAAAGGTTTAGATACATAACAAAGACGGTCTACTTAAAAACATAATCAAATTAATTAAAAACTTGATACCTTTCAACAAATAATGATTATTTAAAACATATATGTATATTCCATATTTTTAATTATAATTTAGTTTTTCCATAACTAGTAAAGCTTTCCGAAAGTGATATAGCCGTACCATATCTCCTCTTTTCTTAGAAACCTTAATTTATTTTACAAAATATCACTAGTTCATTTAATTTTTTAGTGATATTTTGTAAAATAAATTAAGGTTTCTAAGAAAAGAGGAGATATGGTACGGCTATATCACTTTCGGAAAGCTTTACTAGTTATGGAAAAACTAAATTATTATTAAAAATATGGAATAATATTTATTTGCTAAAACAATTATGGAACTAAGCCTCACAAATCTATGGGGCTACTAAAAAGACACTCTAAAAAATACATACTTTGCAGTTAAAAACATTAAGACCTTACATAATCACTCTGATAGGTAAGTAACGTAACATTACAAACAGACTTACTCATACCCATGATACATGATTACATCTAGATTTCATTAAAAAGTTTTCTAGTCAAACTCAACGGACATAATAAACTTGTACTTGAAATGCCCTCGGGAAATATGCCAGAAAATGCTCGCAGAAGAGCTAAAAAAAGAGTTGGTTGAGGGATCCAAGATAATAACTTTTTAAAGATTATATTAGGAGTAAGTAAATGGTGATCTCTATCAAGCCTTGCATGCCAGTTATATTGTTATGTTTATTATTGCATCTGCTTATTGTCACTGTTGAGCGACAGACGTGTATTAAAAAAATCAAAGAAATGTTTGGAAGATACATGTGAAAAGTCATGGCATACATGGGAAAATTTCAGAATTTTAGAAATGACATTTGGTCTATGGATTAGTTTTACCCCTCAATAAATTGAGAACTACATTCTTTCTTGTTGGAATGGTATCGTATAGACATTCGTTTAGTTCTTAGCTCTCTGTTCACACTGTAATCTCAAGATGGCAAAAATGGGTTATGAAGTCCTTTACTATGACCCTAAATCTTAAATCTTCTTATATCTTGCTCTTTTATTTAGTAGATATTTTAGAATTGTTTATCGTAATTATCTTTTATAATCTAATAATTTATTTCTTTTTAGGCAGGATCATTTCCAGGGCTGGTTCCCTTAGTGAAAAATTATCTGAGCAGTATGGACGTAGACGCAGATACTTTTTGTTCTATTCAACAATATTTAACCTTAATACAAAAAAGAGCAGCTGGAGAACTACTTACTACCGCTTCGTGGATTCGACAGTTCGTCAGACAACATCCATCTTACAAGTACTTTTTTTAATGATATTTTTATTGGTTGTTTCACCTTTTGTTTTCTAAATTAAGGCTAAAAGAGGATAAAGAAAAAAATAAAATAAAAAGGCTGAACTTTGTTCTGTTTACCAATTAAATGATAATAGAAGTTCATAAATTGCCTCCCATCCAAGAATTTTTCTATAAAATGCATAACATAAATATTTTAGCAATTTTTTGTTTTCTTACATACTCTTTTTTATTTGATTAATTCTACTTTTGTTCCTACATAATTTAGACATAGATACAAGTTTTCAATCTATAAACTGTGATCGGGTTTACAAAATGAAACATGTTTGTGATCAGTATTAACGTCTTATTTGGGATTCAATGACCAAGCGATTTAGGGCGAGGGTCTCAGGTCAGTACAGAAGGTGGTGGTTCTCTCCTTTAATTCTCTCCTTTAAAGAAAACTGTTTTTTTTTTTTTTTTTACCATTTCAAAGTTTATAAAATTAAGACATTCATAATAATTTTTTTTTTGTTTGTTTAAACCCACCCGACTGAAATGGGTGCTGAATAATAATCGTCTGTTGTAACTTTATATTTATGAAAAATCCGTTTACAAGGCATCACAAAAATGATGGGCAGGATATTAACGTTAATGCACTTCAACTTCAAATGGCTTTGGCTGGGTAGTATTAATTGCTCTGACAATCAGCTTTTACTCTTAGCCAGGAAATATCCATGTAACCAAAATAGCATAAAAGAGAAGAATAAAAATCATCTAAATAAACAGGACATGGCAGTATACTTTAGATAAAAAAATAAATCTTTTATTGTATTCATCAAACCAAGTCTTAATGATAAAACTAAACCCAATTGTTGCCTTTGCAATTATTTCTTTGATTTGTTTAAAATTTTATTTGACGTTATACTTATTAAATTTAAATACCATTTTAATTCAGTTGAGGTACAGTATTAATTGAACCAAGAAATTAAAATAAACAATATGAAAGAATTTATGCTTGTATAAATACTTACTAATGGTTAAGAAACACATCTCTGGGCAGGAATGGGTTAGTGCAAAGTCTTTTGGAACACTTTTTATAAAAATCTACTCTGTAACATACATAATTGCTGCTTCTTTCTGTAATAGCTTAATTAAAATTTTTTTTTTTATAATATATATATTTTTTTTCTGAAATTTCAGGCAGGATTCCATAATTAATGATGAAATAAATTATGATCTCTTGAAAGAAATTCAAAGGATACAAGATGGAAAAAATCCGTGCCCTGAACTTCTTGGTCATTCCTCGGAGAGCAAGACTAAACATGATATTCCGTCATCGATTGAGAAGGCTTGTACCAATTGTGTTGAGTAAAGTAATTATGGCTAGGCAGCTATTAGACAGAATATGTGGATAGCAGATTGCCTCATTCCTGAAAAATCTGTGCGGCAAAATATGTTACTTTCACAAAATACTTTTATTTTTGTATTTAAATTTTATTTTATTTATTTCGGCATTATATCTGGCCACATGTTTCTGTCTTGGCTTGAATGTATGTTGATCACTTTTTACCATTTGATGGTTGTGATTGAAAACAGAAAAAAAACCCCCCCAAAAAAAAAAAAAAAAAAAAAAAAAAATCAGTATTGATATATTATAGTAATTATAAACCGAGGCATTTTGAACAAAAGCTTTTATTACACAGGGGAGAAATAGCGTAAGTGTAGTAATGGCATAAATAACATAAAAAGATTTTATCTGTTTGTACTTAGATGTGCCAATTAAAGCAACTGTGTACTTAAATCAAAGATGTATTTTTGTGAAGTGAAAATCGCACCTTGTTGATTGATGTTTGTGAGTTACCGATTTGTGGATATTATTACTAGAGGCCAGAACGTTTTGTGCGCTGTTAAAACAGCAAAAAGAATAAATGGTGTCTAACAGCAAAATAAATATAACAAACAGTGAGTTATCAACCTTGTAACGAACGATTCTAACGTAAAACGAAATGTTTTATTTGTTAAGATATAATAACTAATCCAAAAAAAAAAAAAAATTATAAGTAAAGGAAACAATTATAATAAACCAAAAAAGTTTTCTCAATTTTTAAATTAATAAATGGAATGAAAAATGAATTAAGATTTACAATAAAATTATAAAATATTGAAATATTGCGTTAAACTTAGTAAAAAAATGTCTTTATTTTTAAGTTCTAAATTAAAATTAATCACCTCTTTTCTCACAACTCATTCAGACCTTCAATTTAGTAAAGTTTAATTGTTAATTTTCTTTTAACAATCAAAATAATTTTTTTTTCCGATGTTATAAAAATATTATTTTTAAAAAATATATACATATACCCAGAACTACTATTATTATAAATTTGTTACTACAACTGATTATATTTCGGGCTTATTAGAGTTCATAAATTTGTCAGTCTTCTGCCCTTGACTTGTTAAAAAAAGTTGTTGGCGCCCATTTCTAAACTGTTCACTCATGTTAGTCTTAGAAAAAATAAAAATCCACTCACTGCAATGTGAAAAATAAAGATGAGTTATTTGTTTATTCGATACTTTGTTAAGATCCTTAGGTATGAATGAAATGAAAACAATAAATAATATAAAATAAATCCCACTAAATAATCTAATGACATAAGTATGAAGTTGCATAAAATCTGGTCTCTGGTTGTCACTTTGGTTTGTTTCATCAAAAACAGCACTGGTTTTCTGAAGTGGTCTATGTTTTTTAAATCTGCACAAAAAAATAATTTTACTCAATTATTTCATTGATAAACCACCTTTAGTTTCTAGGAATAAATTATTATTTTATTCTCATTGAAAAATCAATGTCTCCAATCAAAAAAACAAAATCAGAAGTTTATTTATCATATTTTGTGAACAGTTTTTATGATTCAAAATAGATCTTCATAGACTAGAATTTGGTTAACTTATGTTATAATATTTCTAAAATGATTTTTATTTATTTTTTTATTGTTTTTTTTTTTTTTTTTGGTTTTGAAAGCGTGTTTTGATTAAGAATAAAAATATAATGATTATTCCATGAATTTGTTAAAGTACTTAAAGAAGTCTTCTCAGTCTGTTAAAGATATTTTTTCAATCAAGACCCATTGTAATAATCTATTTATTTATTTTTTTTAATAGTTTCAATATTTGAAGAAAAAAAAAAATTGTTTTTATAAATATTGTTGGTTTATTGTTGTTTTTTAAATTTATATTTTCAATTTGGTGTTAATAATTTTTAAAAAATATTATAAATATATTTCTTTTGGCCCAAGGAAGGTGAAAAGAGTGATGATTTAACTTAATGAAATTTTTTTGATAAAATTTTAAATATTAATCGATGTCGATAATAGTAATAATTGTATATGATAAACCATTGTTGATAATTTTGGAGATATATTATGCAATCAAAAACTGATTTGATTTTTTTTTTTTTTTTAGTCTTTCGTGTTGAATTGAAAGAAAATAATATATATTGTTCATCTTAATATGTTTTAATTGTTAATATTTTATCATAATGATGCATTTATGTTTGTAAAACTTTATGTATACCAGTGAGCTGTCGAGATATTTTATATTTAAGTTAATAAACTTGGTCATATACTATTAAAGTAATTATAAAAAGTTAATCAATATTTATGTATGTAATGAAATTATTTGCATTATTTTATCAAACTATTCATTGTATCTTTAATGAGTTTATATTTAGAAAATCAATTAATTTTTTTTATGGCTTATTTAGACAGTGTAATTTGTCTTACATCACAGCTTTTGTTAAAATAGTCAAAACATGAAAAATAAAACTACACAATCTTAAATGACAAGAAAAAAAAAATTACTTTTTTTATTTAAAAACCTAAAGGTTGAAACAAATAAAATCTACCGTCACTGGTAAATTATTTTTCAAATAAAAATTTTATTGTTCACTCATCAGTAAAGCAAATACTAGGCTTCCATTCATTGAATAAAAGCTGTACAACTCCTATTTTTAAAGCTTTCGTTTGGAAATACACATTTTTCAATTAACTGATAATTAAATCACTGTAACTTACGGGTATATTGCATCTTATATTTTTAATTAATGTTGTTTAACTCATCATCAAACACTTTTATTGCATTGATCCATACTATATATATAATTGGAAAAAAGAGTTAAAATTGAAATAATGTAAATAAATAAAAATAAGTTTATATGTTAAACATATGTTAGGAGTTGCCATAGCAACAGGATACATATTTACTAGGAGTTGCCATAGCAACGGGATTCATATTTACTCTAGGGTTAGGTACATCATGGGTGAACAAACTTCAACAAAATAATTATGAAATCATCTGCTATTAATCTTAATGAAATAATTTGAAATTCCATTCCTTAGTTCTCTTGAAAATTTTAAAACCACTAATGTTTTGGAAATAAACATAGAACCTCCTTCACTTAATTAAATAACTATTTTGGTTTGAAATAAACTGCTCTTAAAAATTTACACATATTTACAAGTCAAATTAGACACTTATCTCTACTTAATTATTTATTAATCTTTAAACACCTATGCATGAATATATTTATCTTTTGTTTGGAGTGGAAGAGTGTTAATCAGCTGTTTTTTAATAAAAATTACTAGAATAAGTTACTAAATTACTAAATAAATTACTAGAAGGTTACAGTGTTTGTTCTCTTTTATCATTTTTAAAAACTAACCTAAATACACTGATATAAATTATTTTTCTTATGAGATAGCTGCAACTTACCATTATTAATTTACAAAATTTTAGAGATTCTATGTTATTTATAAATATAAAATTACATTTCTTTATTAATAATTTTTAATTATGGTTTTTATATGCTGGATATTTTTTTAAAACATGTTTGTACTATCCCTTATCACCTTTCTATTCGAAAATGAATGATTAAGACTTATTGAAGTATAACATTCCAAGCTGAACATTTTTTGTTTCATACAAGACTCCCGATAGTGAAAATATGCCACTAGATGAGAAAACAGATTAATATTTGATAATTTAAAAAGTTGTAATAATTTTTAGAGTAATGTTAACTGGTTATTGTTGTTTTAGAGTTAGTTTTGTCATTCCTTTACATCCTTTTTTTAGCTTAGTGTACGGACCTTACAATTTTAATTTTTAAAGTCCAGAGAAATATAGTCTAGAGATTGTGCAATTGTATTTTGTAATTACAAACCCAAAATTATTTAATACCAACATAAAGTGACATTAACACTTAATATGCTCAGTAGTTCATTTTAGTTCCTTTGAGGCTGTTTTTAAAAATTGTCATTAACTTAGCCTCTTTAATGAAGAAACCATTTAAGGTTTGTAATTTGGTCAGTATACATTTGTTTAAATATTTTCATATAGTTAAAGTGTTAATTATAAATATTTTTAATAGCATTCTTTATCTATTTATTAATATAACTTTTTGTTAACAGTAGCCCGTAAGATTAAAAGTTACTTTATAGATCTTTATCTTTAATTTTTTATTGTTAGCAATGCCAGCAATGTTATAGAATATGTATTTTATTTTGTTTAAAAATTGTCAATATTATTTAACTTAATCATTAAACTGTGATCCTAATTACAAATGTAGTTGTAAAATACTAGTTATAATTATAAAAGAATCAATGCTTGTAGAGATATTGTAAATCCATAATAATTTTTAATTTATATCTATTATTAATTTTTATTGATGTTTATTTATATGGTTTTCTACATTTTTATTCAATATTTAGCCCTGCAATAAAAAAAAAAAAAAAAAATGCTATATAAAATGCCAGCATATGCAACGATCTAAGAGATGTGAATTGTATGTTTTTGTTTTCATAATTTGAAGTTTTACATAAATTTATTTTTCAGATCTTATAATGAATGGTGAAACCATAATGAAATATATGATCATTATAAAAATTGTATTTTTTATCCAAACCAATATTAATTTTATTGATTATTATGTTCTAGTAGACCTTTATTTTTTATTTTATTCTTTTCTTGACATAATTATTTTATTAAAAAAATCTGTAAATTTTTTAAAAATTAGTTTTACAAATCAAACGAAGCTTAAAACATTAATTGGACAGAATAGAAGTTAATTATATGATGTTCTTATTGATGTTTGTTATAACAGAATGAAAACTACCAGTTTTCTTTTCTATAATGTCTAAGATACCTTCAAAAGATTCTTAAGGTTTATAATTAACCATAATAGACAAAAAAAAAATTTGTATTTAAGTATAATATGGTCAAGAACATTAATATTATACACATGTTTTATATAATAGTGAAAAATAAAGTCATGAACTGCTTATGGCAGTAAGATTACCATAAAAGCAATTGCATGAAAATAGTCATATATTTACTGTTTCTCAGATTTAGACTTTCCACCAAAAAATGCAATTAGTAAATTCATAGATATGAAACAAATGGTGTCAAAAGGTCTCAGATCAGTTGCTTATGCTGGAGAGTGAAAGATGTTTTACGATCTATTTTAATTATAATTGAATAATAATGTTACAATCTTAATATTATTTTTCTTATCAACAGTATTATATGGTGAAAATCTCATTGAGGTTATTTAAACATAAATTTAATTAAAATATAGAAGAAAAAAATATTGTTTTACAAATTCTAGTTGGATATGAACAAATGATAAGTTATACATAGACATTGATTATTATTCTATTGTAACCGTCATAGTTATTAAAAAGTGAAAAATTGAGCGGAGATAGACCAAAGCTATTCAAATGAGAGAGCCTCTTCTGATATGACATTAGCTTTTATGAAAAATATTTCACATAAATTATAATTATGATTACAGTTCATCGACTAATGAAATTGTAGATCAGATATTTATGTGCCTTAATTTATAATAGCGTTAATACTAGCCCATTAAGCTGCAGAATCTAGTGAAACAATGCTAAATGTAGAATTGAAATATAAGAAAATATTTAAAATAATGATAAGGTTTCAATTTAACTTAAAAACAAAAAAAATACTATTAATTACAATATAAACGCATAGATATTAGTGTGGGATGGCAGATATGTATATGGTTGATTTGTTAGCAACCATATCAGATTGAAATTTGTTTGATGTTTATTAGGTTTTACCTTTTTCATGTTTAAGTGTTTGATAATTCCCAATTTTTTTAGATTAGTTTTTTGTAATTTTTAATTTTATGGTTTATAATATTCAAGTTTTAGTTTTAGAAGTATACTTTTTTTTAATTGTTTGCTTATCTGTGGTGAGAACTAGAATGGGCTAATCCACAGTTTTGTGAAACTTGGATTTGAAATGTCATTCCATTGTTTATGATGTGTCATTGTATTGTCATGTTATCTATTGGCTGTATACAGTATTTCATTAATTTCAAAACCATTCAAGAGATAGTGCCAGTTTATCAGATTGCCCAATGTTTCATTAGTATCAAGATGGCATTGCATGAATGGATCTAGTTGCTCCACTCTAGTTCTCAATGCTTCCTTTATCTGTGTCTAGTCTTTTTTTTTTTTTTTTTTTTTTTTATTTACTCTGCCTTATCTTTGGTTCTTGAAATGGAAACCACTATTAATTCACAACTGATATGTTTGAATACAATGTTTTAAATTAATACTACAGTTTAATTTGCTATTGAATTAATGATTTCCTATATAGAATAATTTAAATGTGCAGTCAATGAAAAGTTCAGTTGAATAGATGATGAAAAGTTTTTTTAAAATATTATTGTAACTAATTGGTCTCTCTTGTTAAGAAGTGTTAATTAATATATTTATATATTTTTGTCCTGCATTTAAATGCATTTTTTTTTTTCTTACTCCATATGTTAGTTGTGAATTAGAAAGGTATGTACAATTGAAGTATAGAAAGAGTCTCTATTTGGGTGCTATTAAAAATAACTTTATTTTGTTAAATTATTTTATGTGTTATTACAAAACATTCTTTTAAAGTTTTTTATACATTATTATTATTATTATTGTTTGCATTTTAAAAATAATATATTTCTCAGAATAGTAACATAGTTTACCTCAGGGAAAAATGATAATAACTGGTTTAATATCATATTCCTGAATGAACAGAATAGCCCAAAGAATGAATGTGTTTGTGATTTAAAAATATGAAAATACGATGTGTAAATTAGACACATATTTCTTGAAAATTGTATATTGGTGAAAATGTTACGATTGTTATATTTTTTTTTTAAATATTGCCTTTGTATTAATTGTTGAATGTAATTTTTTTTTTTTTATTTTGCTTTCATTCCTTGCTGCTTTTTCTTGTTGCTTTGTTAGTTATTAAATAAAAGCACTATGGCTATCTGTTTACTTTATTATTATTTCATCGTTGTTGTTGCTGTTAAACCCATCCCTTCTATTAAATTTACTCTGTGATAATTTTATGTTAGGGTAAAAATCACATAAAAAGGTTAGAGAGTTTATTAGGTTATATTGGTGGTTGTCCTGGAGAAATCTAATTTTTTTTTTTTTTACATTTATTGAAATTTACAACTGTACAAAATATGTACATCAAGTAAATGTATTGACAACGATTACAATAACATGTTAAAACTTAAAAAAAAAAGAACTACTCATCAGTAGCCCTTTATTAAAAATTCTACACTAGAAGGTCTCTAGGCCATCTTCGTTTCAGACGCCTCGGAGAATTGTCAGGAATAGAGTGGGAAGCAAGTTGAGAAACTAACGGATTTGAGTGGTTATGGAGCTTAATATGAAAGGATAGGTATCTGGTGTAGTAGCATATGGAACATTAAGATCTTTATGGATAAGTTTATCGGTGACAAAGTAAGGAGCATTGAGGATTTTTCGAAGGACTTTGGGTTGTATGAATTGAATACAAGATGAATTGGATGGTTTAGTGGAGCCCCAAAGCTCAACTCTGTATGTCCAAATAGGTCTAATCACAGTCATGTATATGAATGAGTCTTTTGTAATTAATTGGGAGCTTTGAATGTTTGTCCAGTAAATGTTGAAGTAGTCTGTAATGACGGGCAGTTTCTTGTCGTTTTAGTCTTGTATGTGGATTCCAAGTTAGACGTTTGTCCAAGTGGAGTCCTAGGCAGTGGATCTGTTCTACAGGGATTAGTGGAATATCATAAAATCAAATTTAAAATGAGTTGACTAGTAATCTTCAAAGCAGGATTTTTACTATCTGCATTGTGAAAAATTGGTTAAATTGTGCTTTTTAATGAAGCATTAAAGTACAAAGTTCAGCACAAATGGTATTTTTAGAACAATTACAGGATTTTAGAAAATGATCTAATGATCCTTAGATAATTTTTTTAAAAGTGCACAATTTTAACTCATCAACTTCTTTACAACAGCCAGGACTTTAGACAAGTTATTGCTTAGTATAGTAGCCATCTTTTTACTTCTTCTCTGTGTTTAGTAATCAAGCCTCAGATTACTCTATATCTGAGTATCGATTTGTTATCTTGATTATTCTCAACAAGTGATAAATCAACTGCTTAAGGTTCCATTTCCTCTTAACCAGTAATGTGTCGTTACCAAAATTTTTCAATTCTCGGTACCAGTGCCTTGGTTTAAAAATAAATTACTATTACATAATATAATCAATTTAACAGTGTGAACAGCAAATAGTATTTATTATCCGCAACATACAATTTATAATACAAAAAAAATACTATTATTAAAGAAGATAAGTATTCCAAAGATTCTGGATTCCATTTATTGTTTAACTAAAACCTTTCATAAAACAGTGTTGATGAGAGGATGCACTGATATTTCTGTATATGTTGATTTTAATAGTATATTAGGGTCAATTCAATGAAATGAAAAATAATCTTTATTCTTGGATCACAAAAATCCTCTAATAATAACCAAAAGGTATATTAAAATTATGCTATTGTCTGGCCGCAATAATTTCTTTAGTGCTTCAGCTTTAGTAGTTGGAAATAATAAGCCTATTTATTTATTTTATAATAGCAAATACATATCTTAAACAATTTTAAGTTTGGCTTGCAGTAGCAATGCTTAATTTTTCAAAAGAATGTTAATATTGTGTACCGAACAGTGTTGATCCAGTTTATAAAAAATTGCTCAGTTATTTATAAGATCTAAAAGATATTTAAATAAATTATCTTAATTTTTTTTTTTTTTATTGTTAGGTAAAAGAATTGATATATTTATAATAGCATAAGTTTAGGCATGAAAATTAGCGGTATTACATTGAATTATTTAATGGAAAAATGTATAAAAAATGAAAGAAATTAGTGAACCATTAATATTAGTTAAATATATAAATGATTTGTAAATAGTAACAAATAATTTTAAAGAAATAGACACACTGTTTAAAAAATTTAATGAAATGCATAAGAAAATTGAAAATTACAAGAGAAAATACAAAATAAAATAAAATAAAGTATTTAAGTTTATTAAAAATCAAAAGTACACATACAATAAATACTAAGTGGATAAAATTGCTAATTATGTACAAACCGCAATAAAATAAACAGATAATATTTGTATAAAAGAAATTATTAATAAATTAAAAGATAATATGGTGGCAAGTAGAAAAATATATCAAATTTGGAATAAAAACATAAATAAAAAAAAATATATAAAAATTAATAAAAATAAGAAAAATAATGAAAATGAAGAGCAAATAGTAATAGATAATGTAAGCAACAGTAATTAACACAAAACGAAACGAGTAGGACTCTGAAGATTTCAGAAATAATACCAAAAGAAATTACAACTTTGTTTCACAACTTTGTTTCCATTGAAATGTATTTTAAGAATTTATATTTTATTTATTGAGATTGATGGTTGGCATGTTCCACCCAACATAAAAAAATATGTATCGGTTTTAATGATGGGCTTTGAAAAAGTTATTTTATAAATTTTAAGAAACAAAAGCACTTCAACGTAAAAAGTAAAAAAAAAAAAAAAAAAAAAGTTTAACAAGATTATAACTAAGATTTTAATGCCAACTAATTAACTGCTGCATATAAGTAAATTACAGTTAATATTAATTTTTTTTTAATTATATGTTTGTTGATTGTTATTTTTCATTTCGACAGGTATGAATTAAATCAATAAAGACCCCCCCCCCAAAAAAAAAAAAAAAAAAAAAAAAAAAAAAAAAAAACTACACCTAGGTCTCTTGTCACCAATATATTTATATAGTTCACAATCTGTTCAATAGGTAGCAGCACTAGCCAGGATCTGAGGCACTTGTTTTGTTCTCTTCCTGCCTTTTCCTTGTTTTTTGTAATGAAAACAAGAATTTTTGTGACATAAGTTCCATGATCACTTCTTTACTAACTGTTGTTTCACAGTGGGTGATTTTAAAATTCTATTACAATTTTCGTGGATATATAAATCGTTTTAGGCGAATAAAGAATCAATGAACCCAGTGAAAATCATTAGTAATAAATTCAAGTTCTGATATTTGGCCTGAAGAAACAGAAATTTCTAAAGTAGTATATTTCCTCTGCTTTAAAGAATACTATTCATTTTATCTTACGAACTCGAAGTTTGAAGTTTAAATTCATTAATATTAAATTAAATTAAGTTTTAATTTGTCTTTTTTAGACACAGCACATATCAACTAGTCTGGACTATTGGGATTTGTATGAGCAGAACTATACAGTGCGAAATAATTATACTCAGAATAACTGATGAAAGGGAAAAATATATGATAAATAAATGATTTAAATTAAAAAGATGGGCTGTTAATTTATTTCATTTTAAATAGTTAATTCAAAGATATGGGTTCGTGAGATTCTAATCTAAAACTCTCATTGGAGTTTTTTTTTTGCAAGTTTTTATTATGTAATTCTTAATTCGGCAAATTTACAACTAGTATTTTTTTTTTTTTTTTACAGTTTTAAATTTCAATAAATACATGTTAAAAAATAGTTAATTCGAACAATAAACGCTTCAACTTAGGGAAGTATTTGCCTGTCCTCGGAAATAACGGAGTCTTCATTTAATACAATTACAAATATTAATTTATGTCTGTATTTTTCCACTTTAATGCATTTTATATAACTGACACTAGATTTGTTCACTTTTTCCTTTAATGTAATTTTAGTTATTTTAAATATGTATAAAATTTTAGTGTCTTCATGATCAATCAAGTTTTCCTCTTTTCTCGATTGTTTTTAGGAATTCGTAAATATATAAATTTTATGTTGAAGCCACCCATCTGTTGTTTGAGATATTTCTTTCTTAATAGAGCTTAATTTACTACTTTAGGTTTAATTAATTTTTAATGTTATATTTGCAAAGAAAATAATTTTTTTTTAATCTGAATTTATGTTCGGGTATTCGCAGAGTAAATGCACCAGCTGATAGTGTATCATATGTTTTTTAAGTTACCATGGTGACGAAAGTTTACCAATAATAATAACCATGTTGGTTGTATTCAATGTAAAATGGCCTTATTGAATATGGAATAAACTAATGTTAAAAAAGGAATATACAAACTATATTTCTAACTTTATATAACGTTTCTTTGTTTCCAGGTAAGGGTTATTGTTAAATAGTTTAATGTTTTAATTCCGTGGTGAAACTTGTTAATTATGAAGTGAATACTTTGTTTAAAACGCAATAATGTTTATTTAATCGACACTCCTTCATATGGAAATTCCTAGAGTTCATTACTAATAAAAAGAAGTATTGTTGGTAGCAGAAACGAGCATAGCTACGCTAATATGAGTAGATATTTTCGGGATCAAATTTCAATACGTTGGGCAGTTTGTCTCTACAATATCTACGAAAAATAAAATTCAAGGCGAAATAACAACGTAAATGCTTGTTATTTCCGTAGTCAGTTCGCGTATACTCTCCAGGAATTTAAAATTAGTATATAAAATATTATTATCCGACTTGCAATTCTTTATGAATGCAAAACTTTGCCGCTTACCTTAAGGGAAGAACAAAGACTTAAAGTTTTTGGAAATTAAGTACTGACAAGGGGAGGACACACTCAGTCTCTTGCGGATCTTGTTGACAATTTTTTTTTGGATATTCCAAAAATATTAGAAACGTATTTTACCGTTCCGACTAATGGGCCCTAGAAGCCTAGACAAAAAAATAAACAGCATTAAACTAATTGATTTTATTTCTCGAGTTTAAAAAATGATATCACTTGAGGTACGCATGACGGTATAGAAGGATCGATGAATTAATTGCCACTTCTGTTGGGATTTCATTTTCAGAGATTCCACTCCGCTTTATCATTCACAAGTTTCACCACGAAATTAAAACATTAAACTATTTAACAATAACTCTTACCTGTAAATAAAGAAACGTTACATAAAGTTAGAAATATAGCACGTCTATTCCGTTTTTAACATCAGATATTTCATATTTAGTAAGGTCATTTTACAATGAATACAACCAGCAAGGTTATTATTATTGTTGGTAACCTTGCGTTACCATGGTAACATAAAAAACATATGACCCACTATCAACTGGTGCATTTGTACTGCGAATACCCGAACAGAAACTCAGATTAAAACAAATTATTTTCTTTACAGATATAACATTAAAAATTAATCAAACCTAATGTAGCAAATTATGCTCTATTAAAAAAGAACTATTTCGAAAAATAGATGGATGGCTTCAACATAAAATTTACATATTTACGAATTACTAAAAACATAAAAGAAAGAGGAAAACTTGATTGATCATGAAGGTGCTAAACGTTTTTACATATTCAAAATGACTGACATTACGTTAAAAGAAAAAGTGAACAACTCTAGTGCCATTTATGTAAAATGCATTAAACTGGAAAAATACTGACATAAATTAATCCGAAATGGTAATTAATTCATCAATCCTAAAAATGACATTGACATGATTCTGGCTCCAAAGTTTTTATTTTTGAGTAGAAATAAAAAATACACATGCTTCATAGATTTTGGTTTAGGTTAATTTAATTCTAAACGGATGATTTGATCTTCAAGCGAACTACCTTTATAGATTTCGATACACAAAAAATTACATCAGATTCATATTAATCCGAACGGCAAAATACGTGTCTCATTTTTTTTTTTTTTTAAACAGGAACCAGCAAAACAATTGCCAACAAGGTTCGTGAGAAACTATGTCCTTCCCTTGTGAGTTGAATATTTAGGCCATAATATGATTTTATCTATCCGGTGAGTATAGTTAAGGTAATGGCAGAGTGGCAGTTTAAATGAGCAAATAAAGTAGATGGATTTAATAATGATCGAATTCAGAAAATCAGTATTGAGCATTTAGGTAAACATCAGAAGGGTAGACCAAGAAGTAAATGGGAGGATTGTGCCAGAGTTGATCTCAGGGGTTTTATGGGGAGGAATATTATTTACTTATTTATTCATTTCTTTAATATTATAGTTGTTTTTGTTTTGTTTTTATAATAACACAAGAAAAAAAGGGTGATACTCAAAATTTATGAGATAAGTATTTTTATCTGGGTGTAAGTTTACGTTGACAGGCGGTATCTACAAATACCTGACGCCCATCTTTTTTTCTCCCTTCCAGTTCAGAAATAAGGCCTGTTTACATAACAAATAGGAGTCTATTTTTGTTTAAGAGGGAACTTTTTTCTTTAAGTTCTTCCTCACGCACCCCCCTTTCGGCATACACCCCTTACAACCTTACAATAACCTTCACGGAACAAAAACTGTACCAACCTTGGAAAGGGTTTTACTGATCGGTCATAAAAATTTACAATGTTTGAATACGTTAAGTGCCAGTTGGGGGCCTTTAGTTTCGGGTTTTTGCCTACCAACCCGTCCCCTCCTACAATGATTTACAATCACTTTTTGCAAATTCTCTTTTCGTTTAAAACAATCCTGGTTCTTGGAACCGGACTGTATTTTGGAAACGTTACATCTGACGCTTACAAGAAAAAAATATATATGTAGAAACTTTAGAATACTTTTTCCTAAACTTTATGATATTTTTAATTCATTGTTTTAGAAATTATATTTTCAAGAGTAGTTAGATCTACATTATCTGATATAAAAAAAATATATGGTATTAATATCCTACCCAAATTCTGCTCCTGACTACATCATCTTTTCCTTTATCTCGAAATGAATAATAAGTGGATAACAGTGAAGTTCAAAATGGCGGCAATTGCCATCTCTCGACTATTTCGATATATTCGTCGCGATAGTTCTAGGTTTAGTAACAATGAAAATTTAAATGTACAATGTTGAGTGTTAGATAAAAAAATATGAATTTTGAACCTTTAGTTGTGAGCACTGATAATGCAGTTTCGTAATAGTCTCTGTCCATCTGGATTACCAACTCATATATTAAAATTGAAAATTGGATGTCTAATTATGCTTTATGTTATCTTCAAACACCTAATCAATCTAAATTTAACCCAGTTAATAATGGCTGCTATGCGTGAAAATATCATCAAAAATAAAATTTTCAATTCTTCACTTTAATACAAGATTTTTATCGATAAATATTTAAAAAAAAATAATTATTAGTTAAAATTATCTAAGATCTTCACTTATGAGAGCGGGCGAAGCCTCGACGGTGGATGATGAAGTTATATATAAAAGGACAAGCCATTTTCGTTCGTTATCACTAACCGCGAAAACTATAGAACTATTCTGTACCAAATATATCATCTTCATAGTTCAAGGAAGGTTTAGCAATAATAAAATTTATATATTTTCTATTAAATAACTGTTTGAAAAGCGATAAATATGTGGAGTGCAGTAAAGCGAGCGCCATTTAAGAGAGGTTACAATGATCCGGTGTTAAATATAGCTAGAAATTGATAATAAAGTTACTTAATTCAATTAAATTGTTATCCAAAAAGCTATAAATATGTGGCAAGCGACAATAGCGTTTGAGTAAAACTAATGAACCTATCTGAACCAAATTTTAACTACATCATCTTCATAGTTCTTGAAAGATTTAAAATTAGAAAGTTTACCATAGTAATAACTTATACTATTATATAAAAGGACAAGCCATTTTACGTTTGTGATCACTAACCACGAATACTACTGAACCAATCTGTGCTAAATATTAACTACATCATCTTCATAGTTCCAAGAGGTTTTAGCAATATTAAAATCTACTGATTTTTCATTTATTTTTTATTACAAAAAGAAAATATGTGGACAACAGTGAAGTTTGAAAATTGACCGATAGGTGGAGAGGTTCTACGCGAGAGGTTACAAAAGAGCTTGAAATCGATGATAAAATTTACTTATTAAACTATAAAGAAAATTATTAACAAAGATTTAAATATGGTGTGCGATATGTGGATCCCAGTGAAGCTTGAAAATCGAACGATTGTGTATAGCACCATCCCACAATAGAGTTAACAATGGTAAACTGAACCTATCTGTACCGACATCTAAATAAATAATTTTTATAATTCTAGGAAGGTTTTGAAATGGTAAAATTTACAATAACTAAAATTTAAATGTACAATGTTGAGAGGCAGGACTGAGGTTTGCCACACTGTCATATACTTTTATAGTTCGAAATCAACATCCAACCAGATGAAATCAATAAAGTTATTTCTGCCGAATACAAATTATTACTAAATCAAAATGTCGATTCTTTACTTTTTTATATTGTGTGTAAAAATATGATCCACGGGCCTTCTCTCCTGTTCCTTTATCTCGACAGAGATCTCTCCACTATTTCGATATATTCGTCGCGATAATTTCGATATAATTATCCGAGAAATAAATTATTAAACACCAAATAACATTTATTATCTTGAAAATCTCCATATCCATACCGTTATATAAAAGGACTGTATTTCTTTTTTCTTTTGTGATCACTAGAGCTCGGATTCTCGTGCAATTGCATCTTTTTATTGCAAGCTCGTAATCTGCCAGGGACAAATTATTTATACGAATTAGGATCTTTAGACCAAATATACCTAGTTTAATATTGCACAAAATTGCACATTTTAGGGGTTACTGCATAAAATTGCACATTCTGCAGTTTTAATGCATAAAATTGCACATTCTGCGGTTTTAATGCATAAAATTGCATATTTTGCAGTTTGAATGCACAAAATTCCTGCATTCATATCGTAAATGCATAACACTCTCTTGTTTTTGAAAATATAGCAACTTTAAGAAGAATTAATAATTTTATTTTTAGATAGGTAATAATTTTTTAAGAGATATAAATTATTCTTATTATAAAAATATAAAAAATCCAAGTGTGTTAAAATAAATACGCTTCTGTAGTGTTCTTAGAAATGTTTAAATTGACTTGAGCTAGGAAACTCGTATCCCCAACTTCCAAGAAATTTTGAGTCTCTCTCCTAACTTGTTTTATTGGAAGCTCTAATTTTTCAGTTTCCGACTTCCCTCAACGAAGTAACATTTTCTCCATTAAAGTGCCTAAAATTTCAGCTAGTGTTAGTTCAAAGATACGAGCATGGATAGAAAAATATCCGGAACTAAAATCTGATGATACAATAATATGTTGTGGACCCTGTGACAAAGCTATCGGCAGCGAAAGAAAGACACAAGTTGATGCACACTGTAATTCGAGTAAGTTTTTAACTTGAATTTTTATCCCTATTTAATCATTTAGAGCATTGATGTACGGTTATTTTTATTTGCAATTGCAATTTTTAACCACAAAAGGACATCTACAGTTAAAAGATTCGAGAAAACTTAAAACTGTCCCTGTCCAAACTTTACTGCCTGAGTGTTCCTCACATCAACATGCCCATGAAGAATTTTTAATGGATTTGTGTTACACTATGGTTGCAGCAAACATACCTTTTCACAAATTGCATTCGACACCTTTTAAATCGTTTTTAGAAAAGAACACCAATAAACAAAATTCCTGATGAGAGCACGGTCAGAAAGAACAATTTAGACAAATGTTTCAATTCAACAATGTCAAAAATTAAGAAACAAATCCAAAGTCATTTTTGTTAAATAATGGTTGATGAAACTACTGATCCTCGGGGTAAATACATTTGTACTTTAGTAATTGGTATTCTTCATCCAGAAATTTTATCAGCACCATTTTTAGTTTCTGTAAAAGAACTTTAAAAATAAATAACCAAACTGTTTCCCGTTTCACCAATGATAGTTTAACAAATTTTTTTTTAGATCATGCGTTCCAAGACAAAATTTTGATTTTTTTTTTTGTGACGCTGCTCCTTACATGATTAAAACAGGAGTCAATTTAAAAGTATTTTATTCCAAAATGATCCGTTTAACGTGCATGGCTCTTAATCGAGTTGCTGATGAGATCCGTGAAGTATCCCAGATGTAAATAAATTTATAAATAACGGGAAAAACATTTTCCTTAAAGCACCCCATCGTGTATCAGTGTATCGAGACCAAATAGGCTGTTCTCTCCCGCCAGAACCTCTTATTACTAGAAGGGAATTGTGGTTGGAAGCCGCCTTGTTTATACGGATAATTTTACTAAATATAAGGGAGTAATTGCCGAGCTCGATGAAGATGCTAAATCTGTCACAAAAGTAAAGTGAACTCTTTAATAAAACGTCTATTACATCTGATTTAGCGTTTATTCGTGCTCACTATAACATACTTTCCGATTCAATAAAGAAACTCAAGAATAAAATCTTTTTATGAATACACAAATAGATATCATTGAAAAAACGGGAACCCAACTTCAAATATTTATTACTGAAAAGGGTGTAATCATTTACGATAAATTCAAGAATGTCCTTGAAAAAAATCCTGGTTACAATATTTTAAAAAACTACAACGCTGCTCTCAATGGAATTGGTGTTTTCTTAGAAGAAGACCCAAGAATCTTATTTAACAATCATTATTTAACTACTCCCTTACTATGGACTAGATCAATAAATTTTAAGATAGAAACCACTTTTGGGAAAGAAATGTAACTAGCGAATTGTTTGTTCAACCTTTTTTATTATTTGCATTTTATTTTGCACGATTTTAAGTTTTTATTGCACGATTTTGCACGATTTCAAGTTTATATTGCACATTTCAGAATTTTTGTTGCACGAAAATCCGGGCTTTAGTCATCACTAACCACGAAAATTACTGAAACTACAATCTGTTCAAAATTTTCCAATTTCAAACTTCCGTGCTAGTAATGGCTGGCTTCAGAACTTCAAGAAAAGGAATGAAATTGTTTTTATAAGAAATACCGGGGATATTATTTTGAACCTGTAACCTATCGAAGTCGGTCAGAAATCTCATCAATAAATCGATCCTCGTTATATCGAAATCCTCGATAATTCGAAGTTTCCTCTTAAGGTTCGATATATCGAGATCAGCTGTACTCAAAAGGCTTCATTTCTTACTTAAGAATCCTTAAGCCTTCTTACTTATTTAAGCCTTTTAATTAATCCTGTAGATGGGAGAACGCACGGATATTCCTTTGATTTATAAAGTTTGTATGAAAAACAATACGAAAATTATTATTTTTCTATCCATCCCAATAGTGGAAGCCTTCAACTGGTACATAAAACGTCGTTCTCTTACTAAAAATACATAAATATCTTTTTTCTGCATTAGAGAGTAGAATCTACTTATGATTATTATATAATTAGTTATCAAAAAACTACTACCAGCTTGGATCATCGATTCTAGACAGAGATCCTTCAGTTCAGACAGAGATTCTTTTCTCAAGAATTAGTGTAATCGAGAATCATCATTTGCAATTGACACATCCCTACCATAAACCATCATCATAATATTGATTACACTCATGTCTTAAAACATTATTAACTATTCTTTTATACTTTACTGTTCAAGCATAAATAACAGCTATAGAAGCGTGTTCCCTCTTTCTATTCCCTCACAGTCTGTCCTTCGCCAGATTTTAAATCCTTCTTAAAACAGCAGTTTAAAATACCTTGACAAGAAAGTTCGCTCCGAATTGACAACAGCAAACTCAAAACAATTACAACAACCACTGGGTCAAGAACCAAAATCAAGAAAAAATTAAGTTACGATGACAAGAAGACTCAAAACTGACCCACAGCTACGTACTGGAAGCTTAGCCACCCCCAAAATGTCAAACACATGTCAAGTATATCTAACACTAAAACACATTCTTGAGAAATGCACAAAATACCAAAAGCAGTGACAAAATAATGGTCTGAGAAATCAAGATTGATAGAAAATAAATTTTCCACAATCAAATAATTAAGTATTAAAAAGGAACTAGTCAGTACAAAAACTTTTAGTCTACAAACCTCGAATAGTGCCTTGTTAAATTTTGTATTCGTTATCATTTATACAGCCATTGACAACATTCGAACATCACTTACATATTCAAGAAAAACTCATCACTAGTGTTGCGTCGGTACTAAAATATTTCGATTTTCGATACCTGTGTCGATACCAAAAAATCTATTCTCTATTTTCGGTACCGATACCTATTTTTAAAAATGTATTACTTTTACGAAGTATAATCCAATAATAAAAACATATATATTGAATAAAATGATAATTATTCAAGAGATAAATTAGATAACAGCATAAAGAATTTATCAACTTCAACATATCGCTCATGGCTGCAATAGTGGCACAACTCAAAAAATATTTTTTTGAGATAAGTGGGTTTAAAGTTTTCATTGCTAAGGAAAATGCATAGGAAATGCTTTAGTTTACTTAAACGAGAGAAGATACAACTTCGGTAATTTCGGCGATATGGTCGCCACTATGTAAAATTAACGAATGTGGAAAAACGAATTTTTTATTTGGCTTTTTTAACATTGTATTCTACGAGGCTTTTTTTTTTTTTTTTTTTTTTGTTTCTTCATATCCTCCATTTATTAAAAAAAACAAAAACAAATAATAATAATTGGAATTGAATGATCTTCCGTTGGTTTCTTAGCATTTTAAGATTTGTTGCTATCATAGATTCTGGCGCCTCGGTTGACTATTGTCTTCCTGTTTGTTGTCTTGATCGAGTCCTACGAGGCCTTTCAAGAAGAATTGAATCTGAGAAAACCGAATAGAAAAAAAAGAAAAGAAAAAATTCAATTATATTTTAAAAGATAAATTGGGTTAATTGTGGATAGGCAAAAACCTGGTTTTGAGACCTCGAATGACGGAAATACGGCAAGAAGATTTTTTTTTAAATTACCGACAAGGAAATTCTGCAGATGTTTTATTATATTCTTAGTGCGATTAATTCAGGATTTGAGTTAGATTTTGACAAATTCGAATCATATCTGGAAGTGACAATAGATTTGTACCTTAACCTCTATCCTTGGTTTTATATGCCTGTAACAGTACATAAGTTACTATTCCATGGCTCAGAGATTGTTAATAGAACTTAATTAATAGAACATTCTCACTCTGATTCTTTTAATAAATATAAAATAATCGTTTTACCACAAAACTGCAAATTTTTGTGAACACATTCCAATGATAAAAAAATGCATACTGAAGTATCTAGGTATCATCCCAGATAAATCCAAATATTTATGCAAATAATGAAATTTTAAATTTGATAATTTATTGACAACGATAAATCGAGATTATTTGTCCGGATTATTGATTCGTGGCTTATTTTATTTTATTGTAATGAGTAGAAGTTTATAGGAGATTGTTTTAAAAAAATTTTTTTTTTTTTTTTTTTTTTTACAAAAATACCATTATTTTTTCAAAATATTGGAAATTCGTGGTCCTAAAATGTTTTAAACATTTTTCCCAAACACTGCGACTGAAAAAAAATAGAAATTGGGAACAAAATATTTTTTTCCAGTTAGAAGTGCCATTCGGCCCACTGCCAGTGTTAATTAGGATGACCAAGTGAGAATATCACAGTGTAATGGTAAAAATTCAAATATTGTTAAGTGTAATAGTAATATATTATATAATTGTAAATATAACATAAAATATTGTAGAATCTGGGGATGGAGCAATTGATAAGCTCTGAAACATGTCGAAGTTATTGAATAAAAAATGAATAATGGGGAGTTATGCCTTTTTTAAAAATGAATAACTTATATTAATCTCCTTAAGTGAAACAATTATTAATTTCGGTCTTCTAACTGCCAATCAGATTCAAAATTTTGCCAGAAAGTCTTGCAGAATACATCGGTGAACGAACGAATAAAAAAATAAAAAAAGAAGCGATTTTTCATATTGGTTAGTTTTACATAGGGTCGACGATGTACCAGGTATGCAAGTTTAAAATGTCGTTTATTTCTTAAAATATATACACAGTAATTTAAAAAAAAAAGTATAATATATTTTATTCAAAGTACTGACCCTCGCTTTCTACACATTTTGTCCATCTCTCGGGCAATATATGGATACCATTCCAAAAGAATGCTTCATCTTTATTTGAAATCCATTCATCGAGCCATTTTCGTACGTTTTCGAAATTGTTGAAGTGTTGCTCCGCCAATGAGTGTCCCATCGATGAGAAGAGGTGATAATCGGAAGGCGCCAGGTCAGGTGAATACGGCGGGTGGGGTAGGAGTTCCCAACCAAGCGAAGAAATCGTTTCCTTAGTCAATCTGGCTGAATGTGCAGGAGCGTTATCATGCTGAAGAATGACTTTGGCGTGCCTGTGATCCCATTCTGGGCGTTTTTTCGATCAATGCGTGACTCAAATTGATCATTTGTTGTCGGTAGCGCTCGGTATTGACTGTTTCGCCGGGTTTGAGAAGCTCGTAGTAGACTACTCCCTTCTGATCCCACCACACACACAGCATTGTCTTCTTCCCAAAACGATCTGGTCTTGCACTCGATGTGGATGGTTGTCCTGGCGTTACCCATGATTTTTTTTTCGTTTGGGATTCTGAAAATAAATCCATTTTTCATCGCCAGTTACAACTCGATGCAAAAAACCCTTTCTTTCGTGGCGTAAAAAGCAGCATTTCGCACACAGTTTTTCGTTTTTTTCCATCTGTCGTTCGTCCAATTCATGTGGAACCCATTTTCCAACCTTTTGAATCTTTCCCATAGCTCTCAGGCGATCGGAAATGGCTTGCCTAGTGACATTCAACTGTTCTGCCATCATTTGTTGGGTTTGGGTATTGTCTTCGTCTAATAAAGATTGCAATTCGAAGTCCTCAAACTTTTTTGGTCGATTTTCTCGTTTTTTGATCAGTAACATCAAAATCACCACGTTTGAAACTTTGAAACCAACGTTCACATGTCCTGACGGTTGGAGCAACATCGCCATAAGTCTCAACAAGAATTCGATGACATTCAGATGCCTTTTTCTTTTGATTAAATAAGAAAATCATGACATGCCGCAAATGCTCTTTATTTGGCTTAAAATTAGACATTTTTAACCTCAAAGAAAGGTATGATACGTCCACGTAAACGACTTAAAAACAACTGACTTTTGTAAACAAATGACTAACAAACAAAATAGCGTTTAGAGATAAGCAAATCCTTCAATAGGCTAAGAGCGCATTCTATTGGAATTAAAACGACATTTTAAACTTGCATACCTGGTAATACAATAGATGAATTCACTTACAGTCCAGACAATGTACAAAAAAAAAATAAATGATTTTAAAAATTCTTATTTGAGGTTTTTATTCATATTTGAGTAACGTAACTTATATTTGAATAATAACAAAACTTATATCCTTTAGAATAACAAAACAGTACGATGAAAAATTGGTCTGTTGTTGAGAATACTTTGTAACAATACCCGTTTTTTTTATTAGGCAGTAGAATCGATAGTTAAATAATTAGGCATAACAAAACAATTGGCAAAGTCGGAGGTATCGATCAGTTCCTAAGAATCGATTTTAGAGCATTGATCAACGACACCGATTCTTTTCTCTAGAATTGGTGGAACTCATTTACGATATGTGATTGTATGTAATAAGCATATTATCACTGAGATATTCAAACATAATGGGACCAGGAATTACATCGCTTCCATTTACATGTATTATTTGACTGACAACAGATGTAATAACAGGTTTCCTATTGTTATATATCTGGGAGGGTACAAAATTAGGGGTTTGTCCCCTAGTGAGTATTTCCCGACTTACAAAAGATACCAATAAACTTAATGATACCTTTATACTCTAATCTTTGACCAACTTTGGGTCATGTGTTATGTGTTGGCTGTGGACGCGATTGTGTTGCTGCACTGAAGGAAAGATGTAATTTTTATACAGGGTGTCTCGAATTTAAATGGCAAACCTTCAGGAACTTATAGGGGACAGAAAAACTAAGACAAAAAGTCCTTTAGAGATTTGCTCATTTTTGCTTAGTTTTAGAGAAAATCGCAAAAAAAGGTTTTCATTTTTATACTTAATTATTTACATTTATATTTATGTTATGTCCTTTTTAATGTAAATATTGCTCAAAATGTTGTCCTCTTGCACCAATGCAAGCATTACATCTAGCACTCACTTGATAAATTGCAGCTAAACATTGTTCTGATGATATTTGGTGCACTGCATCTATGATTCGGTCTCTTTATTGCTCTCTTGAGTTGATTGACACCGAATAAACTTTCTGCTTCAAGGTTCCCCATACGAAGAAATCCATGGGTGTCATATCAGGTGATCTGGGTGGCCAAGGTACTACTCCTCCACGTCCAATCCATCGTTGTGGATAATTTATATCCAGCCAAGCTCGAGCAACTCTGCTATAATGAGCTGGACATCCATCGAGTTGGAACCACATTTCAATCCGCTGCTGTAAGGGAATGTCATCTAAATAATTAGAAAAGTCGTTCTCCAAAAAATGTGTAAATGTGATATCATTCAATCTCCCAGGTAAAAAATATGGTCCCACCAGTAATCCGTTCCAAATTCCAAGCCAAACGTTAATAGCAAATTCATTCTGAAACCTATTCTCTCTAATAGCTCTGGGATTTTCAAGAGCCCATACATGATAATTTCTTTGATTAACAATTCCTCCTCTTGTAAAGGTAGCTTCATCGGTCCATATAATTTTTAATGGAAATAAATTATCATCGCGAATTTTGTAAGAAACCAGTTACTAAAATTCAATCTCTTGACATAATCTTGAGGTAATAAATTGTGAACTTTTTGAAGATGGTATGGGTAGCGATTATCACCTTTTAAAGTTCGCCATATTGCTTGCCGCGATATTGCTAATGCAGCAGATGCTCGTCGGATGCTAGTCTCAGGATTGTTATCGAAGTGGCGTTGGACACAATTTCTTCTCCGATAATCTGCTCTTATTGTTGCCTGGAATTGGTCGCCTTCATTACGTATTAAGAATGACCAATTCTCTCGTAGTCTATTAAAAGTTAACGAAAAGACTCGTCGATTAGGCACTTTCTATTTGGAAATCGCCTCGCATACTCCCGCACCGCTTCTAAAGCATCACCGTTACAGAAACCGTACACAAAAATCATATCAGCGTATTCAACATTAGAATATGTATGCGGCATTGTGGCTGATGCTATTCACACAAAAATTTCTGATTAACTGACTGAAGACTGATTTAGGAATTATAATCCTAGAAGGAAGCCAAAATGTAAACAAATAAAAGAATGTAAAGGATAACATTAAGTGTTTACATATCTCACTGCCTAGCCTGACGAACTTTGAAAGGTGATAATCGCTACCTGTAACATTTTTTTTTGTTTCTTTTTTTGCAATTTTCTCTAAAACTAAGCAAAAACGAGCAAATCTCTAAAGGTCTTTTTGTCTTAGTTTTTCGGTCCCCTATACGTTCCTGAAGTTTTGCCATTAAAAATTCGGGACACCCTTTATAGTTTCCTGATTTCTTTCAACAAAACAATTTCTTTCAGTCAAACCACTCTAGCTCCTAAACGGTAGATCCTAGCTAAAAATGTTATATCACAAAAAATATTCATCATTAAATTTCTAATCCGTAGAATTTTGTCAAATTTCTTAAACGAACTTGCCTACAGAGCTAGAGCGCTACAAAAAAGCCTCAACACTTAAACCATTTAGGTAAAACGTCACTTTTTAATTCATACCAATATAGCTCCTTAACGGTAGATCCTAGCTAAAAATGTTTTATCACCAAAAATATTCTCTATTAAATTTCTAGCTTAGAAACTTTTAGCAAATCTTCAATACTAGCAAAACCAACAGAGCTAGAATGTGTCAAAATGTTACATTTTAATGTGTAAAAAAAAAACTATTGACTCCTAGCCAAAAGACATATACCTGTCAAAAAATTACCTTTAAATGATCAGAAATCAGCTGATTATGATAACAATAGAGAAACTTTTTTTCTTTAGTTGCAAAATAAGCATTGGCATAAATAATAGAAACAAAAACATTCTTAAACGATTAATTATGGGAGTTGGAATTAAGTGTTAAATACTTACAAGGGGACGTTTACAGTTGTAACTCACAGATTTGAATGCCGATTTGTGTGTGGGTAGTAGGGACCTATAATAGTGCAAAACTAGAGTTATAGCCGCCAATGGGCATTAGGAGCCGAGAAAAAAAATAAAATATGAAAATCACGTTTTTTTTTTTTTTCTCAGCTCTCAGTCAAGATAGAGAAATGATTCTTTCACGTTTAGTTGCAGTTATGTATGATATTTGGTATAAAAATACTTCCGCTATACTCAAGATACCACGCGGCTTTTGGTTGCTCAAAAACTCTAAAAAAATGACAAAATTCGATGGAAATCCGCTGTAAATCAGTGGAATTTTTTTTTCATGAGCAACTGACCTCAAATTTTGACTTAACGAACCATAAAACCCTTATATGTGAAATTTTATCAAAATCAAAAAATATTGATTTTTTACCCCTTCCGAGGAGGATAAAATTTTGAAGTTGAGATTTCATCAACAATTTCTAACGGCCATAACAGATGGTGCGTTCAACCGAATACAATAGTAATTGCATCACTAGAATCAGCATACATTCTGCTTTTTATGCATGCATATAACATTGGGATTACTCCAGATTTTAGTGGACAAAAACTGATGTGGATGAAAAAATCTAAGGTCAACTATAGCTTGAGATATCCGAATAAGGGGAAATCCTGCGACCTCCGGATTTAGGCGAAACTAAGCAGTTTTACGGCTTCTGGAAGACCTTAAAATTTGGTTTTAATCGGTGGCGAAATGTGTGAGATAGCGCAAATTATTTAAATTTTTTTAGAAATTGACAGCATCTTACCTTCTAAAATCATACAAAATTTGAAAGGTAAAAAAAAAAATTATTTTTGATTTCGACAAGATTTGGTTTCTACATGTTTTTTGAGATGAGGAATCTGAAAATAATATCAGTTTTTAGTTTAAAACTTTTCCTCCCTATGTTTTTATTTCAAATGCATTGAAATCTTAAGATTGATCTAATAATCTTAACTTAATATCAGGTTTTAATTTTTAAAAAAAAAATTCCCCATATCTGTATTTTATTAAATGGTCTTATTGAAATTTATTGTTTAAAAAAAATTGAAAATAATAATAGAAATAGATCATTTTAGAATTTCTTATTTGAAATAAAAATATAGGTGAAGACAATTTTTAAACTAAAAACTGATATTATTTTCAGATTCCTTATCTCAAAAAACATGTAGAAACTAAATTTTGTCGAAATCAAAAATAATTTTTTTTACCTTTAAAATTTTGTATGATTTTAGAAGGCAAGATGCTGTCAATTTCTAAAAAAATTTAAATAATTTGCGCTATCTCACACATTTCGCCACCGATTAAAACCAAATTTTAAGGTCTTCTAGAAGCCGTAAAACTGCTTAGTTTCGCCTAAATCCGGAGGTCGCAGGATTTCCCCTTATTCGGATATCTCAAGCTATAGCTAACGGATTTTTTCATTTACATCAGTATTTGTCCACTAAAATCTGGAGTAATCCCAATGTTATATGCATGCAGAAAAAGCAGAATGTATGCTGATTCTAGTGATGCAATTACTATTGTATTCGGTTGAACGCACCATCTGTTATGGCCGTTAGAAATTGTTGATGAAATCTCAACTTCAAAATTTTATGCTCATGAAAAAAAAAATTCCACTGATTTACAGCGGATTTCCTTCGAATTTTGTCAGTCATTTTTTTAGAGTTTTTGAGCAACCAAAAGCCGGGTAGTATCTTGAGTATAGCGGAAGTATTTTTATACCAAATATCATACATAACTGCAACTAAACGTAAAAGAATCATTTCTCTATCTTGACTGAGAGCTGAGAAAAAAAATAAAACGTGATTTTCATATTTTATTTTTTTTCTTGGCTCCTAATGCCCATTGGCGGCTATAACTCTAGTTTGGCTCTATTATAGGTCCCTACTACCCACACACAATTCGGCATTCAAATCTGTGAGTTACAACTGCAAACGTCCCCTTGTTAGTTTTTAATTATCTTTTGTGTTAAATAAGATTTTTAAAAAATAAATAAAATAAAATAAACATTTTTTTTTGCATTTTATGGAAGGGGTGAGGAGGATGCTTGGTTGAGGTTGAGTTTGAACACATAACTTTACCGTCATTCACAAAATTTTCTCAGATTTTCGCAACCCTCCAACCCCTCAAAAAAAAAATAAATCTGTGGAAAAGAGTACACAGAAAGGCCTGGGAAATAAAGAAGAGTCATATTACCCTGTGGGAACCCGATGGCTACCTGCCTTTTGAAGGTCTCTCCACTTCCAGGGCGAAGAACCCTTTTCTCTTCTCCAGCCGCAGATTGGGAAGCCACTCCTTTGAAGGAGGACGTCTCCAGGGAAACGGCATGATCACATGGGGATAAGCTCAACTTTCTTCCAGCCCTGGACAAAACCAATTAGCCATGTTTCCAGGCGCTGGAGGTGTGAGCAAAAAAGTATTCCAGGAGCAATAAATCTAGTTCTAGAACTGAAATTACAAATAAATCACAGCGTACATTTGGTGAGCTTGTTATATAAACTAGAAAATAATCGATACACCTTCTAACAAAATCGATAGCCCAACTTTCTCTTCAATTTTTTGACATCGATATCTCCTTAGGCTGGAGGTCTATAGTTTTTTTCTGGTTACATTTTTTCATCTACAGAAATGCAACGTTTTTATACACTCTAGCTTCGTTGGAGTTGCTTGAATTGGAAAATAACCGACAGTTTCCTATCAGAAAATGAATAGAAAATATTTTTTGTTATATAACATAAGCCGCAATAACTTACCGTTTAGGGGCTATATAGAAGGATTAATACAATTAGGATTTATGAATTAATTGCCACTTCTATTGGAATTATTTTATTATAATACTATTTTCGTATGCTAAATATTCATCTACATTGACTGTGAAGCAAAATACACGGGAAAAACTGGACGATCGATAAATCAAAGAGTAAAAGAACATATAAGAGCATACAATAATAAGACCCAAAATTCCGAATTCGCTATCCATCTAATTGAAAGTAACCATAAATTTAATAAAGACTCGGGAGTAAAAATAATACATCAAGTAGAAAATAGCCTAAAATTAAATATTTATGAATCATTAGAAATAATAAAATCGTATATAACTGATCATGATTTTTGTTTAAATGACCAGATAAACATTTCTAATATCCCCATTTTAAATTTGTTTCCGATAGGATCGAAACAATCCAATGAGACATAAGGGAAATTCCATAGTAAAGCCCAAAAAAATTTAACCTACCTTTCCCTTTTCCACGATGGATATATTTCAGATAGCTCTCAAATCTCCTCAAGTGAGTAACAATGTACTCAGTAGCTCAAGAGAGGTGTAAAGTAAAATAAAATTGGATACAAATAATAAAGAAACGGAAATCCGGGTCAGAAGACTGAAATTCTATGGACATATGATAAGAATGGTCCCGGAAAGACTAAATAAGCAAATATTTCAGAAAATCCGTGGATATAAAAGCTCAGGAGAATATATGAAACAGATAAAGAAAAACCGGAAAGATTAGGTATAACGGACCAGGACTGTCAGGACAGAGAAAGATATAGAAACAGACTTAAGAAATTGAAGGTTGTTGTGGGCTGAAGAAGTTCAAAAAAGGGAGTGGCGTGGACAGAAGAAATAAAAAAGAGACACGGAGAAATAATGAAAGAAAAATGGAAGGAAAGAAAAAACAAGAGAGGAGCCAAAAATTGATATTCGCCTGGTCTCCAAGGCCGTTTCGTGATTTAAAAAAAAAAAAAAAAAAAAAAAAAAAAAAAAAAAAAAAAAAAAAAAAAAAAAGTTTTATACTTATGATTATTTAATTTTTTTTTTTATTCCTGATATTTTACGATAAAATATGGATTCATCATTGTCGAAACGTTAGTGTATTAAAATAATGTTTTCTTACAAATGTATATTGTAAATAATGTATTTTTGACAATTCCTATTTTTTTTCCTTTTCCTTCCTTTTCAAAATAAATCTAAAAGATATATATTCATTCAAGCAACAAATACAATCATAACCAACAAATCATAATTGATGAATTATTTTCCACAACATTCATCATCAATCCTAAATTGATCCTTCTGTACCCCGATGCGTACCTCAAGAAACAAATACAACTCTTCAATTGAGTAAAATCCATCAAAAATTCATGTTTCCATTGAGATCGTTTCTCCTGAAGCTTTGGAACTCTTCGAAAGACTGATTAGAATGAAATGTAAACTTTTCTATTCTTATAAATAAAAAGGGTTCTGAATTTGATTAAATGAAATAAAACTAACACAAATTATAAAAACGACAGGCTATTTTGAAGGACCTGGTAAATAATAAATGGGAAAAAGTTTTTTTTTTTTCTAGTTTTTTTTGAGGCAACTTATTTTTAGATAAGTATCTTAAAAGAGTCATTAATAGTCAGCAGAGATTTCTAATAGATATTAGAAAGTCAAGTGAACGTTGAGCAGAAAATAACTAAAAACTAACTCCGTTCACTTTTCAAATATTTCTTCCCAAATTCTTCACCATCATAAACATCTTCATTTAGACTTTAAACAGTTTATTTTTATTTTATTTACTTGCAGAGAAATCAGTGAGTTATTTTAAGCAGTTATCTAAGCAATTATACATTAAAGTTTTTTTGTTTTTTTTTATCGAATGGGCCAGCAGAGGACCACGTGCCAATTCCAATTATTCCTCGTTTGTTCTTTTCTTTTCTTCCAGTATACTTTCATCTGTTCACCATGTTTCCTCTTTCTGTCCTCAAACCATTTTGTACCAGTCCTTTTCACTTTCCTGCCCTGGAATCCCTCCATTTTCAATAATTTTCGCCGAAAGTCTTCTATATTATTTATTACATTAAAGTTTTAATATTTTTTTTCTATTTATTTATTGATATTTACAACTGTATCCAATACATAAGTTAACTAAATGTGTGGAAATATGGTTACAATAACCTAAGAAACTACCCAATTTTAACAATTTAATAAAAAGTATATTAGAAGGTCCCTAAGCCATCTTCTTTTCAAAGGCTTTGTAGGTTTATCGGTGATCGAGTGGGAAGCAATTTGGGAGACAAGTGGATTTGAGTAGGTATGTAGTGTGTCATGGGAGGATAGCTATCTAGTTTAGCCCAAATCTACAACGTATAAGACATCTAAATCATTATAGATAACTTTATTTGAAACATAATAAGGAGCATTGAGGATTTTGCGAAGAATTTCGGATTGTAAAGATCTGGTACGATTAGAATCGGAAGGTTTAGTCGAGCCCCAACGCTCAACTCCATATCCAAATGGGTCTAATTATTGCCATGTAACTAAGTGAATAATAGTAAATTAGAAGATTTGATCGTTTTTCTAGCTAATGTCGGAGCAGTCGAAAACAACCAGGAGTTTCTTTAAAGGAAACTTTAGGACAGGAAGTCGTAGGTTTATGACGAAGGGTAAAGGTTATTTGTTGGGATTTATTTTCCGTTTATTATAGCTTATTCTGTACAAAAAAAAAGTCATTCATCTTCCAGTTTTTGATTAGTTTTTATAACTGTTTTCTAAACAAAATTAAACATCTTCAGTGACCTTTAAGAGAAAACACAATGTTTATAATTGGATTTAAATTCTGTGCTATTACCATCGCTTGGATAATTTCACAGAAACGACCAAATCATGTTTGATAACGACCGGGTAAGATGAATTTTATTTACGATATCAGTCTCTAATATTTGCGCAGAAACCGCGATCCAAAATTTTCCGCAACAAAAGCTCTGCACCAAAAGATATGGACACAACTGGGTTGTTTGGAAATTAATTCAAGCAAATAAATTATTAGAAAACGTTTCCTAACATGCTTCATTCCTTTCAATACACCATTGCAAGCTTATTGGATTTTTGAATTCTTACTATTAATTATTTCTGATTTTTATTGACTTCCAGTTATAATCCGATCAATAATTTTTTTTTATCATTAAAGTCGAGTTCTAAAAATTCATTTCAAAAAACTTATTTACATGACTATGATTAGACCTATTAGGACATACGTAGTTGAGGTTTGGAGCACCACTAAACCAACCAAAATCCTTCGAAAAATCCTAAATGCTCCTTACTTTGCCACCAATAAACTTACCCATAAAGACCTTAATGTTCCATATGTTGCTGAGTTAGCCTAAACCAGATACCTATCCTTTCAAAGTAAGCTCCATAACCACTCAAATCCATTAGTTTCTCAACTTGATTTCCACTCCATTCCCGATAATCCTCCGAGGCGTCTGAAACGAAGATGGCCTAGAGATCTTCTAGTTTAGAACTTTTATTGAAGTGCTACTGATGAGTAGCTCTTTTCAAGTTTTGACATGTTATTGTAATCGTCATCAGCTCATTTACTTGATGTATATATTTGTACAGTTATAAATTTCAATAAATTGATATAGTATAATAATAATAAAAAAAATCATTTAAAAAGTGTTCCATGGTCTTAAAAAAATGGTAGCTGTTAGGTTAGAGGTCTGGAAAGAAGGGCAGTAGAGGCTGAGTCCCATAACTTAAGCTTCAAAAATTTCATAACGATTATGGAGATGGGTGTTGTAAGAAAAATATCGATATTCCATTTTGATCATTTCGTGAGATCTAAATATCGATACATCGATTTATCTTTCTTTCTTTTTTTTTACATTTATGTCTATTGGCTGGCGGCAATAATTTTTTTTTTTTTTTGTAACTTTTCTTCACCCTCAAAGATTTTCACCACATTCGATTTTGACACACCCTATAGTCCAAACAACGAAGGATTTTTAGAGGACTTAATTCATGTAGAAGCCAATTTTGGCGCAGTTGTAGGGGGAGGTGTCCTTCACAACATACTAAAAGTACTGGGGGGTGGAGGTGGAGCTAAGGATGGGGGGGGCGCTCTAAAGGTCGGTTTTATTCAGTTTTTCGTTAATAACTCGAAAACTCTTGCCTCTAGCGAAAATATGTTTATGTAAATATTAATTTTCATAAAATTGTTTACAGAAAAGGTTCTACACATGTTTTTTCTGGGATCAATGCTTAAGAAGATATAGAGGAAGGAATATGGAAAATGGAAAATTTAGAATTTCTTTTTTTCATCATAAACCTGGTTAAATTTGTTATCAGACACCATGTATTTAGTTTTAATTACGTTCCGTGAAATATCCTTTCCACCTCGCCGAATTCCGCGTACCGTTGTGAAATCCTTATTTTTTCGGAACGTTTCTCGTTATAACTTTAAAAATATTTGTTCGATTCCGAATTTATTTTCCATCTCATAGCTATTAGATCCTATATATCAAATTTTGATTAAAGTCAGTTAAACACCCACGCAAGCCCACTTAACATATCAAAAATTTCATGTTTTGCCAAAACATACATATTTAGTGTGCTAGCATGGGTATTACACGGAATATAATTAAAAGTCGTAGATAGGACCTAATAGATAATTTAAGTAGCTTTAAAATGAAATAAGGCTATTTGGGATCGGACAAGTTGTTTAGGAGTTATAGAGAAAATATGCCAAAAAAAACTATAATATTATAACAGTTTGCAGTTGTTACCGTGCTGGCAAGGGTATTACACAGAGGTTTATGAACGTTTGATATATAGGATCTAATCGCATATTTAACCAGCTATGAGATGGAAAAAAGAAATTCGGAAACGAACAAATATTTTTAGAGTTATAACGATAAATGTTCCGAAAAAATAAAGATTTTACAACGGTACGAGGAATTCAGCGAGGTGGAAAGGATATTTCACGGAACGTAATTAAAACTAAATACATGGTGTCTGATAACAAATTTAACCAGGTTTATGATGAAAAAAAGAAATTCGAGATTAGACAAATAGTTTCGGAGTTATAGCCAAAAGAGTACCGACAAACGTGTTTTTGAGGAAAAGTACGACTTAGCGCAAGTACTATAATAAGCATATTAGGCTTAAAGACAATAATTTTATTTTTAGCAATCAGCATTCAATTAATAATAATAAACTATTCATTTGTAACAATAAACAATGGAATTTTAACAATTAATATATAAATTTTAACAATAAAAACGTGTTTTTTTTTTTTTACATTTTCCATATTCCTCCCTCTATATCTTGTTAAGCATTGATCCCAGAAAAAACATGTATAGAACCTTTTTTGTAAACAATTGTATGTAAATTAATTTAGTACATAAACATATTTTCGCTAGAGGCAAGAGTTTTCGAGTTATTAACGAAAAACTGAAAATACCGACCTTTAGAGCGCCCTCCCACCCTTAGCTCTAGCCCCAGTACTTTTAATATGTTGTTAAGGACATCTCCCCCTACAACTGTGCCAAAATTGGCTTCTACATGAATTATGTCACCTATTCGGCCTTTCTTGGTCTTCGCTGCTTGGACTACTAGCGCTCAATTCTCTGATTATAAATTCAATGGAGAATATTTTGTTTTCTAAAATTTTTGGTTAGGACTTACAGTTATGAGCATTATTGGTTTGAATGAAAAATGTCACGTTTAAAACCCTCCATTTTCTCGCAGCTTTCTTTATTTCGAATAATTGTCAACTGTTAATTTAATTTTAATATTAATTCATTTGATACTTTTAATTCTAAAAAGTTTTTTTTTTTTTTTTTTCAAATCAATTTATTGAAATTTACATCATTTTCAGTATACATCAAGTAAATGTGTTAAAAACGTTTACAATAACATGCCAAAACTTGAGAAGAACTACTCATCAGTAGCACTTCAATAAAAATTCAACACTTGAAGGTCTCTAGGCCAAATAGGACCTATTTAAATGAGATCTGAGATATTAAACCTTCCAATTCTTCTCGTATCAAATCCTTTAAATGAAAAATCATCAATGCTCCTTACTTTGTCCCAAATAAACTTATCCATAAAGACCTTAATGTTCCATATGTTGCTGAGGTAGCCCACACCAGATACCTATCCTTTCATAGTAAGCTCCATAACCACTCAAATCCCCTAGTTTCTCAACTTGGTTCCCACTAAATTCCCGATAATCCTCCGAGGCGTCTGAAAAGAAGATGGCCTAGAGATCTTCTAGTGTAGAATTTTTATTGAAGTGCTACTGATGAGTAGTTCTTTTCAAGTTTTGACATGTTATTGCAATAGTTATCAGCTCATTTACTTGATGTACATATATGTACAGTTGTAAATTTCAATAAATTGATTTTAAAAAAAAAAATTCTCAGACGTCCTTCCTTTTTTTTTTATTTCTAGCAATCTTGTCCTATGACTCTTAATGTCTGGCAGTCCCACAAGTTATGCTTCACTGTAATTTTCTTCACAATCCCTTTAAAACATAGCCAGTGCATATTAAGACTACATTTTTTAGTACTATTTATTTTTACATCTTTTATCCAGGCGCTTTATTTCCAATTTTCTTTCGATGAAAAGTAATTCTGACCTTCATTAAAAAGGAATACTTTGTTTTTTCATTTAACCTTAATAACAATAGTAACAACTGAAAGAGTAATATTATGAAAGCTCAAATGTTTGTCCATTGCGTGAGCAGAATTAAAAACACAAATAGCATTGTTTATCATTGACCGCTAGATAGCATTCTAAAGTACATAGATATCTCCAACAGTGCCAAAAGGTCGCCGAGAAGAAAAAATTTGTCCTAAACCAGATACCTATCCTTTCATAGTAAATTAAATAAACATTCTAATCCACTATTTTCTCAAGTTGATCATATACTATTTCAGATAAACCTCCGAGGCGTCTAAATAGAAGATGGCCTTCTCATATACAACTTTCATTGAAGGGCTACCAATGGGTAGTTGCTTTAAAAACAAGTGGCGTGTCATTTTTATCTATTTCATCACATTTACTTGATGTATTATATTTTATATTGCATATACAGTTGTAAATTTCAATAAATAGCTAAAGAAAAAAAAATATAACTATATATTTTGCTACCAATGTAATATTATGTATATGAAATTTTTTTATTTATTTTTTATTATATATCAATTTATTGACGTTTACAACTGTACATATATGTACATCAAGTAAATGAGCTGATAACTATTGCAATAACATGTCAAAACTTGAAAAGAACTACTCATCAGTAGCATTTCAATAAAAATTCTACACTAGAAGATCTAAAGGCCATCTTATTTTCAGACGCCTCGGAGGATTATCGGGAATTTAGTGGGAAGCAAGTTGAGAAACTAGAGGATTTGAGTGGTTATGGAGCTTACTATGAAAGGGTTGGTATCTGGTTTGGGCTAAATCAGCAACATATGGAACATTAAGATCTTTATGGATAAGTTTATTGGTGACAAAGTAAGGAGCATTGAGGATTTTTCGAAGGATTTTGGATTGTAAGGATTGGATACGGGATGGATTGGATGGTTTAGCAGAGCCCCAAAGCTCAACTCCGTACGTCCATATTGGTCTAATCACAGTCAAGTAAATGAATCTTTTGTAATTAATTGGGAGAATTCTAAAAAGTAAATTGAGAAAAGCTTATAAATTTTCTTTAGCTTGCTTCTATAGACTACCTTTCTACAGCTTATAATCTTTTATTTTTATAAGTTTTATACAATATAGGTTTGTTTTTGGGACATAATTTAAGAGTTTTTGTGGAAGTAAGGAAACATCTTGGTTTTGATTTTTTTTTTTTTTTACTGTTTTAGCCTATTTTACTGTTTAATCCATTAAATATAAAACGTTTAGATAAAGGGATTATTTAAGGGAAATAAAGGAAACCTTACATTATTTTCTAGTCAATCAAATAAATAAGATTGAGGTTTGTTATTGAGCAGATTTTGGATTGCGGTTTCTGTGTAATTATTAACGACTGTTATCACGACCGCCCCTTTCTCCAGACCTCTAGCCTACTACCATCAACAATTTTTTTTTTAATTTCCTCGACCACTTTTTATACGATAAAAAAATTAATTGATCAAAAGCCGATCATAAATGGTTAATAATAAGAACACAAACTTCTATTCAAAGTTACCAGTGCGTTGGCAGAAACGCATTGAGAAAAATTAAGCTTATTTGGATGACTAATAACAACATGACATAAACATGTATTAATATCCGGAAAAAACCAGTATCCAAAAAGCACTTAATTTTTTTTTTTTTACCAGTATGTTCCATTCTTAGATAGCAAATGTTTATAATAATGAATTATTTTGATAGGGTATTAGTTGACTGAATATTATTTTGAGATGTGGATTGTTTGGGTATGCAATCATGGATACACAGTAATTAAAAATATTATTTTAATTAATATGGCAACGTTTCGACTGTGAAAGGAAGTGATTAAATTTCTGAATGCCTCTCTCTCTGAAACCCTGACGAATGCTTGCAATACAAGTCGGAACGACGGCATATAAATTAAAATAATATTTTTAATTTCTGTGTATCTATGACTGCATACCCCAACAATCTATTGGGTTGTCACACATGAAATGACCGTTTTTAGAACGAGGAAGAAAATAAAAATTTGAGATCAAACCTAACATATTTTTTATTCAAAGTATTTACCATAATTTTCGATACACTTCTGCCAACGGCTTACCAAGTTTTCTATCCCAGATTTGATAAACGTTGAGTCACGTGATAAAAGGAATTCAGAAAATGCATTTTTAATGTCTAAATCATTGGTAAGCAATTTTCCTCGCAAAAAGTTGTCCAAACTCAGAAAAAAGTGGTAGTCTGTAGGGGCTAGATCAGGGGAATATGGTGTGGTAAGACTTCGTAGTCCAACCCCATTAATTTATTTACTGTCTTTATTGAAACATGAGGTCGGGCGTTATCATTAAAAAAGATAGGTCCTTTCCTTTTTACCAGTACCGGCTGTTGCTCGATCAAATTTTGATGCATTTGGTCAATTTCTTGGCAGCATGATGTTGAATCAATTGTTTTTCCCGTCCACGGGGCAGGTTTTCTAATGTCCTGTCTCCTGAGGAAAATTTTGTAAACCAACGACGGATGGTTCTTTCATTAGCACTTCCTTCACCAAACGCATGATTAATATTCCTTGCGGCCAGGGCAGCGGAATGACCGAGTTTGTACTCATAAAAAAAAAAATCGTTCGGAAATAGCGTGTTTCCATGGCCACGGTTAAAATTATACTAAAATCTGTGTGCTTACTTGGGAAAAAAACAACCACAGTTTGCAAATAGTGGATTAAAAAGTTCTTAACAATAGTAAAGAAATTTCCTAGGAATCAACAGGGAACGCTTTAATTCTCTATAAAGAAAAATCGGACATTTCATGTGTGACAACCCAATGCATCTCTAATATATTATTTATCTAAATATATTATGTATTGTGCCCTCTCTGACTAAAGATACCTTCCTTCGTCGACCCGCAAGTAGACTCCCAGGACCTGTAGATGCTGAGAAAGTGGTAGGAGGAACACAATAGCCTCTTAGCCATTCATAAAAAGCAACACTTTGAATAGGATTTCCCAAAACGGACCACCCTTTCTTCCCCCTCCCCACCTGCCTGGACTCCTCCACACCTTTTCTCGATATTTTCTGACCTGTTAGCAAATTTTTTCCCAGAAGTGCTCTCCGTTCTTCGTTCCCAAGACTAACTCAACGAATGACAATGGCCGTGTATTTTTTTTTACGACAGCTTTTCGGTAAATTTTGTCTGAAATAACAACCCTTTCGTTGAAGGTTACTAATTGTGAAGGTAAGGCAACGGTCTTAAAAAAGATCGTCCATTTCGGGGTATTCAAAATATAAATGCACACCTGATGTGTACTTATGATTTTAATTAAACTCGTTATTCATAAAAATACAATAACTCTTGGGAGCCATGGTGACCGAGAACTTTGATTTACCTCTAGAAAGATTAAGTTTTTAACTGATATATCTCTTTCTTCTTATCCAAGTAATAATGAGTATTCAAGGGCGCGCTAAAAAAACTTCTTAAGCCCTAAAAAACAACAAAAAACAAAATAACTAATAAAAAAAGTTTAATATTTAATTAATATCGGTAAAAAATATGTTTATAATACGTAAAAAATTATAATTTAAATACAAAGTAATATGAAAAAAGAAATATAAAATAAGCCTTAAAAAAACAACGGGCGCATTAATTTTTTTTTCTTAAATCACTATTCCAAATTCCAAATATGTCCAAATTATTTCCAAATAAGAAACTAAAGTTAAATGTATACTATACTATCTGACGTACATAGGTATTAGAGTGCTATTAGAGATGGGTATTTAGAGGTATTATTGACAAAAAAAAAAATATATATATATATATATATATATATATATATATATATATATATATATATATATATATATATATATATGGATAAATTTCTTGACTGTTACTATTAAATGTTTAGTAAGGTTCTTGAGGTTCAGTCATAAAATAAAAAATCAACTATTTTGGCGACGTTTCGAGACTATATTGTTTTCATAATCATGCCCTACAGTGAAAAAAAAACAGGTTACAATAAATGTAATAATAATATTCATTTACATTTTTATACATCATACAAATCATTCTTCCATTTATTAGTATATTTCACTGAAATATTTTTGTACTGCATCTTTGGGTCTACCCACACGGTCCTTTTAACTTAATTTTTAAGAAATAGGGTTTTCCCCACTAACCCTTGGTAACTGTCTGTTTAAACTCACTCCCCTAGGTTAGTTGTGTACTAGAATTGTTAGTCTATTCATATCCACCAGTAATATTGTAAGTAGCTTCATACTCCTCTATATTCTGTAATTATATATATTTGTATTACCCTACACATGTTGTTATATACCTACCTGTACTGTAGCTAACTTTATGTTTTGAAATAACTTGTATAACTTATATAATTTATTGTAACCTGTTTTTTTTCACTGTAGGGCATGATTATGAGAACAATATAGTCTCGAAACGTCGCCAAAATAGTTGATTTTTTATTTTATGACTGAACTCAAGAACCTTACTAAACATATATATATATATATATATATATATATATATATATATATATATATATATATATTCCTATATATATACACAGGGTGTTCAATATTCGATAGCCACCCACTTTTTTCCCACAGTTTTTGAAATTTTAAAACGAAACTCTCAGGTTCTTAATTGTGTCATATAAATTTTCTTCTCAGGTTATAGTCAGCTCTCTAATCTTCTCCAGCGACCCTAACTTTGGAATTCCCAATGGGATGTGGTATTTTTTATGACGGATTTCGATATAAAATCAAATTTTAAATAAATTTGAATCGAATTTTACCGATATAATTTTTTCGGTATTAATTATTTTTTTTTGAAAAAAAAAAATCTTCAAAATCGATTTATAATCGACGAAAAAATTGCGTTAAAAAATATATTCACATACATACAGGTGTTCAATATTCGATGTACCAGTCGGTAAAATTTCATATTTTCGTTCAACATTTATTTTATTTTTGCAATACCAGTTTTAGACTGCTAATTTTCTTAAAATGATTTTTCGCGATTTGCGGCGTAACGGTGCTCCGGATAAAAAAATTCACCAGTATAAAATCGATTCAAAATTTTATTTTCTATCGAAATCCGTCGTAAAAAAATACCACATCTCATTGGGAATTCCTAAGTTAGGGTAGCTGGAGATGAACTGGAGAAGGTTGGATAGTAGACTATAACATAAAAAGAAACTTTATTTGGCACAGTTAAGACCCTGAGAGTTTCGTTTCAAAATTTCAAAAACTGTAGAAAAAAAAGGTGGCCATCGAATATTGAACACCCTATATATATATACATATATATATATATATATATATATATATATATATATATATATATATATATATATACATATAAAAAGTGTGTGTGAATGGTTCGGTGGATGAAGGGGGTATGTAACAAAACATAACTTTTGAGTAATTTATGTTAAAAGTTTTTTTAGCAGGAAAATGTTACGTAGCCTCTTCAACTTTTTCATATATATTTTTCTAGTTGCTTTGAAATATTCAGATTTTGCTACCTAACACATCTGCACATAAATCCTTCATATAATGAACTAGATTGTATTTTTTTAAAAATGCGACATACCCCATTCGTCCACCCTTTTTATATATGGGGATATATAATAATATATATCGTGGAGTATATATTCAAAGGAATATAGCTCCTAAACGGCAGTTATGACAAGAAAATTATCGTCAAATTTTCAATATGGACATAAACAGAGCTAGAACGAGTCAAAAAGCCCCTTTAGATAAACAAATTCAGCAAACGTGTTTTGTTTTTTTCTTTAAAACCACTATAGCTCCTAAAAAGTAAGGCTCAGCGACAAATATTATATAACAAAAATATTCTCCATTCAATTCTGATATGAAAACTATTGAGAAAATTTCGATCCGAGCAACACCAACAGATCTAGAGCTTGTCAAAATGTTTCTTTTTCGACAGTGAAAAAACTTTTATACCAAAAATGTATAAACCCCCAGCCAAAAGACATAACCATGTCAAAACGTATCCATAAATGGTCCAACTTTAAAAGAAAAAAGCAACAGAATTCGCTAAAGAACTAGGTAAACCAAATTTCCGTGCTTGAAGTCTTAAATCAAGAAAGGGAATGGAATTGTTTTTATAAAAATTACAGGGGATATTATTATGAACCTCTAGCCTTTAAATATCGAAGTCAATTAGTAATCACCTCGATAAATCGAACCACGGTAAATCGAAATTCTCGATAAATCGAAATTTTCTCGTAACCTTTGAAGTTCGACTGTATTCCAAAGGTTCTAGGTTTCATTTATTACTCAAGAATCACAAATGTTATTAAAACATTCCACGTAACTTGTAGATGGGAGAAGGCACTGATATTTATTTTAATTATAAATTTTGTATGAAGAACACTATGAAAATAATCATTTTTCTACAAATTCCAATAACGAATATCTTCAACTATTATTGTTTGTTGTTGTTCATTGTTTTCTTACTTAAGATGAATAAAAATTCTTTCCTAGGAATTTATTTTGGGTCGTCGATTCTTTTCTCAAGCATCCGACCGATGAATCGAGAATGAACACATCCCTGAAATAAATAAATGAAACATAGCTATTTTTTTTTTGTTGTCTATACTATTATACAGGCTGTCCAAAAAGATTATCGGGTATTTGTTACTTCGATAAAACAAAAACTACTTAAAATAAAAAAATAAAAAGGTTTATGTTAATTATTACAATGTAAAGTGGAAAATTATTAGGAAAAGACGATTTAATCTAAATGGCGACTGTTATGCTGCTGGCACTCTTCTAATCGGAAACGAAGATTGAAGATCACATGCAGACACATTGCTCTCGATATTGCTGCCATATCTGACCTGATATTTTGCTTCATTGGCGTCAGGTTCGTCGGATTATTCTCATAGACCTTACTTTTATTGTATCCCCATGCAAAATATTCAAATGGACTAAGATCGGGGCTTCTGGTAGGCCATTTGATAGTTACCCCTATGCGAAATGACCTTATTAGGGAATAATTCGTTAACAGCTTTCATTGCTTGATTTGATTTATGGCAAGTGACCTTATCTTGTTGAAACCACGTTCTAGAGTTTTTGGGTGTCCAAAAAGAGTATGGGGTGTTTGTTACTTCGATTAAACAAAAACTACTTCAACAATTTTGATAACATACTCTTTTGTGATGAAGCAAACTTTCATCTGAATGGTCATGTCAATAAACAGATTTGTCGGTACTGGGCAGAGGAAAATCCGAGACGAAAGCATGAACGACCCTCGCACGGCCAAAAAGTCGTTGTCTGGGCCGCAATGTCTGCTAGAGGAGTGATCGGTCCTTATTTTCATGAAGATCGACGAGGCCGACCACTCAATGTGAATAGTGACCGTTATTGCGATATCCTGCGAAACTTTTTGGGTCCAGAGTTACAGGAATTTCAAGGTTTCAACTCAAGAACGTAGTTTCAACAAGGTGGGGACACTTGTCATACATCAAATCAAGCAATGGAAGCTGTTAACGAATTATTCTCTAACAAGGTCATTTTGCGTAGGGGTAACATCAAATGGCCTACCAGAAGCCTCGATCTTAGTCCACTTGACTATTTTGCATGGTGATACCTTAAAAGTAAGGTCTATGAGAATAATCCAACGAACCTGACGCAATTGAAGCAAAACATGAGGCCAGAAATGACAGCAATATCGAGAGCTATGTGTCAGCATGTGATCGCCAATCTTCGTTCCCGATTAGAAGAGTGCCAGCAGCATAACGGTCACCATTTAGATAACATCATATTTTCCAAATAATTATCCAATTTATATTGTAATAATTAACAATAAACTTTTTTATTTTTATTTTAAGTAGTTTTTGTTTTATTGAAGTAACAAATACAGGATACTCTTTTTGGACACCCTGTATAATAGGACAAGCTATTTGTGATCACTAACCGCGAAAACAACTGAACCAATCTGTACTAAATTTTAACCCAGATTAGCTTTATAGTTCCAGGAAGGTTTAGCAATAATAAAATCTACTGATTTTCAATTAGTTTGTAATAAAAAAAAAGTGATAATATTTGCATAACATTGAAGTTTTAAAATTGATCATGTCAATAGAAAAAAAAGAAAAAAAAAGAAAGGGTTTTCAAAAAACTATCTAACAATGAAATTCTCATATTATCAGGAAACTCCAAATATAAGCAATTCATTCGTATACCTTAGGAATTCATTTTTTCCTTTTTGCGTGCTTTTTAAAATAAAACATTTTTATTGACAAAAACATGAAACGAAGGAGTATTCCACTATTGTATAAAGTTGTAAAAATCAATCAAGTATAAAAAAAAATAAATAAAAATTAAAATGAAAATTATGAGCAAATAATAAAGGAACTTCTGTATAAAGATATTTGATTTATTTTGTTTTATCAATGAATTTTATCTTATATTTGAATTTTTTAGAAGATTTTCTATTTCTCAAAATATCATTTGCTGAGTGAAGATGCGAAGAGAGCTATTCTACAATGGTAGCGGATTTTATTTAGAATGGAATCCATTGTCGAGCCGAAGAATTCCATAGCCACCATCTGCACTCCATCTAATGGGCTCACCGCTGACCTACAATACTCGGCCTACTGCCTACTTATTCTTTGCAATGGCTAACCGTTTTTTTTTCTATCAGTGGCCAAAGTAGCGCGGCGCCACAGGTAGAAGTTTTTTGCCACCGCCAAAGGATTATGTCCACAACAAAAGTAGCGAGCAACCCTTCTTCGCCGCCACCTGCTTCCTTCGTCCAGCTGTCCTTAGTCCTCTGGTAGTAGGAGGATCTTCCAGCATCTCTTGGAAGCCGACGATTACCATGAGACCGATAAGTAATATATGTACTGTAGCCGACAAATGAGTCAGAATAACAACTGAATGTCTGCATAGTAATTGCTATTTTTATGAATCTAATATGTTTTTCAAAAATACATTTATAATATGACTTCACTATATTAGATCCTCCCTAAATTTTTAAATTATTCATCTGAAGAAATACGTAAATAGCGAATTCAGCCAAAATAAAAAAAAATAATAGTTTTTTTTAAAAATTGGTGAGGACAATTTTTAAACTAAAAACTGATAATATTTTCAGATTCCTCATCTCAAATAACATATAGGATCCGAATTTGGTTGAAATTAAAAATTAAAAACTTTTTACACTAAGATTTTGTAAAGAAAATGGCCAAATTGTTAAAAAAACGTAAATAATTTGCGGTATCTCACAGATTTGATACCAAATTCTAAGGACTTTTAGAAGCCGTAAAACTTCATAGTCTAGCCCAAATGCGGAGATCGCAGGATTTCTCCTTTTTGAGATTACTCAAGTTAGTTAACCTCGGAATTTATTTTCCAAAATCAGTTTTTGTCCACTAAAATCTAGAGTAAACCAACTGTTATATAGAAAGCATAGTGGCACGCTGATTCTAGTGATGCTATCACTATTGTAATCGGTTGAACACAGCAAATGCTATGGTCCTTAGAAGTTGTTGATGAAATCTCAACTTCAAGAATGTTAACGTCGTCGAAAGGGTTAAAAAAATATATATTTTTTAATTTTGATAATATTTTACATATAAGGGTTTTTTACGCGCTGGATCGAGATTTGATGTGAGTTTTCCATGAAAAAAATTTCCCACTGATTTACAGCGGTTTTTCAGCATCCTCAAGCCGGGTCGTATTTTGAGCATAACAAAGTATTTTTATTTCAAAAATCCTACAAAATTATAAATTTACGTGAAAAAATTATTTCTCTATCTTCACTGAGCTTTGGAAAAAAAAAAATATAAAACGTGATTTTCAATTTTTTCCCAATGCCCATTGGGGACTATAACTCTAGTTTTGCACTATAATAGGCTCCTACTACCCACACAAAAATCGGCATTCAAATCTGTGAGTTGCTAGCCATTACGTCCCCTTGTTAGATAAGTTTAATTAATAATTGAAGTTTAATTTATCAATCGATAAAAATCTTGTATTGAAGTATGGAGTTGAGCATTATTTCTTCAACAATTTTTACGCATATTTTTAGCCTGGTTAAAATTTCACAGGCTAGGTGTTTTAGGATTACGTAAAAGCATAATTAAGACATCCATTTTTTAATTTTAAGTTATGAATTGGTGATCCAAATAGAAACAGACTAATAAGAAACTATTGCTGGTAATGGGCTGTATTATCAGTGGTTACAACTAAATGCCCAGGAATCATAATTTTACACCCAGAATTAAAAAGCAAAGGTAACACATTTTGGTTCGATAATAACTTCTATTCTGCAGAAATAATTTAAATGATTTTATCTGGTTGGATTTTAATCTTTAATCATAAAAGTATATGACAGTGTGGCAAACCTCGTTTCGGCCACTCAACATTTTACAATTTTTTTTTATTTTTTTTTTAATTAATTGATATTTACAACTGCAAAAAATAATATAAAACAAGTAAATGTGTTGACAGTGAATACAATGGCATGTAAATAACTTGTAAAGAACTACCCAATAGTAGCACTTCAATAAAATCTACACTAAAAGGTCTATAGGCCATCTTCTTTTCAGACGCCTCGGAGGATTATCAGGGATGGAGGAGTAAGCAAGTTGGGAGACTAGTGGATTGGAGTGGTTATGGAGCTTACTATAAAAGGATAGGTATCTGGTGTGGGCTAAATCAGTAACATAAAAAACATTAAGGTCTTTATGGATAAGTTTATTGGTCACGAAGTAAGCAGCACTGAGGATTTTTCAAAGGATTTTGGATTGTAAGGATTGGAATGGTTTAGTAGAGCCCCAAAGCTCAACTCCGTATGTCCAAATAGGTCTATTCACAGTCATGTAAATGAGTCTTTTGTAATTAATTGGGAGCTTTAAACGTTTGTCTAGTAAATGTTGAAGTAGTCTGTAACGACGGGCAGTTTCTTGTCGTTTTAGTCTTGTATGTGGATTCCAAGTTAGACGTTTGTCCAAGTGGAGTCCTAGGTAGCGGATCTGTTCAACAGGGATTAGTGGAATATCATTAAAGGATACTGTAGGACAGGAGGTCGTAGGTTTACGACGCAGGGTAAATGTTACTTGTATTTATTTTGATTCTCCGTTTTTGACACAATTCTTGAAGGTTTAGGATATGGAGATTGGAGAGTTTGAGAGGCAATAAAGGGATCATTGTTTACTGATAACACACATGTGTCATCAGCGTAAGTGTTGAGGACAGTGGTAGGATGGATGAGTTGGGATGTCAGCTGTGTACACTGTGTAGAGCATAGGAATTTTACAATTTAATTTTTATTATGGAATGCACATACAAGACTAAAACGACAAGAAACTGCTCGTCGTTACAGACTACTTCAACATTTACTAGACAAACGTTCAAAGCTTCCAATAAATTACAAAATACTCATCTACATGACTGTGACTAGACCTATTGGGACGTACGGAGTTGAGCTTTGGGGCTCCACTAAACCATCCAATTCATCTCGTATCCAATGCTTACAATCCAAAATCCTTTGAAAAATCCTCAATGCTCCTTACTTTGTGACCAATAAACTTATCCATTAAGACCTTAATGTTCCTTATGTTACTGATTTAGCCCACACCATATGCCTATCCTTCCATAGTAAGCTCCATAACCTCTTAGATTCACTACTCTCCCAACTTGCTTCCTCCTCCATCCCTGATAATCCTCCGAGGCGTCTGAAAAGAAGATGGCCTAGAGACCTTTTAGTGTAGATTTTATTGAAGTGCTACTAGTGAGTAGTTCTTCTCAAGTTATTTACATGCCATTGTATTCACTGTCAATACATTTACTTGTTGTATATTATTTTGTACAGTTGTAAATATCAATAAATGAGAAAAAAAAGATTCTAATAAACGTTCCTATAGTAAACCTTCCTAGAACTATAAAGATGATTAAGTTATAATTCTGTACATATGGTTTCAGTAGTGGATTTTCAAACAACTGGAATCTATATGTTGCACAACATATTTAAATCATTTTCAATAATTTAAATCAAAATAAGTAAATTTTATTATCAATTTCAAGCTCTATATAACACCATACCTTTGTAACATTCATGTAGAATGGCGATCTCCACCTATCGGCCAATTTTTAACTTCATAGTTATCTACTTATTATCGCTGTTTTAATAACAAATTAATTCAAAATCAATAGATTTTATTATTGCTATACCCTCCTGGAACTATGAAGATGATGTGGTTAAAAATTTGGAACAGATTGGTTCAGTAGGTTTCGCGGTTAGTGATCACAAACAAAAATTGTCCTTTTATATAAAAGTATAGATATATGCTTTATTGAGACAATTAACAATAAACATAGTGCTGCCCAACTTTATTGGGTTGCTATAAACACAGCATACTCATCTATCCAATTAAAGACAACAATATAATTTAAAATTTAGTTATAGTTCTATAATATAATACCTAATACTACCTAATACTAGACAAACTAATAAAATTTTTCTTTTTTCCCTTCCTCTTCATTTTTTTTTTAAATTTATTTTCCTATTGTCTTCTCCTCTCTCCCCCCCCCCCTTCTTTTCCGATTTCACTCCATTCTTTCATTTTATGTTATTTCCCCCCCTGATATTCACATATCTACCACACATTCATATACATATATGCACATAGAATCAGGAATCAGTTAAATTGCTACATATTTAATAACTATCAATTGCAATGGGCTATCCTATGCACCATGTATGTGGTGGTGAATAATTCCCAGGGAGTCCAATATTATATTTTATAATTATAATTTTATATTATAATTCCATTTTTTAGGGTTATTTATTTTTTAAAAACTTATTATAATACCTATAAATATATATTTTTTAAATTGAAATTACTTCGCCTATTTCTTGTTTACGGCAATATTTTACAAGGATATAATCACATAGAGCCTATTTGAATATCTTATCATTGAGAAGATAAAAAAAATTGTTACATTTGAAAAAAAAAAATCTTGATTTAAAGGTCAGCCTACGACACAGTTTGAAGATACTACAGTTGACATACTATTTTATGTTTAACTACGGATTGTGTCAACAGTTTTTAACTCGCTTCGATAACACTTTAACAGTTTAAGATTACATTCACAAAATTTATTTACAGAAATATGACTCAGTTAAATTATCTTTAAATTTCCAGTGATTGTTGAACGATTGTAACTATTACAGGAAGTGGTCCTTAGCAATTGAAATTATAATTGCCTGAGTAATATATTTTAAAAAATAATTGACTATTTTTCGTACAAATAAAATATTATTCAATAAGTACAGTACAAGACTAAAACGACAAGAAACTGCCCGTCGTTACAGACTACTTCAACATTTACTAGACAAACGATCAAAGCTTCCAATAAATTACAAAAGACTAATATACATGACTGTGATTATCTGGACGTACGGAGTTGAACTTTGGGGCTCAACTAAACCTTCTAATTCTTCCCGTATCCAAAATCCTTCGAAAAATCCCCAATGCACATTACTTTGTCACCAATAAACTTATCCATAAAGATCTTAACGTTCCATATATTGCTGATTTAGCCCAAATCAGATACCTTTCATAGTAATCTCCATAATCACTCAAATCCACTTGTTTCTCAACTTGGGGTTGCCATCTCCTAAAATACAAAAGCCGGACTTGGCGCTGTATTAATCCGGACATTTGCCACAAAAGCCGGACATTATCTTTAAAAGACAAACATATCTTATATAAAGCCGGATGTACGTTTTTAAAGTTGGAATTAACCTCAATAATAAAAAAGTCTGTCAAGATAAGTTACATATAATTCTTAATTAATCAAAGCTATGTTACATAATTTATATTACAGGTTTAAGTTTTTGTTTTAACATTAACCACTTATTTATAGTCCTATCATTGATCTTTTGATTTTTATATATGACATTAAAATTAATAACTACCTGAAACATTTTCAGTCTTCTATAGACTTCACTTATATAAAAGAAAAACAAAAATAAATACATCACAGCTCCACTTTGGCAGTAAACCAAAAGTTTTGAAAATACAAATACAAAAATATATGCACTATTCTAAGGAGAAAACAAAAATATTAAAATTTAAAAAACAATTATAAAGAAATCTCAAATGTTTCTAAATTAATAAAAATCCATAAATTCTTAGATGTATTTTGCTTTTTCGCCTACTTTATCCAAAACGTCATTTTCCTTAGAAATCATATCATAAAATTCTGTTTTAATTTTAAATTGCATAATATGAACAACATCTGTTCAATTGTTTCTGTTTGCAATTTATTTCGTTCCTTTGTCCACAGGGCATTAATCGAAAGAGAAAACTCATTCAACGTTGACGTTATGGCATAGAATCGCCAAATAGTATTCTTCCAATTTTAGTAGTTCAGAATTAAATTCTTCATTATGAAATGATCTAAAATAACCAGTCCACTTTTTATGTGCCGAAAGTTTTTCTATAAAATTATCTTTTATGAAATTCTGCCAATGGTCAAAAAGTTTACTAAATTAGTCAAAAAGGTAAGAGTAGGAGTTTCCATGATCTGAACACAGTCGCATTTCCGCCACGCCATAAGATTGCTACTTTCAACGAGAAGACGATAAAGCCTAACAAATGCCGGACAGGCCGGATACACAAATGTTTGGCCGGACACGGCCGTAAAAAGCCGGACAGATGGCAACCTAGCTGTAAGTCCAAGTTTTCTAGAACCATGAACATGTACAGACCAGTCTATCCTAGCTTATCCTCAGTTATGTTTCATTTCGGGGACAAGACAAACATTTATTTTTTTTTTTTTTTTTTTTTTTTATTATCTATGGCTACCAGGGGTTGAAGATGATGTCTTTACAAACAATTCAAAGAGTGGTAGATCTTCTTACTTCTACATATATACAGAACAAAGTTACAGACTGTTTTTAATTATGTCATTTATTACATATGTAGTTTATTATGTTTTATTTGCAGTAGTATCTGTGTTTCTGTTAATTTTTTTTTTTTTAGTATCCATTTTTACAACTGTACAAAATATATACGTCAAGTAAATGTATTGACAAAATGTATTGACAACGATGGCTAAAGCCGGCCAAATGGAAACCCTATTCTCACTCCATTCCCGATAATCCTACGAGGCCTCTGAAAAAATAAATCATCTGGTGTAGAATTTTTAATAAAGTGCTACTGATGAGTAGTTCTTTTCAAGTTTTGACATGTTACTGTAATCGTTGTCAATGCATTTACTTGACGTATATATTTATACTACTGCAAATAAAACATAATAAACTACATATGTAATAAATGACATAATTAAAAACAGTCTGTAACTTTGTTCTGTATATATGTAGAAGTAAGAAGATCTACCACTCTTTGAATTGTTTGTAAAGACATCATCTTCAACCCCTGGTAGCCATAGATAATAAAAAAAAAAAAAAAAAAACACAATAAATGTTTGCCTTGTCCCCGAAATGAAACAGAACTGAGGATAAGTGAGGATAGACTGGTCTGTACATGTTCATGGTTCTAGAAAACTTGGACTTACAGCTAGGTTGCCATCTGTCCGGCTTCTTACGGCCGTGTCCGGCCAAACATTTGTGTATCCGGCCTGTCCGGCATTTGTTAGGCTTTTTCGTCTTCTCGTTGAAAGTAGCAATCTTATGGCGTGGCGGAAATGCGACTGTGTTCAGATCTTGGAAACTCCTACTCTTACCTTTTTGACTAATTTAGTAAACTTTTTGACCAATGGCAGAATTTCATAAAAGATTTTATAGAAAAACTTTCGGCACATAAAAAGTGGACTGGTTATTTTAGATCATTTCATAATGAAGAATTTAATTCTGAACTACTAAAATTGGAAGAATACTATTTGGCGATTCTATGCCATAACGTCAACGTTGAATGAGTTTTCTCTTCGATTAATGCCCAGTGGACAAAGGAACGCAATAAATTGCAAACAGAAACAATTGAACAGATGTTGTTCATATTATGCAATTTAAAATTAAAACAGAATTTTATGATATGATTTCTAAGGAAAATGACGTTTTGGATAAAGTAGGCGAAAAAGTAAAATACATCTAAGAATTTATGGATTTTTATTATTTTTAGAAACATTTGAGATTTCTTTATAATTGTTTTTTAAATTTTAATATTTTTGTTTTCTCCTTAGAATAGTGCATATATTTTTGTATTTGTATTTTCAAAACTTTTGGTTTACTGCCAAAGTGGAGCTGTGATGTATTTATTTTTGTTTTTCTTTTATATAATAATAATAATAATAATAATAATAATAGCTCCTTTATTTCCACATAAGATAATTACAAAATAATAAAAGAAATTTACATTTTTTTTTTTTTCAAGGAAAAGTGGCCCATCTTTGGGCATAAGCCTCTCCCAGTTTTTTCCAAATGTCTTTATCATTTGCTGACCGGTGCCATAGACACCCCAGAAGATCTTCGATGTCGTCCCGCCATCTCGAACTAGGTCTTCCTCTCTTCCGTGTTGAATGGACAGGATACCAATCTGTGGTTCTTTTGGCTTATCTTCTACTGTCCATTCTTGCTATGTGGCCTGCCCATTTCCACTTAATTTCTAGGAAGGTTGTCACCGCATCTTTTGTCTTGGTTATTTTGCGGATCTTCCTGCTACGGATTTTATCCCTTAGCTTTATCCCTAGCATGCTCCTTTCCATCGCTCTTTGGGTAATAGCTAGGCTATTAATTATATGTCTGTTTGCAGGCCAAGTTTGGCAACCGTAAATTAGGGAAGGTAGAATGCAAATATCGAAGACTTTTTTCTTCAAGGCGATAGGCATGTTACTTTTGAATATATCTTTGTTTGACCAATATTTAGACCAAGCTATTTTGGTTCGCCTTTTTAATTCTTTTTTAAATCTTTCTTCAAAAGATATATATTGCCCGAGATAAACGGTTTCTTCTACCCATTCTAACTTGCGATCTTCTACGTAAATTTCTTCCTTGTTTCTGTTTGTCATTAGGAAAGATTTGTTATAGTTGATTTCTAGTCCTGCTTCTTTCCCTTCTTCGTTTAGTTGCTGCAGCAAGCAATTTATTTCTTCAATAGATTCCGAAATCAGGACAATATCGTCCGCAAATCTCAGATTCGATAGTTTTGCTCCATTGATAGTTATTCTCATTTTTTCCCAGTCCAGTTTTCGAAATACTTCTTCTAGAATACAATTGAAGAGTTCAGGTGATAAAGGATCTCCTTGTTTTACTCCTCTTTCTAACGGAAAGTCAGCTCCAGGTTTTTCGAGAATTATTCGGGCTTTACTATTGTTATACCAATGTTGTAAAATACGAATTATGTCATTGTTGATAGCTTGTTTTTGAAGACTTTTGAATAGGAAATTATGCTTTACGGTGTCAAATGCTTTGCTGTAGTCAATAAAGGCAAAATATACTGGTATTTGATATTCGTTGGATTTTTCGATAATTTGGTGGATTGTGTGTAAATTGTCAATTGTGGAGTACCCTTTGCGGAATCCAGCTTGTTCTGGAGGTTGGTTTTCGTTTATTTGGTTTTTTTAATCTCTTCTGGAGGGCTTTGGAAAACAATTTTGCAAATACAGGAATTAAACTTATAGGGCGGTAATTGGTTAGGTTTTGTCTGTTACCTTTTTTGTGGATTAATAGAATGTCTGATTCCAACCACTGTGAGGGTAGTTTATTCATTTGTATAATTTTATTAAATAATTTTGTTATTGGTGGGGTCATAATATGAGGTACGCTTTTTATAAGTTCAGCTTTGATCCCATCTCTACCTGGCTTTTTTTCATTTTTTGATTTCTTGAATAAGTACGAATATTTCATCTTCAATGAAATCTATGAATTTTTTCTGGGTTCTGTTCGATATTTGAGTTTTCATTTATTAATATTTTAGTGCTGTCTGAATAAAGATCCCTGTAGAAAGAAGTAGCACTGCTCTGGACATCTATTCTGTTTGTTAGTGCTTGACCGCTGGTACTGTGTAACTTGGTGATCCATTTCTTTCCTACCGAAGTGATCCTTCTTGCTTTTCTGACAGCTGCATTTTCTTCTATAAGCTTCTCGATTATATCTCGATTATATTTATCTATATCTTTTCTAATATTGTATTTTACTTTTTTGCAAAGTATGTTGTATTCTATTTGTTCTTTACTTGTCTTCTTTTTTTTTCTTCCTATTTTCTCTTTCTCTAATCATAGTTAATGTATTTTCAGATAGCTTTGATTTATGATTAGTGTCCTTTAGGTGAGAATTTCTGGCTGCTGTTATTACTGCTAGTTCTAATTCATTATATGATATTTGAAGATCATCATATTTTTGCGAGTTGTATTTACTTAATAATATTGTTATTTGTTTTTTATATTCTTCTACATCTATCTTTCTGGGTATTTCACGTTTTCGAAAACTGTAGGCACGAGAAGGAATCTTGATGGTTGCCTTAAGTAATCTGTGATCGGTATAGAAAGAGAATTGGTGAGTTGCTTCAATATTTTTAAATATGGATTGATTTGGGGATATAATATAGTCTATTTCATTTCGATGGAGATTATTAGGGGAAAGCCAAGTCCACTTCCTTCCTTGCCTTTTCTTAAAAAAGGAATTTATAATTTTTAAATTCATTTTGTTCGCAATAAGAGACTAGTTTTTCACCTCTTACATTACATGGTTTGGGGTATCCATATGGTCCAACAGCTATTTCTTCTTTGAATTTTTTCTTCCCTACTTGACTATTGAAGTCTCCCATAATAATCAGGTGGTTATTATAGTTTACTTTGATAGGTTTAATAGTATTATTCAGATGTTCATAGAAATCTTCTATCTCTTCTTCTGATGAGGTGCTTGTGGGAGCATATATTTGAATTATTGTAAGTCTGTGCTTTCCTATTTTTAATTTAAGCTTAGCCATTCGATCAGAGATACCCGTCATTTCCTCTATGTATTTTTTATATTCCTTGTGAATCATAAAAAACCTACTCCCCTTTGCCCATTAATTAGTCCATAATGGTAAAATATGTATCCGTTCTTCCTCTCTTGAATACTCTCACCCAGTCTTCTAACTTCAGCTATACCAAGAATTTTAATTTCCGTGACATTCAGAGCATTTTCCAGTTCTTCGAGTCTCCATTCTCCTAATAGACTTCTCACGTTTATTGTGCCTATTTCAATCATTTTAATTGTTTTTGTATTGTTTAGATTTTTTGTTTTTTTATTATTTATATTTTTGATAGATTTTATTCTATTTATTGGGAGGTTAAGGTCATAATCTCCCTTGCTGACCAAGCGTGCTGGAAGATAGGAGTTCTTTGAGTAGCACATTTCGGTGTGTGTTGTGATTATTTGTTTTTCATTTTTGTTTTCATTTTCCATGCCATTGTCGGTTGTCTTATTCTTTGTCCCTCGATTCGTCTGCTATTTACGAAAACGTTGACTTTTCGGATTTAATTTAGAAACTGAAATATTAGGATCTTTTTTGTATCATCTTCCACTATTTCTTCTTCGTAAGACTTTATAAATCTATCCAAGCTATTAGTTCTTCGATGTCCAGGTTTAACTTCTTTCGGTTTTTTATCTCTGGGTGGTTTTATAATTTCTTTAGCTGCTGCACCCTCTTTTTCTTCACTCCTTTCTCTTTTCTCAATGCTTCTTGTACCTGTAGCTCTTCTAACGAAAAAAGTTTGTCATTAATGAGTAATTTATCATATCTTAGTGTGGCTTTATTTCCTTTTTCCCAATGAGCTTTCATAATGGGGTACAATTCTTTCCTAATTTCCCTAACATTCTTAGGCAAATCATCTTTTATTTTTATGTTTTGAAATTCCTGCGACTTAGCTAATTTAAATTTGCTCCTCATTATGTCTCTCTTTAGAAAAACAGATATTAATTTAACTACCACTGGACCTTGTTTATTTTTTGGATTTATTGTTTTAACTTCCCCTATATCGTAATATCGTATCTCCGGTACAATATTTATATAAGTGAAGTCTATAGAAGACTGAAAATGTTTCAGGTAGTTATTAATTTTAATGTCATATATAAAAATCAAAAGATCAATGATAGGACTATAAATAAGTGGTTAATGTTAAAACAAAAACTTAAACCTGTAATATAAATTATGTAACATAGCTTTGATTAATTAAGAATTATATGTAACTTATCTTGACAGACTTTTTTATTATTGAGGTTAATTCCAACTTCAAAAACGTACATCCAGCTTTATATAAGGTATGTTTGTCTTTTAAAGATAATGTCCGGTTTTTGTGCAAAATGTCCGGCTTAATACAGCGCGAAGTCCGGCTTTTGTATTTTAGGAGATGGCAACCCTACTTACAGAGCGTCCCGCCTCAGGAAATTTGACTTACACAGTTTCGGGAGTTGTGTGGACAAAAATTTTATTTCGAGTTAACGAATACAATTCTTCATATAAACGTAATCGGGAAATGGGGATCACTTCGACTTACAGAGTTTTTATACTTAACGGGTTTCGACTTATCGAGTTTTGACTGTGGTAATTTATTATTTTTTTTAAACAAATGTTACGTGCCATTGTTATTATTTTTATCGTTTGTTTTATTTGTAAAACTAATGTACAATTCATTATTATTTTCTGCATTTACCTCAATGATGATTTGCATACCTTTTTTCCGAAATCACGCCAAAATATTTTACATATAAGTATAATTTGAGAAGGTATTATATTTTTACTCAAAGGAATACCTCCTCCACAGACTGTACCCTTTACCTCTCCTTAGCATACAGTACAGGTGCAGGTGGCTGTAACCAAAGGAGGCAGAGAACAGACAAAAGGTTCGCAACTCTTTGGCATAGATCGCGGCGGGACGATCCATGGCAGATGACAGGCTCTGGATGACATCTGCCCAGTTTGCAGCTGCTCTCTCGAAATTCCACTTTTACTCAAAACTCTTGAAAGCTGTGTTTGCTATGAACCGTATGCGTTATGTAACTATTGTTTAAGCCTTCATTTTTTTACCTATTTAAAAAAAATGGAACTGCCGGAAAAACAAACGCTTGTGTTTCATCTTTTTCAGCTTGTGCCGAGTTACCGTTTTAAAAGAAATGTAATACTTCCTATATCGTGGTAAACAATAAATATGTTACGTCACATGAGGCGATGCCTTCGGAATCAAAGATCTAAAATATTCGTTTGTACAGATTTCTGTTAGAAATAATAACTCTTGGTTTTTAATCTTTTTAATTTAGGTTTTCTAAAACAGTACTCTTAATATTTTTATCTCACTGTACATAATCTGTCAATATCAACAATGTAATTAATTGATCATAACGTGGAATATATATATTATATGTAATGCATTAAAGCTATTAATCGTGTTTAATGTCATTGAGCACTCCGATTAGAGAAATTTCAAAAAGAGCAGTTTTGAATTAATTATAGTAAAATATACGGTAGGCTCCCGATAGCTGGACGTTGGAAGGATCTATGAAAACTTTGGTATCATTGAGAGTTTCTTATGTGGGCGTAGATATCAAAAACAATTTCTTTTCGGGCGTAATATTCTTAGGGCTAATTAAAAACCGTTAAATCCTGGAACATTTCAAAATCGTATCCTTGAGAACGAAAAGTAATAAAATCGTTAAATCGAGAAGAATAAAAAAAAGTACCCTAAAGGACGAAAACTAATTCAAAGTGGGAAGGAGAGTGGCCAAGGATGTCCTTCGGCCGCCAAAAATCGTCAGATCCTGGAAGATCTGAAAAAAATAATCCACCGTTTTTCAGATCAGCCAGGATCTGACAATTTTTGGCAGCCTAAAGCTTGGTGTCCTTAAGGACACTATTTTTTTTTGTTTTGTTTTGTTTTGAAATGTAAGCCATTTCATTCTTTGACCATATGTCAAGACAAAGAGGTTCGTGCATAACAGTAAAATACATGCATAAAAATTTGTCTTTGTTGACTTGAATTTTTCAAAGTTTGAACCGGTCTAGAATTGTAGTTACGTGATGATGCGAAGTCCGTGAAGCCTATGTGGATAACTATATTACAAGGAATCAAAACGAATATAAATAAAAAAAAAAAAAAATCAGAATTTTTTCTTATCATTCTTAGAAAAACAATGCTACTAGAAGAAACTTTGCAAGGATAGACAAACAGATTTATAATTCGCCAACAACAATAAAGAGTAGTAGAGAGCGAACTGCGGAGTATATGGTGCAGTAAAAAACATGGTCAGGGTAAAACATAAGGTAATTTTTTCTTTTTCTTTTTACGCTTTTCAGGGTGGTAAACCCAAATTTCAACTTTGCTCCCTAGAAATACTTGAGAGTTCCGTAAAAAAAAAAATGCAAATGTAATGTATACATAACATACAAAACATTACATATACATATACATGTATACATACATACATACAAAAAAAACTATATTAAATTTTCTATAGTGCAGTAACTTGCCAGTCGTATAGGAAAACATTCTGGGACTGCTTAAACGTCAATATAAGAATACAAGTATACTTATATTTGATAATGTAACAAAATGATTATTCAAAATATAACACATTGTGGTACACTGCCATTTCCCATCTTTCAGCCAATTGCTTGAACATTATATAGCAGTGATGTGTCGATAGTGTAGTACCAAAATGTTCCGATTCTCGATTTTAAGTACCGATGCCCATTTTTCGAAGGATTTTGGATTTTAAGGATTGGATACGAGATGAATTGAACGGTTTAGTAGAGCCCCAAAGCTCAACTCCGTACGTCCATATAGGTCGAATCACAGTCATGTAAATGAGCCCTTTGTAATTAATTGGGAGCTTTGATCGTTTGTCTAGTAAATGTTGAAGTAGTCTGTAACGACGGGCAGTCTCTTGTCGCTTTAGTCTGGTTTATAATAATAATAAATTTTACTATAATACTAATTAAAATGTATAGTGTTGGGCACCAGAAACGAGGATTACCAAACTGTCATATACGTTCATGATTAGATATTAAAATCCAACCAGTTAGATCGATAAAATTATTTCTGCCAAACTGGATGTCTAATTATGGTTTTACATACTCTTCAAACACCTCATCAATGCAATTATAACCAGGTTAAAATTACTGCCATGCTTGAAAATATCATTGAAGAAATAATGCTAAATTCCATACTTAGATACAAGGTTTTTATAGATAAACAAATGAAATTCAATTATTAGTTAAAATAATCTTTCTTTATTTACGAGAGCTATTTTAGTATGCTAGTTTAAAATATTTCTTTTCTATTTTGTATAATATATTCTACCCTCAGCCAAAACTCGTTATTGATTCCACCTATCCATGTATACACAACCAGCAGGTATCCCGAACTACAGACCACTTCCGTTGTATTCAGCAACACTTGCCGCACACACAAAGCTCTAATCCTAGCTAAAAGAGAGGTCAAAAGGTGCCCAGAGGTAAAAAGTGGGTTACCTGGCCTCCGGGTCAACGAACTAGCAAAGAGGAAAAAAATAACACAAAGGGTGTTCCACCCCTCTTCTCTAAAAGGGCATCTTTTTTATCAACGCAAGATGGAGCAAAAACAGAAGACTCTGTAACTTTATTGCGCTGCGAGGGAGGGCTACAGTTTTTTCCTCTTGCGTTTTTTTCCTGAACCGAAATGCCTGGGCTATTGAGATCTGTAACGGTTGTCCTCTGACCTAATATTAACTTTACCTGGAATCGTTTCTGGTAACAACCCGGAAGTCGAGGCTGGTTCAAAAAAATGATTCCGTAAGTTTCAGATGCCGTAGAAAAAGTTTTAAAATTTAGTTCTCACAGCTAAAACAGTTAAAACTGATAGTCTAGAAAAATAAGGCTCAAAAAATCTGGTTTTCAAGAAAAAACGGCCGAATTTTTATTCTCAACGGATCTTTCATGTTTTTTGGGGTGCTGAATCCGAATCTGAAGTATGCTACCACGGCAGATGTCGGGTTCATACCCAAAATCGCAAAAAAACGCCATTTTCACTTTCTTCCACCATTATATTTTAATATTACTACCCGTTAGTTGACTTAGTTTCGCCCTATCAAGTAATAATTATTTACCTGATTGTGAATCCAAGCACAGAGACAGATAGACATGACAATGTTAAGCGACGTTGAATAACCTAAAAATGGATTCCTAAAACAATAAAATTCCAAATAATTTCTGTTAATACCATAAATTTACATAACATTAATCGATTTGGAAACGAAATTTACTTCATTGAATTTTAATGGGCGGGGGACTCAAATTTGCCTGTAGTTAGAGAATCAGCCTTATAGTAAGGTAATGTTCCACTGCTAAAAATGTTGACTATCACACGTCAATTTGAAATTGTATACATCCTTCTATACCGTTTTACGTACCTCATGTGTCGGTTGTTTTAAAATGGTGACGGCTACGTCATCAACATCGGAATTCCGTTATTCACAAGTATCTATAAAACAGACTGCCACTTTTTTATAATAATGAGGTTTTGAAAACAGTTGAAGAGGACTGTTTAGAGAAGATTGTAATTGAAAAACTACAGATAAAATCTATAGACATTTTTCCAATAAAAGTAAAACCTGACGAACTCAATCTATTGGCTAAGATTGGCAGGGGCTGGTTATTGGCAGCGGAGGTTTCTATTTGAACTAAATTCAATATCATGGAGGCCCTGGCCGGAGCAACATATCGATTTCCAGTTAACCCTTCTGATCGCGGAGGCAATCTGGTCGCCATCCTCACTGTCTTCGGCTTCCTCCCTTCCTCGGGTCTGATCGGAATCTTAAAATCCTCGCCGTTAGCCCTGTCTACTAATAGCTCTCCAGTAGACAGCCTGTTTCAATATCTCGGGAGTACTTCCGAGCAGGATTCAACTGTCAGTGAAGAAGGGTTAGAGGTCGATAAAGGTATTCTCAGCGGGTTAGTCTGAAGGTGCTTAGGCTGCTACACGCCTGATTTATCTATGAGTATATGCATTAATATTCAACTGCCTTATACGTATTAATTTCAATCAGCTGACTAAATTACTAGGTACTATAAAACGACACCGATCTATGTTCAATGGCGAAGCATTTGCTACTAATTAAGTGCTAATAATTAAGGAAAATTAGTGAATCAAGAAAGTAAAGATTGAATTTATTTTTTAATAGTGTTATTTTTTCTCTTTAACTTTAAAATACAAACCTGCCACTTAAATCGTGACAACAAGCATGTGATCATAATATTAACAATAACTGACATGGCAGACCATGAGGAAGATTGAGTAGATTTTTAATTGAGTAGATCTCTCAACGTTGGTTGTTTCCAATTCATCATTCAGTTCTAAAAACAATTATAAAAAAATCAAAACATTTGCGATTTGATATACAAATTATTCACATAATTTAAAAATGTAAGACTAGAAATCAAACATGCTGATACCCACCTAAAGAGGTAAAATGCGGAAGCGCTTCTTGAAGCTATCAGTTCCTAAAGTATATTGGAATGTGATGTTTTTTTTATTTATTTATAATTGAGCGCTACAGTCCTAGTCAGGCCTTGGCTTCACAAAGTACAGACAGCCATTCCTGTCTATCTTCCGCCTTCCTCCTCCAACCATTCACTCCCAGTCTTCGCAGGTCACCCTGAACGTTGTCCAGCAATCTCAGCCTTGGTCTTCCTCTCAATATTTTTCCTCCCGGCCTGCCGTTCATCATCTTTTTTGGAAGTCTATCTTCCGTCATCCTTTGCAAATGACCGAGCTACCTTAATCTGGCTACTTTGACTATAGAAATGATGTTGGGTTCACCGAACAATTGTTCCAGCTCCAGGTTGGTGAATATTTTCCAATTCCCGCTGTTATTCACAGGACCGAGCATTTTTCTGAGGACCTTTCTTTAGCAAATCCTCATCAACTTCTCATTCTCTTGAGTCAGCACCCAAAACTCGCTTCCAAAAACGATAAGGGGTGTTAATTTATCATAAAATCGAATCTAATTTTTCTGAATCTTGTTTCGTGACAGTTGAGATACATACTTGGAGATGTTGGAAAGCGAGTCCGTTATTCTTCATTGGATTGAAATGTCAGCTTTTTCAGAATATGGTTCAGAAATTGTGATGTGTTACTATCAAAATGGATCTATTCAATTTGCAGCAGTCAGACATTTTAATTTCCCTATACTATTCGTGATTTGTTTGCATTTTTAACACAGTTTATCCAAAATGAACCAACAATTTTTGTTTTCATTGACATACTTCAGAGTAGGAATAGGCAAATTTTTATTAGTTTGATGCAAAAATAATGCAGGATTGTATTTCCGTTTCATTATTAATTCCAAATGTGTAAACAAAACTAATCTACAATGCTAAGTTATACACATCATTTTAAAGCCTATTTACCTCGCTTACTTTCCTATATAATCCTTTTTTTTTTAGCATTTAATTCAGTCCATTCAGTGCCTCCAGACGAAATGACGTCTAGGAGCGATTTTCGGCATATATACTTGTATGAGTTCGAAGTGCTGCGCAAACGGCTCGAAATATTAATGAAGTTTGGGGGCAAGGTACCATTAATAAATCTACAGTGCAGCGATGGTTTCAAAAATTCCGTTGTGGAAATTTTGACCTTTCAAACAAAGAAGATGGTGGCCGTCCCTCTGCTATTGACAACGACCAGTTAAATGAAATAGTTGAAGCTGACCCCACCAAAACTACTCGAGAAATAGCGGAAGAACTCGATGAGGATCAGTCAACAATCGTACGCCATCTCAAGGCAATTGGAAAAACAATCGATGTTTTTATTGAATACCAAAAACCTGCATTATTTTTGCATAAATCTAATACTTTAAAAATCCCATCTTGCACAAAATGTAATGATCTACAACTATTATTAAATAACATTTTTTTATTGAATTAGCCATTTCTGCGTTATGGACTCTTAAAAATGACTAACATTTTAAAGTTGACAAAATTCTTCGTTGTTTGAAAATCGATTGTGGTTAAACGCTCAAAAGACATCCCTTGACTTTAGATGCACAATTTAATAAAATTTAATTTTATCTGTTTTATTTCTTTATTAATTTTTTAAAGGCTACGGAATTAGTATACATGAATATAAAAATTTGGTTTAACTAATTATTTTTATTTAAAAACTATTTTATTTTATACTAATAAAATTAGTAATCCTAACGCATTTATTTAAACGTTTTGTTACAATTTATAAGTACAACGGTATTTTTTTATATTTCGAAGGATGATATTCTTTTTAAAAAATAATAAAATTCAGATCTTTCCAAAAAGCAAACAAAATGGAGGATGGACGCCATTTTGTTGGTTTAAAAAAGGTGGAAAAAACACGGGAGAGGAGAGTAGAGGGGGCCGCTCTCTATAGCGACCAATAAAAAATTCCAGCCCCCTCCGGCCTTAAAGAGGCTACCCTCTAAAAAACCAACAGCATGGCGATTATAAAATGGCTGCTCTTCTAGCTATGTTTTTCATTTATTTATTCATTAAAAAATTTAAATATATATTTATTTCAATTAATCAGAAAAAAAAATAATAAGTTTAAAAAAAATAAAATTTTTTTCTTGATAAGTTATAATTTACTGAAATAAGAATGAATAAACCATTAATATTTAATAATAATTTAATGCCGTGATTAGTTATTCATTTTTTTTATAACATTTAAAGCAATTTTAGGATTTTTTTTTTTTTTTTTATCAATGAATCAATATCAAAACAAAATATAGATTTTTTTTTCTCTTCAAAAATTATGAACTGATGTGTACTAGCATTATTTAAAATGTAGTAAATGTCTCCCAAAGTTGAAAAATAAAAAATAAAAGCCGAATATCCCCTGTAGTTAAGAGTACCCAATTAATAAAGATACCAAGCCGATCTACGATCAAAATAATATTGAACGAATTTTCTTCCATGATCCTCTTTAACACTCAGCCACTACACTTGTGAAGCTATTATATATTTTAAATAAATTCCATTATTTAACATGTAAAGAAGTAGCGATTCAACAGCTGATTGTGGATCATACGTCATTATGTTACCATAGTAACTCAAAGTTCATGCATCTCCTTGCTGAATTCATTGAATGTGGATTGAATTTATTAATAGCGAACTAACTGATATTAACAATGAAATCAAAATAATATAGAATACATTTTTATCAATGATTCTAGAATATACCGGAACGAATGTCGCTTCTTTTTTTTTTTATGGTTGAAATCTATAGTTTAAAAGTGTAATTAGGAGATGAAACTCGCTAATAATAAAATACCTTATCAGTCTAAAGAAAAATAGAGGAATATATTGAAGTTTCTTTCATTGATAATCCTACACACAAAAATCATAACACATATATATACAATGAATTACATACGAATGATGATATGATACATACGACATTAAATATAGCATAGTTACTATTACATAATGTTTGAGTGGTGTAACCATTCATATTACTTACCAATTGCTCTCTTTGAGGCATACTTTAGTACTTTCTCAATAAAAGATATATCCTTTATTAGTATGATAAATGGAGAAGCAAAACGTTACATACTTCAACTGAAAAACAATCTTAAAAACATATTTTGACACACAATATCAAAAAGCAAAGAATCGACATTATTATTTGGTGCTAATTTTTATTTGGGAGAAATAATCTTATTGATATCATCTAGTTGGATTTTGATTTCTAATGGTAAAAGAACTCGACAGTGTTGCAAACTCGTTTCTACCGCTCAACATTTTATATTTAAATTTTTATTATTGCTAAACCTTCTTAGGACTATGAAGAGTTTGTAGTAAAAATTTAGTTCAGATGGATTCAATAGTTTTACCATTAGTCCAGTCAATAAACGCATTGTAGAGTGCATGGAATATGCGATAATTTTTGACTTCATAGCTTCGTTAGTAATAGTTAGAAGGTAAACATACTAAAAGTCCCCACCACTGGGGGGGAGCTAACGGTGAGGGGGAGGGGAGAAGTTCAATTTTTTTGTTTTTTCGATAATATCTCGAAAACGGTTGACTCCAGCAAAATATGTTTTAAATAATCATAAAAGCTAATTAAATTCCCTATAAAATTTAGTGTTTACATATTTGTCGAAATTCCAACGGTGTTTCGAGATATACGTTATTAAAAATCGATAATTTTAGAAACAAAAAAAAATGTTTACCTCACTTTTTGTTAAAAAATTGCTTCTAATACCAGAAAAGTATATATGAAATTAAAGTAAATTTAATACTCTACAATTTTGATTCCGACATTTTTTCTGAGAAACGATTATAGAAGGTACTAGAAACAAAAGTTTGACAAAAAGTGAGGTGACATTTGTTTTTTACACACGCATGATTTTTGATTTGTTTTTTTTCCGAAAATCATCGATTTTCAACAACGAATATCTCGTAAACGGTTAGAACTACGACAAATATATGTTTAATCAATTTAATAGGAAATTTAATTAGCTTTTATGTCTATTTAAAACATATTTTTCTAGAGTCAACCGTTTTCGAGATATCGAAAAAACAAAAAAATTGAACTTCTCCCCTCCACCCACCGTTAGCTCACCCCCCAGGGGCGGGGACATTTAGTATGTTTACCTTCTAACTATTCCTAACGAAGCTATGAAGTCAAAAATTATCGCATATTCCATTCACTCTACACCACTGATTTCAGCAGTCATTGACTGGACTACATAGCAAACTCTGTTGCAGAATATTATCGTTTGATTTTTAAACTTCACCGGGACCCATAAGTACACCACATATTCATCGCTTTTTGTACCAATAATTTTATTAAAATTATGTAAATTTTATTATTGATAAACCTTCTTTGAACTAAAAAGATGGTGTAGTTAAAATTTGGTACAGATTGGATCAATAATATTCGCGGTTAGTGATCACAAACGAAAAACGGCTTGTCCTTTTATATAATAGCATAGATGTTCTTCTTATGTTGATCAGAAAATAGATTAAGTATTTTTAGGCCAGTTACCATTTTTTTTAATATCAAACTCTGCATTGATTTATATTTCCGTCTTTCAAATAGTCTACGTTCCTAAACCTGACCGTAATCGCATAAATACTATAATATCGTCTCATTCTGTGCCTACCACAATCAATTCACTCAGTGAGTGCGTCGCCGATTATCCCGACCGGACACAGACCACACTGACGAAGATGAGGTGAGACACAGAGAGGATAAATGATGGGGTAATACAGAGACCCGTAAAACTGGTTTACTGCTCCTTCCCGACTCACTATATCTCTACCGCCCACTATATCTCATTTCCTGGATAGTTTATGTCTCCAGTTTTCCAGGTAACACAAATGTATCGCCGCAATCCTTTCACATATTCCTCGCATGTCCACCATAAAAAGTGTTGAGGCAACTATACGAGACATGAGGATAAGGAATGGGTGTAACCCAATCAAGATTCATGTGGTTGAGAAAGAGCTATTGCGATATTAGATTTATTATCCCTGATATTATTCAAAAAAATCAAATCCACTAGCCTATCAACTTGCTTCCCCTTCTATTATCGATAACTCTCCTAGCCGTCTGAAATGTTTATGGCCACAGGGCCTTCTAATGCAGAACGTGCTACCAATGGGTAGTTACGTAACAAAAATTGCCAAATTATTACGAACATTATCTTCACATTAGCTACTAGTATTTCTTTATTTTATATAGTTCAAACATTCAATAAATAGTTTTAAAAAAATAAATAAGATAAAGACAATAGTGAAATATTTATCCTTTCATCCATCAGACATGCTAGAGGCGACTCTTAATCTTCAGAAAGACATCGATAGCATTAACCTATGGGCAGTAGAGAATGGGTTGAGTCTGAATTCAGAGAAAACAAAGGCAATCCTCATTGGGAGCAAAACCTCACCTAAAAGCCCTTCCCTACTATCCACTGCTTTTCCTCAAAAACCGTCTAATTAATTTCCAAAATTCCATTAAAGATCTGGGAATAACTTTTAATCAAGATCTTTCTTGGAATAATCATATTTCCCAAATCACGAGGAAATCTATTTTTATTCCTTAGCAACTTTTCCAATACCTCGGTTCGTTGCCACAAGGTACTCGTCAACTTTTGGAATCATCTCTCGTTTTTTTCAACTTTGACTACGGATGCATAGTATATGGAGGACTGTGTGATGAGCTCGTGATGAGATGTAAAAGAGTAATGAACTGCTTTATTAGATTTATTTTCGGGATCTCCAGACGTTCTCACATATCTCACAGGTATTCTGAAATTGGAAGCCTTTACCCCAACGTCAATACTTCCTAGGTCCACTCATATTTCAATCCTCGAAAACCAAAAAACCCACCTGTATTCATGACCTCCTTACCCTGCGCTCCTCCATCCACCTTCTCAATATTAGAACCCAACCCGTCAACCTGTACACTCCTACACATCGAACCGCATTCTTCGAAAAATCCTTTATTATCCGCGTTTCCTCTTTATAGAATTCATTGCCCATATCAATACGAAAAAACTCCACTCTTACTTCCTTTAAACATCATCTATTTCTTTACCTCCTTAATTTTCAATCTTCCGAGCAAATGTAAAACATGAATATTTATGTTATATACATCATAATAGTATACATAAGATGTATCCTTTTACAAGATTTCTTATTTATTTTGTAACTCATAATTTAATTATTAATCAATTTTTATTTTTATTTATTATAATTAATAATCATAGCCAGACGATTGCCCTATGTACTGTAATCATATGTTATTCTTAAGGGACAAGCTGCCCCAGAATATAGTTCATTATCTTCTTAAAAAAAATTGTTGAAAATATTTAATAATTTTAATAAAACAGCTGATTAGTTTTGGAATAATCATACAGGCGGTGACGAAGTTTCTATTTATTTTTGTCTCTTTTGTGCCATTAATTCAAATAATATTCACGATTCGATTTGGTCTCATTCAACCAACGATTGTTCTTGTTTTTACGAGTACTGTTTGATTATTTACAAGCGTGATTTTTAAACAAAGAATCTTTTGGATTGCGTTTTTTATTTAAATACTATAGTATGATAAATCATAAATGAAAATTAATGATTTAACCTCCACTTAAGTATTTATAACTATTTATTTAAAATTTCTCAAATTCTTCTATGAGATTGATCACTTTTGGTGAACTTTTCATCATCATGGCTCAAACCAATAAATGCCAATCGCCTTCAGTTGGCCAGAGCAGATAGATTTACAAATTGATATTTTCTGAGCGAGTTATCGAATAAATTTTTTGAGTTCATCATCACGCAGAGCATCGAGTTTTTCAATATTTTTATTTTTACTTAAAACTATTATAATAATTTATAATCTTGGTTGCATGAACTGTGATAGTCATTATCACAAGATCAAATCATTGTCTCTTCTTCCTATAGCTGAATATCACTTGTTATAATTTAGTCTCAATCGGGTGAGAAGTACTCTAGGTGTATATTACTTTGAATGAGTCAAAGATTACTTTGAACTGTCAAAGAAATTAATTATTATTATTACACGCGAATTGACCTCTTATTATCACGCTACAACTTTATTTCTTCTTATTGTTTTCCATTGCCTTTAGTCTCCTCTGTCTCCAGTACTCCTTCATGCGATCACTGGCCTGCTTCTTTTGATCTTCTGTCCACGTTCGTCCATCTCCTCTTTTAAGTCTTCCTTCAGCTTGAAACCCCTCCACTCTACCCCTAAATGTGCCTCTTTCCAACATTTGGGACTCCGTAATGTTTAAGTATTTCAGGTCTTTCCTAACTTCTTCAATCCACGCTGTGGTGGTCTTCTTCTTCCAGAGGTAGTTGAATATATGTTTTGTTAATTTGTCCTCGTTCATTCTGTACAAATGTCCGAGAAACGTCAATCTCCTCTTCCTCATAGTCTCTTTCCACATTCTGATAGATTTCTTTGTTGCTTCTCAGTTCCCACCCACCCTCAGCCTGTACTGCATCCATGATCTTCCTTAAAATTCTCCTTTCCAAGACCTCCAGCTTCTCGAGGCTATAGTTCATCGATAGGCATTCACTGGCGTAGAGATATTCAGTTTTGCTGACGGTGTTGCAGTGCCTTATTTTGGCATCCCATATGCACTTCTTGTTGTAGATATTTTGTCAATCTATAAGCTCTTTCCATTTTTAGTATGCGATCACCAACAGCTACTTTTTCTAATATTTTAATAATGATTCAAATAAAAGAAAATAAAAGAGATTAATATAATACTTCGAAATTCATACAATGTAAAGTGGAATCCAGATACACTGTTTTACAATCGGAGGTAGTAGACTGTACAACCATCGAGGTAAAGTCGCGGGGCTTGGAGGGCATTTGTTTTTACGAGGGGGGTGGACTAGAGCAGTTCCAATGGGGGTGAGGGGAGGTTGGAAAAGGGAAGAATCAATATATGGCTGAGTGTGTGGGTGTGCGTGTGTGTTTTAGGGGGGAGAGAGGTTGAGAGTGTGTGTGAGAGAGAGAGAGGGAGAGAGAGAAGAGATGGGAAGCACTCGAGCCGAGAGGGGGCGGTCAAAATTCAACTCTCCCCTCCCAACTCACCTTCCAATGAAACTCTTTCTGTCACTCTTTCAACAGAGAGGGAACAATGGAAAGTGGAAAACCATGCAGCTGGCTAGAATTAAAAAACTCTATGAAGAAATTAGTTAATAATATAGATGAATAGGTCATTTGGAAAAAGGGATTATTTCAGAATATATAATCACTATCATCCCACGTCACGGCTCACAGTGGGACGAACCTATGTAATTTGTTGGACATTGGTCGAAAACTAAAATTTATATTAATGGCTTGAATCACTTATAAAATGTTTGCTATGGTCATTGTCGATAAACAACAATACGTTAAACATACTTTTATTACGCACTAACAGGACAAAAGATCGATATACTATGTTTGAAAGGTTCTCGCAAATTTCCCGTTTTGTTAAATTGCATTAGAAATTGTGTACACATCCGGTGTAAATTTTTTAATAAAACAATTGACAGTAAAACATTTTCCTGTGAAAATAATAATTACAAAAAAAAAAAATAAAATAAAATAAATGTATTTAAATTTGAAAATTTCAACAAAAAAATTGATTTTTGAAAAATGTTTAAACTTGTTTAAGTCGAAACCAATTTTAATTCAAACTATCGATCATAAAAAGTAACTCAAGATCGAAATGGTCTGGGACCACTTGCGACCTTGGAGAATATTTCGAATTAAAGGTATTGTTTACGTATTAATATGGTTTGTAGAATTCCTTTCTCTCACATTAATTATCCTTGTTTTACCTATTTTGTTTAGTCTGTTTATATCTGTGAAAAGTATAGTTTCAACTGCGTGAGTTGTATTTGGTTTTCATTTTTTATTAATTTAGCTTGGATTTTGGCTGTTGGTTTGGATTATTAGGAGATATGTTTCACACACCGAGTTGCTAGAAACGGACAAAGTGTTGAGATGGCTTCTGGTGATAATGGACAGATGAAAATTATTCCACACATAAAAAATTAAAATGTGAAAGATATCATCAATGTAAATATATGTATATATATATATATTTATTTATATATATATATATATATATATATATATATATATATATATAAGTCAAGGACCGAAGCAGGCTAGTATTAGCCTTAATCCTATCACTAGTCATAACAAACACTGTACCTGTATAAATAAAGCTGCCTCAGAGCAATAAATCAGTTATATTCTAACAGTCATACTGCGTTGTTCTTCACCCTTTTATTTCTTTTTTTTTTAAGTTATTTTTCGTCAGCTTATTTAACTGGTGCCGAAACCCGGGAAGACGAGGAGAGAGGACCAAAGGTAGGAAAATTTTTTCCTTTCTTTTTTCCTTTTTGGTCAGGAGTAAGTGGTATTTATGGAGAACATTTTGAAGCCAGCCGTGCTTCAAATCAACCCCGAACAAGAAATAGCACGTGAAACCATGGCAGAAGCACACGCCAACACCCTGGCCTGGCTGAAGGTGAGGACAGCTACGGCGCAGGATCTCAGGAAGGCGGTGTCAGACATCGAGCGGTTCACGGGAGAAATAGGCGAACTGAACCACTTCTTGAAGAGTATAGACCGCGTGATGTCCAGAATTGATGTGAAAAGAGCCGAAGGACTCCTGGACGCGCACGACGCGGAATCCCTGAGGGCGGACTTAGTATGCCGCATAAGGAGGAACGTCTTGAACCACATCCAGGCGGATGAAGAGACGCCCTGGGACATCATCAAGGAGAGGTTAAAGAAGGCCTACGGAGGAGGGAGATGGACGCCGGAAGAGGATCTCTTCCAACTCTTCAGAGAGAGCAGGCATCCTCGGCAGAGCAGCGGGCGCTATGCAGGTGAGCTGCTCATGAAATTTAATAAAGTGACGGAGAAAATGAGGGAGACAGCGAGCGCCCAGGAGGTAGAAGCAAGGATGGCTTTTGTCGCAACCATCCTTAAGGTACAGCTGGCCCGAGAAACGGGGAAAAAGGATAACTTCCCCCGAGACAAGGGATTCGTGGAGTGCGCCCAGGAACTAATGGACATGGGTGCCCGCGAAGAAGAAAGCCGGCCGGAACGGGAGGAGGAAAGGAGCTGGACCGAGGTGGTGCATCGAAGACCTCGAGGCCCACCGTGGAGAAGCAGAGAGGCCGAAAGAAGAACCGATCAGCCAAGGAGAACCGATCATAAGAAGCCGGGGCCAAGAAGATCTGGTAGTAAGAGGGAGGACCGGCGGTGCCACGGGTGTGGCAAGCCAGGGCATCTGGTCGCACAATGTCCCCGCACAAAGTGCTTTGAATGCGGGAACGAAGGCCACATTGCGAGGCAATGCCCCTACATGTTTAGACGGAAGGAACATCCACGAGGTGAGCCCATGGAGATCAACAGGGTCTGGAGGAGACAGAGGCCACGACCAGAGTCTCCGGGATCATCAGGGACATCCGAGGTGTCGGATACTGAGAGAGAGGACCCAGGACTAGGGAGCAGCGGAGACGAGGGAACTGGCAGACGGGAGCGGAGCGGCCGGAGGAGGGCGGCACAACCTGGACGGGTGGCGGCCTGAGGAGGGTGTCAGAGGAGAGGCGACCGCATCTTAGAGGTAAACAATGTGAGGGCGAGAAGCGGCGGTCTGCCTATCATCCGAGTGGAGCGAGGGGTAAGGTGTCTGGTGGACACCGGGAGCTCCAGCACCATCCTGAGTCGGCGAGCGGCGGAGCGTTTGAGTGGCTGCAATGGAGCACTCCAGGTAAGGGTATGTTCTTGTAACTTAATTACTCTGGGTGGCCCTTGTACCATTGAGGGGGAGATCGAGATGGATTTAGGGAAATGGTCGGACAGAGGGGGAAAACTAGTGTGCCATGTAATGGGGGAAATGTCCAACTCATACAATGCCATTATAGGGTGCGATCTATTAGAAAGGGTAGGGGCCAGAGTGAGGAATAAGGAGGGAAGGTGGAGCGTTAAGATTGGGAAAAAGCAATACAGGTGTTGCTCGGTATTAAAAGGGGAGAAAGGGCAAATTGGGGTGGTAGACAGAGCGGAAGACTGGAGGGGGAAGATTTTAAGAGAGTTCGATGACATTTTCTTCAAGGAGGGCGATAGGTTGGGCGTCACGGGTAGGGCGGAGCATGAGATACCGCTGAAGGAGGAGCGGGTTACATATGTTAAAGAAAGGAGATACCCACAGGCGCTCCGCAAGCATATCCGGGAGGAGATCGAGGACCTGAAGCGACAAGGGATCGTCGTCGATAGCACTTCCCCCTACAATAGTCCGCTCTGGGCCGTGAGAAAGAAGAGTTCCCCCGGGGAGGAGAAATATAGGGTTGTCATAGACTACCGCAAACTAAACGAGAACACCCGGGACGAGAAATACCCTATCCCCAGATTCGAAGACATCTTAGATAGGTTAAGTGGGGCTAAGATATTTAGCACATTGGATCTGAAAGCCGGGTACCACCAGATCCGAATGAACCCCAGGGACCAGTGTAAGACGGCCTTCACCTTCGAGCGAGGGCACTACGAGTTCACCCGGATGCCGTTTGGGCTTAAGAACGCGCCCATTACTTTCCAGAGGATCATGGATGAGCTCCTGAGGGGTCTGGATGAAAGTATGTGCCAGATTTACATGGATGATCTCTTGGTTTTCAGTAAATCGGAGGGCGAGCATCTGGCACATCTCAGGGCGGTATTCGGGAGAATTCGGGAATTTGGCCTGAAGCTTTCATTGGAAAAGTCGCGGCTGGGGGAAAGCGAAATTAGTTTCCTGGGGCATACGATATCGGAAGACGGTGTGAAGCCGGATAGAGGGAAAGTGGAGGCAATCGCGAGAATGGCAATTCCGCGGGACGTTAAGGGCATACGGCGGCTACTGGGTTCCCTGAATTACTACCGTAGATTTATCCCCGAGATGGCGAGGTTCCTAGTTCCGTTAAACAACTTATTGAAGAAGGGCAGGAAAATTTTTTATCACTCCGGAAATGGAAAATAACATCAGGCGCTGCATGGAGGAGCTGCAGAGAGAGCCGGTATTAGCCTTCCCGGACTTCAATAAGGTGTTTACCGTAACTACGGATGCGAGCGAATACGCGTTGGGGGCGGTGTTATCGCAAGAGAACGAGAAAGGGGAGAGGCCGGTAGCGTATGCGAGCCGAAGGTTGACGGACGCGGAGACGCGGTATAGTGCGTTAGAGAGGGAACTGCTCGGGATTGTATGGGCTGTGGACCACTTCCGTCCGTATATCTTTGGAAGGAAATTTAGGGTCCACACGGACCACAGACCATTACAGTGGATTGGGAAGTTAAAAGAATCTTCCGCAAGAGTTACGCGATGGAAGGAGTTCCTCAGCCAGTACAATCTCGAGATAGTGTACAAGCCTGGGAAAGAGAACGTGGTTGCGGATTGGTTATCGCGCGCACTAATGATAAATGCCGTTGAGGGGGACGAACCGGGACCGTCGGGGGATATACGTCAGTTCCTTAGGGAGTGGACACCGGAGGGAGAAGGTGAGGATGAGACGCGCAGTGGTAGGGAGGATTCCCAAGAAGATGAAAGTTCCGCGGATGAGAGGCCCTCAGACATGGAAGAAGTAGATGAAATAGTAAACGATAAGAGAGATCAGATCATCTGGAAGACCAGGACTGAGGGTCTCCCAAAGGCGGACTTTTCGAAATATGGAAAAAGTAATGTCGTCACCATCTGGACGGAGCCTGGGATTAGGGAGGAGTCGATGGTGAAACTACTGCGCGGGGTGACTAAGGAGGGAAAGACGTATCACCTCTATATCGGGAATACCACTATATGGGATAGAGTTAAGAGGCTTTGGAAGGAGGAGAAGATCGGGATCGACCGAACTTTTATTAGGTGCTTGAGGTCGGTAGAGGTGGTACAGGACGTCGAACGGCAGAAGGAGGTAACCCTATCATACCACCAGGGGAAGACGAACCACCGTGGGACACAGGAGACTCTCCAAGCATTGAAACGGAGGTATTTCTGGTGGGGCATGAAGCGGACGATCCAAGAGGTCATTGGGTCGTGCGAGGTATGCCTCACCACGAAATACGACCGCCATCCCCCAGGGTGGGTACAGGAAGAGACACCTACGGTAGTGTTCCCCTTATCGGATCTCCAAGTAGATACTTTTAAGTGGCGGGGATACCAATGGGTCACCATTTTTGATGTATTTAGCAAATTGGCCCTAGCTCATCTCGTACAGGCTAAATCGGCGGAGGCGATATTGGGGGCGTTGAGAGCCTGGTTTAGGGCGTACGGGATCCCGGATCGCATCACGTCGGACGGGGGTCTTGAATTTGACAACGCGCGGGTTAGGGCGGAGGCCAAGGAGTTGGATATTATATGGCACATTAATACCCCAGGGCATTCCAAGGGCAGAGGGGGGATTGAGAGGCTTCATGGGACCCTTAGTGACCACCTGCGAATCTATCAAGTAGAGAAGGGACTAGAACCGGACATCGCGATGGAAAAGGCGGTTGCCGCGTATAACGGTTCCATCCACAGCTCGACGGATATTCGCCGGTGGAAATTATCTTTGGGCTCCGGGAGCGACGCCGAGACTTCCGCGACACCGTAGTGGGGGAAGAACTGGTAAATTCCATCGCTAACCGTCGGTGGGCATTCGGTAAGTTATGGGGAAAAGCGCGTGAGCGCATAGTCAAGGAGAAGAAGCAACGGATTGAGAGGGAGAACGTGAGAGTACGGGATGTTGCGGGAAAAATCAAAATCGGAATGGTCGTGTATAGAAAAAAGAGTACGAACCGAGGGAAAGAGGTTTGTAGGTATGAAGGGCCATTCCGGGTAATTTGTATAAGGGAGCACAATGTGGTGACGTTGGAGAGCGTCAAAGAGCCGCGGAAGCGGAGAAACGTGCATGTGGAGCAATTAAAAATCCCTATTGAGGAACAGTTTATGCCCTGATCTGTGAGTGGTCCGTTGCCAGCAACGGAAGAAGAATTTTATTTTTTCTTTGTAATTTTTTTTTTTGTGTTTTGTCGTTTTGTAGAAAAATTTTTTTTTTTTGAGATTTGGAGCAAAGTTTGTTTATGTAAAATTAATTTTATTTTATGTATATTGTAGAGGTAATGTGAAATTGTAAATAAGTGAAAAGAGATATATATTATTTTTGTACATAGGAAATTTTAGTTTTATTTGTGTATGTGTGTGAGTACGTTTTATTTTATTTTATTTTTTTTTTTTTTTTTGGATAAGTGGTTAGTTGTAAGTTAGTTTTAAGTATTTTTTTTATGATGTAAATAGAGTTTTACTGTTGTACTATGTCAGGTTAAGGATTATAGAGTAAAGTTTCTTTTGTTGTATTATCAGGTGGACTTTGTATCATAGAGAATTAAGACAGTGTATTTAAAATATGGATAGAATTAGTTGGTAGAAGTATGGACGGGATAGGATTGGGGTGATTATGTACCGCTACCTGCTTCGGCCTTTGACCATGAGGGGATGAGTCTCTGGACTCCTTAATACCGTATTGGTTATTACCCAATATTAGAGTTTATGAAAGATGGTCATAAACTGGAGGGGGGAAGTCAAGGACCGAAGCAGGCTAGTATTAGCCTTAATCCTATCACTAGTCATAACAAACACTGTACCTGTATAAATAAAGCTGCCTCAGAGCAATAAATCAGTTATATTCTAACAGTCATACTGCGTTGTTCTTCACCCTTTTATTTCTTTTTTTTAAGTTATTTTTCGTCAGCTTATTTAACTATATATATATATATATATATATATATATATATATATATATATATATCAAGGTTTCCATATTGGTAAATCCCATAGTCTCTACCCCGTAGAGGATCTTATGACTGTTTCCTGAAGTATAAAAATAAAATTGTCCTCTGCTGTGTTTTGACCACTTTGCTAAGACATAGGTATAGCTCATCTTTATTACTTTTCCCTCACCCTACGTTTTGGATGTTTGTAAATTATTAATAAATGATTTTCTTTTTTAAACTCGAATTACTTTGATAGTCAACTTGTACAAAAAAGTAGTCCAAATCGCTACAACAAACGGACTTCACAATTGTTATCCTCACTAATATTATTGATATTCACCAATAAAAATGCTTAAAATTGATATTCGAATAGCTCTGAATGCTTCTACACAACGAATGGATCCAACAATAAAATTTCGATAACCAGAGTATAGGAGCCTGTGTGTTTCAATTGATTACTTCTATTACATAACTAAATAGTTTCATTCCGTTTTCAGTTGGGGACAATATTTAAAATAATTATTACCTATCAGGTTTCTGACAAACCACAAATTGTTTATTTTTTTAGAAAATCCGATCGAGGGAAAAGGCATAAAACACGTATAACTCACATAAGGGTAAACTGATTGATTTGCAGATTTTTTAAATTCGATAGAGCACATCAAAAATCATAGAAAATAATATCCCTCGTATTATAATATATATAATATTATAATAATATCCTGAAATGATAGGAAAAAACAGACTTCAGATTGGAATTCTGCACCCTTGAAATTACGTCCATATGAAAATTGAAGGCCATGCAATAATTTTTAGAGGCTCAAAATGCGATGTCCAGAAAAAACACCGTTCCGTCCCACTGTGCCGCGGCTTCGCTCGCTCGCATAAATAAAAATCTTAAATAATTTTATCTCATAATTGAAGTTTTATTTGTTTATCGCAATTAAGCATTATTCAACGATATTTTCGTGCATAGCAGTAATATTTTTCCCGGTAAAAATTGAACTCAACAGGTGGTTGAAGATTACTTAAAAGCATAATTATACATTCCATTTTAAATATTGATGTATAAGTTGGTAATCCAGATGGACAGAGACTATTAAGAAACGTGCGGATAATGGACTCCATTATCAGTGCTTTTAACAAAAGGCCCATGATTTTAATTTAATTTGGATTTTAATCTCTAATCCAGCTGACATCCCAACTCATCCTACCACTGCCCTCACCACTTAGCTGATGACCCATGTGTGTTATCAGTAAACAATGATCCCTTCATTGCCTCTCAAACACTCCAATCCCATATCTTAAACCTTCAAGAATGGTGTCAAAAATGGAGAATCAAAATAAATCCAAACAAATCCCACCAAATAACCTTTACCCTTCGTCGTAAACCTACGACCTCCTGTCCTACAGTATCCTTTAATGATATTCTACTAATCCCTGTTGAACAGATACGTTACCTAGGACTCCACTTGGACAAACGACTAACTTGGAATCCACATACAAGACTAAAACGACAAGAAACTACCCTTCGACTACTTCAACATTTACTAGACAAACGTTCAAAGCTCACAATTTATTACAAATGACTCATATACATGACTGTGATTAGACCTGTTTGGACGTACGGAGTTGAGCTTTGGGGCTCCACTAAACCATCCAATTCATCTCGTATTCAATCCTTACAATCCAAAATCCTTCGTAAAATCCTCAATGCTCCTTACTTTGTCACCAATAAACTTATCCATAAAAACCTTAATGTGCAATATGTTGCTGATTTAGCCCACACCAGATACCTATCCTTTCATAGTAAGCTCCATAACCACTCAAATCCGTTAGTTTCTCAACTTGCTTCCCATTCCATTCCTGATAATCCTCCGAGGCGTCTGAAACGAAGATGGCCTAGAGACCTTCTAGTGTAGAATTTCTAATAAAGTGCTACTGATGAGTAGTTCTTTCCAAGTTTTAACATGTTATTATAATCGTTGTCAATACATTTACTTGATGTATATATTCTGTACAGTTGTAAATTTCAATAAATGCATATAAAAAAAAAAAAAAAATAAAAAATCTCTAATCAAAAAAGTATATGACTGCGCGGCAAATTTTCTGCCACTGAACATTGTACAATTAAATTGTTATTATTGTAAATTTGATTACTGTTAAACCTCCCCAGAACTATGAAAATGATTTAGATAAAATTTGATAACATATGCAATAGTTTAATCATTGCAAACTCTGGTGCAGAATGGTGCTAACCACAAATCACTCGATTTTCAAACTCCACTGGGATCCACAGTTGCATCACATTTCTAAAACTTTTTTAATAATTTAATTGAATATAAGTAAATTTTATTATCAATTTTATGCTCTAGATAACACCGCAGCATTGCAAACTGGAGAGAAGGATGGATGAGACTGATTGTCATAACTGGAGCTCGGATTCTCGTGCAATTGCATCTTTTTATTGCAAGCTCATAATAAGCCAGGGACAAATTATTGATATGAATTAGGATGTTTAGGCCAAATTTACCTAGTTTAATATTGCACAGTTTGAATGCATAAAATTGCACATTCTGCTGTTTTAATGCATAAAATTGCACATTCTGCAGTTTGAATGCACAAAATTCCTGGATTCAAATCGTGAATGGACACTTTCTTGTTTTGGAAAAAGTAGCAACTTTTAGAAGAATGAATAATTTTATTTTTATATTGGTAATAATTTTTCCTTTTTAAGAGATATAAACTATTCTTACAAGGGGACGTTTGCAGTTGTAACTCACAGATTTTAATGCCGATTTTTGTGTGGGTAGTAGGGACCGATAATAGTGCAAAACTAGAGTTATAGCCGATAATGGGTATTAGAAGCCGTGAAAAAAAAATAAATTATGAAAATCACGTTTTATTTTTTTCTCAGTTCTCAGTCAAGATAGAGAAATGATTCTTTCACGTTTAATTGCAGTTATGTAAGGTATTTGATATAAAAATACTTTCTTTATGCTCAAGACACCACCCGGCTTTAGGATGCTCAAAAACTCTAAAAAAATGACAAAATTCCTGGGAAATCCGCTGTAAATTAGTAGAAACTTTTTTTCGTGAACAACTGACCTCAAATCTGGACTTAAAACGCCATAAAACCCTTATATGTGAAATTTTATCAAAATCAAAAAATATTGATTTTTTACCCCTTTCGAGGAGGTTAAAATTTTGAAGTTGAGATTTCATCAACAATTTCTAAAGGCCATAACAACTGCTGTCTTCAACCGATTACAATAGTAATAGCATCACAATAATCAGCATACATTCTGCTTTTTATCCATGCATATAACATTGGGTTTGCTCTAGAGTTTAGTGGACAAACGTCTTATTTTTATAACATAGGTGAGAAAAAATTTTAAACTAAAAACTGACATTATTTTCAGATTCCTCATCTCAAAAAACATCTAGAAACTAAATTTCGTTAAAATCAAAAATAATTTTTTTTTTTACGTTTAAAATTTTTTTAGGATTTTAGAAGGCAAGGAAGGGGCTGTCAATTTCTGAAAAAATGTAAATAATTTGCACTATCCCACATATTTCGCAACCAATTAAGACAAAATTTTAAGGTCATTTAGGAGCCATAAAACTGCATAGTTTAGCCCAAATCCAGAGGTCGCAGGGTTTCCCCTTATTGAAATATCTCAAGTTATAGCTGACCTCGGATTTTTTCATTCACATCAGTTTTTGTCCACTAAACTCTAGAGCAAACCCAATGTTATATGCATGGATAAAAAGCAGAATGTATGCTGATTATTGTGATGCTATTACTATTGTAATCGGTTGAACACAGCAGTTGTTATGGCCTTTAGAAATTGTTGATGAAATCTCAACTTCAAAATTTTAACCTCCTCGAAAGGGGTAAAAAATCAATATTTTTTGATTTTGATAAAATTTCACATATAAGGGTTTTATGGCGCTTTAAGTTCAGATTTGAGGTCAGTTGTTCACGAAAAAAAGTTTCTACTAATTTAGAGCGAATTTCCCAGGAATTTTGTCATTTTTTTAGAGTTTTTGAGCATCCTAAAGCCGGGTGGTGTCTTGAGCATAAAGAAAGTATTTTTATATCAAATACCTTACATAACTGCAATTAAACGTGAAAGAATCATTTCTCTATCTTGACTGAGAACTGAGAAAAAAAATAAAACGTGATTTTCATATTTTATTTTTTTTCTCAGCTCCTAATTCTTATTGGCGGCTATAACTCTAGTTTTGCACTATTATCGGTCCCTTCTACCTACACACAAATCGGCATTCAAATCTGTGAGTTAAAACTGCAAACGTCCCCTTGTTAGTACAAAAATATAAAAAATCCAAGCGTGTTAAAATGGATACGCTTCTTTAGTGTTCTTAGAAATATTTAGATTGACTTGAGCTAGGGAACTCGGATCCCCACCTTCCAAGAAATTTTGACTCCCCCTCATAACTTTTCTCATCGGAAGCAATAATTTTTTAGTTTTCGACTTCCCTCTAAGGAGTAACGTTGTCTCCATTGAAATGCCTAAAATTTCAGCTAGTGTTAGTTCAAAGATACCAGGATGGATAGAAAAATATCCGGAACTAAAATCCGGTAGCAAAATAATATATTGTGGGCCCTGTGACAAAGCTATCGGCAGCGAAAGAAAGTCACAAGTTGATGCACACTGTAATTCGAGTAAGTTTTTAACTTGAATTTTTATCCCTTTTTAATGATTTAGAGCATAAGTACGGTTATTTTTATTTGTAATTGCAATATACATATTTATATTCCTAAGTAATATGTACACATAGCTTATGTATAGCATGTACAATAAAGATATGCGATTTGTTCTTATTGTATTTTAGACAATGACTATTTAACTACTCCCTTACTAAGGACCGTATCAATAAATTTTAAGATAAAAACCACTTTTTGGAAATAAATGTAACTAGCAAATTGTTTGTTCAACATTTTTTATCATTTGCATTTTATTTTGCATGATTTTAAGTTTTTATTGCACGATTTTAAGTTTTTACTGCACATTTCAGGATTTTTCTTGCACGAAAATCCGGGCTTTAGTCATAACCAAGCACAAACAATGTTGGTGGGGTAATACTTGAGCCATTGGCGTATGGGGGAACTCAAGTTTCGAGCTTTTTTACCTTACCGATTGACTTGAAGTCGTCAACGACGATCGATTCGCTGATTGAGAGATTCAGATGTTTTGGGGTTTTTTTTTCGGCAAATCAAAAAACTGACGCGCTTTGGTTTGTTTGGGAGAAAAAAATGATTCTCTGTGTCTGATCAAATTTCGAAGGCCATTTCTATTTTGAGCTTATTCTCAGACAGTGGATTCAGACCTTTACCGTGAACAGTTAGACAGAGCTCATGCAGTTTTAAGTGCAAAGTACCTCGCTTTGGTCAACAGGAACCAAGCCTTTTCCCAACACGACAATGCCCCTCCAAATCGTTTTCGTTTTACTAAGAAAAAATTTAACCGAAACTGTAACCAGAAACGTTTTGTATTATCCTGCGTATTACCCAGATACTGCAACATCATATGATTGTTTTTTTTAGATCAATGTTTTTTGTTTTTTTAAAAGTCTGACGTTTGATGATAAAAAAGAAATAAGAATTGGATGTGAAGAGTTCTTGGCCTCAAAACCAAAGGAGCGGTACCAGTGTCAAATCCAATTACAGGCAGAAAGGTGGGTGAAAAGTAGTTGTAAACAACAAACTTTACACTAAAGAATTGTATTAAATAATGGTTAAAAATTTGTATCTGAAATTAATTAACACTTGTGCATAAGAAATTTTGTATCAACCTAGGATATCGCACATGTACTTATTTCAAAACTGACATAGCTCAAAAATCTGAATTAAAAAAATGTAAAATTCTCAAAATTGTTTTTATTTAAATATTTATAAATACTTTTGTTTGTTATTGTTACTATGGCTACCAGCGCTGCGTCATTCGTTTATATCAGCTGTTACTTATCTTTTAGTTGAATTATAGGGAAAAATGGCGACTGACTAATAATTCAATGATGACTTGTTTTTAAAATGTGTTACTACAAATAATTGTTAACTGAATAATGAGCTTACAAAGTTTTCGATTATTGAACTTAAACATGATGATAAATTTCTTCAATTAAAGAGCATTAATGTTAATTATTCTATATTCTTTATTTTAGCTTTACTCCTCATATTAACAATTATTATCTTGTTACATGTTTCTGAACTATGGTCCCATCTTCAGACTTAAATCTATTTTTCTGCTATTAAACACAGACTTGGTGGTTAGCACCAGAAAAATATATTTAAGTCTGAAGAAGGGACCACAGTCCCGAAACATGTAACAAGATAAATTGTTAATGTGAGGAGTAAAGCTAAAATAAAGAATATGGAATAATGATGATAAATAAAAAATACAGATTTTTGGGTTGTCTCACTTTTTGAAGTACATGTGCGATATATTGAAAAGAAACACTCAAGACAGAAGACTAAAATCATGATTTAAATATTTTTTTTTAGCATATAGGTTTACTCAAATTTTACTTTCCAAATAAATATCTACTCATTTTATAACATATTTCTTCTAAACACCACCAGATGGAAGCAGAAGCAAAGGCTTTATATAAAAAAGAAGACGCGGCCTCAGTAATGACAGCCCTGATATGGGGCCCTATCTTCCCTCTGATTTATACAGCTGCTTAATTTAGGCCGTATATCTTCCTGGGGTGAGGGGGTGGGGGAGAAGTAGTAAACTTACCCTTCTTGTTCTTAATAATATTTCTGTTTGTATATATACAATCCGGGAAAACATATAACTGAAATTATTAGGTGACAAACAGAGAATATATCCTAATTATATAAATATTGATGTTGTGAAAGCACCTGAACTACTCCTAATCTCCAATGATCAATTAATTTTACACTCCGCTGAAGAAAAAGTATTTGAAAAAAAAATATTTGCACCAAAACAGTCTATACGTTTGTGTGTTAAACAATAATTAGTAGTAATATTTACAAAACAAGTCTTCATTGACAGTCGCCATTTTTCTTTATAATTCAGCTATCTTGTTATTAACAGATGATCTGCGTATGACGCAGAGCCGGTAGCCATTGTAACAAAGTATTTCTACAGGTTTAAATTCAAACAATGTCTATCCATAAAAAGTATCTCTTATATACATATGTAAAAATGCAGCTACGTATATTTTCCAGGCATCGATAATGAGAAACGAAAAAACATTGTTATATTTAACGAAACGGTAATTTTATTTTTTTTTTTTTTTACTTACAATTAGACATGTCTTTTGACTGAGGGTATATAGTTTTCTTGTGTATTATTTTTTTCACCCTAAGAATATGTAACTTTTTTTCACATTCAAAAATTTAACATTTTGTCACTCATAAGGTTTGTTGGTATTGGATACGGGAAACATGAGAAGACAGAGAATATTCTCCATTAAATTTTTGATTTGGAAACAGTCGTTAAATTTTCGATCCATATATATACATCTAGTAAATGTGTTCATAACAACTATAATAACATGTAAAAACTTGAAAAGAACTGCTCATCAGTAGCACTTCAACTAAAATTATACACTAGAAGGTCTCTAGGCCATCTTCTTTTTAGACGCCTCGGTGGATTATCGGGGATGGAGTGAGAAACAAGTTGGGAGACTAGTGGATTGGAGTGGTTATGGAGCTTACTATGGAAGGATATGTATCTAGTTTGGGCTAAGTCCGCAACAAATGTAACATTAAGATCTTTATGGATAAGTTTATTTGTAACAAAGTAAGTAGCATTGAGGATTTTTCGAAGGATTTTGGATTGTATGGATTGGATACGGGAAGAATGAGAATGTTTAGGTGAGCCCCAAAGCTCAACTCCATATGTCCAAGTAGGTCTGACAACTGTCATGTAAATGAGTCTTTTGTAGTAAATTGGAAGGTTGATCGTCGTAAACGACGTGCAGTTTCTTGTCGTTTTAGTCTTGTATGTGGATTCCAAGTTAAACGTTTGTCCACAAGGAGTCCTGGGAGCGGATCTGTTCAACAATGATCAGTGGGATATTATTGAAGAAGGGTGAAGGTTATTTAATGGGATTTGCTTGGATCGATTTTTAATTCTCCAATTTCGAAATCATTTTTGAAGGTTGATGACATGAGATTAGGGTGGCCCTATCAATCAATAGTTTAAGCAGAATAGGGGGTGCCTTCTGGGGCCTCAGATATCCAGCAACAATGACCATTTACAAAGGCGTGGTCTTGGGTATACTGAGGTACGCATCCCCTGCGTGGAGCAATAACCTCGCACAGTATAAGAAGAGGAAACTGGCCACGATACAGCGACTGGCTCTGCTGCGGGTCACGAAGGCGTACAGAACGGTGTCGCATGAAGCAGTGCAGGTACTGGCTGGAGCGATGCCCCTGGACCTTGTCCTCAGAGAGGACAGAATTAAGTATGAAGTAAAGAGGCAGGGGCCGGACGCGCTTTCAGAGGGACTGACATGAGTTTGGAGCGTTTGTGAGGTAATGAAGGGATCGTTATTTACTGATAACACACATGTGTGTATGTGGTTGAAAATATTCTTAAAATGATAAATAATAATAAGCTCAGAATGAATTTTCAATATCCTATTTCCATATTAATTTAAATCACGGATCTAAAATGGGTTTAAACATGTAACATTAAACAATCAGAAACAGAATATGAAAACTTACCATGGTAATTACATGTTACTAGGAAGTGAAGAAAGCGTGAACTAACTTGGTCAATTCATTTAAGGACTGACTTAAGTTACGGTGTGTTACGCCAACTTTTTGTTTTAACTGTAGTATTTTTAATGATAGTTTCATTAACGATAGACATTTTTAAAGATTATCAATAAAAAACAAAACAAAAAAACTAAAAACAGAACGTTTAGAAAGAATCACCATAAAATAAATTCCTAGCTGTCTTTGCAATTATGTACTTTTCTGCGAGTCATTTTTGATCGTTATCGAAAATCCTACAATTATGCAAAGCCTTCGTTGCATAAATATTCAGTCGCCATTTTTCTTTATAATTCAGGTAGCTTGTTATTAACAGCTGATATAAACGTATGACGCAGAGCCGGTAGCCATAGTAACAAACAAAAGTATTTCTAGAAGTTTAATTACAAAAAATATCTGCCAGATGTCTATCGATAAAAAGTATATCTTATAAACATATGTTAAAATGCAGGTACGTATATTTTCCAGGTATCGTTATTGAGAAACGGCCATTTTTTACTTTTACATGTGTTTTGGCACAGGGTATATAGTTTTCTTTTGTAACGCTTTTTTAACCCTAAAAATGAGTAACTTTTTTTTACATTCAAAAATGTAACATTTTGGCACTCATAAGGTTTGTTAGAGTTGATCGGGTTGAAATATTTGATGAGAGTTTCCAAAGAGAATATTAACAGAGAATATTCTCCATTACATTTTTTATTTAGAAACAAATATATTTTTGAAAACTGAAAAACTGATTTTTTTTTTTTTTAAATATTTTATATCTTGTTTATTCAACAAAATGACAAACAACTTTGTATGTTTGATTAACAAATTTTGTGAAGCAGTGGTTCGATATCATTCAAGGTCTCTAGGCCATCTTGTTTTTAGACGCCTCAGTGGATTATCGGGAATGTAGTGAGAAGCAAATTGAGCGACTAGTTGATTTGAGTGGTTATGGAGCTTACTATGAAAGGTTAGGTATCTGGTTTAGGCTAAATCAGCAAAATATGGGACATTAAGATCTTTATGGATAAGTTTATTTGTAATAAAGTAAGGAGCATCAAGGATTTTGGATTGTAAGGATTGGATACGAGAAGAATTACAAGATTTAGTTGAGCCCCAAAGTTCAACTCTATATGTCCAAATAGGTCTGATAACTGTTATGTAAATGTTAACATTCAAAACAAGTCTTCCAAGACTAAAACGACAAGAAACTGCCCGTCGTTACAGACTACTTCAACATTTACTAGACAAACGTTCAAAGCACCCAAATAATTACAAAAAACTTATACACATGACTGATGTGTATGTATGGACGTACAGAGTTGAGCTTTGGGGCTCCACTAAACCATCCAATTCATCTCGTATTCAATCCTTACAATCCAAAATCCTTCGAAAAATCCTCAATGCTCCTTACTTTGCCACTAATAAACTTATCCATAAAGATATTAATGTTCCATTTGTTGCTGATTTAGCCCACACCAGATACCTATCCTTTCATAGTAAGATCCATAACCACTCAACTTGCTTCCCACTCCATTTCTGATAATCCTCCGAGGCGTCTGAAACGAAGATGGCCTAGAGACCTTCTAGGGTAGAATTTTTAATTAAGTGCTACTGATGAGTAGTTCTTTAAGTTTTGACATGTTATTGTAATCGTTGTCAAAACATTTACTTGACGTATATATTTTGTACAGTTGTAAATTTCAATAAATGTATGTAATTATACTAGTCTTCAAATAAAAAAATTTCCATAGAAGTGGCAATTGATTTGACAATTCTAATTGTATTTATAATTCTATACCATCATTAGTACTTGAAGTAACCTTGTGAATTTCCAAAAAAAAAAAAAAAAATTAAAATGTTACTAAAATCAATATTGTTTATTAATATTGTTACAAAGACAAACTCATGAGATGATTTAACAAAGCACTCCGAGAGAGCGCTGTAGAGAACGTAAAAAAAAAAAAAAAAAACAAGGAAGGAGTAGGTGGGGGAGAGGGGGGAAAGCCAAAGGGCCCTAAAAGAGGGAGGGGGGCGACTTAGGTGGAAGTTTTTTCCTGGAAGGAGGGGAAGTGAAAAGGGGGAAGGGGGGTGAAAAAGGGGAAAAGGGGGAGTGAAAAAATAGGGGGCGGTGACAGGGACGGCGCGATCAATACCGCCCCTCCAATCACACGCCTCCGGCCGAGCTAAAAAATAGCAGACTCGATTGTTAGGGCCAGTATCGATTCGCCACCCTCTCATTCTTATTCCTCTCTTCGTCTTTTACTAAAGGCTGATACATCTAGGTACTTCGGCTCTGAGGGGGCTATCGTCAGCTTGAAGGGATCGAACCTGATGTATACACAACGATTGGTTCAAGAAATAATTAATATCACAACATTATCAGATCCATTATGCATTTAAATGACCCCCAATAGTTACAATATATAATAAAAAAGGGTTCATCATAAAATTATCTGTATTAAAGTTATACAAGGCTCCGTCATAGCATTGTTATTGTATTCCAATAAAAGGCTCCTTAAGTTCGCTTTCAAGAAAAAACAGCCGAACTTTTATTCTTAATGGATCTGTATGTTATTTCGGGTGCTGAATCCGAATATGAAGTTTGCTACCAGACGTCAGCTACATACCCTAAATCGCAAAAAAAACGCACAAAATACCGGTTATTTTCTTAATTTATATCAAATCTCGTGAAACACCCATGTTGAATCTGTATATTTTGCCTAAATATACACATTTAGCATCCTACATATGATAAATACGTAACTTTAACCAGCTTTGAGATGCAAAAATGAAATTTTGAATTATACGTTTAGTTTCGGCGTTCTAGCGAAAAATATACCAAAAAAAATGTGGATTTTACTAAAGTATGGGATCTTTAGCGTTCTGGTATCTGTATTTCAAGAGACCCGATTAAAATTTCATATATAGAGTCTAATAGTAAATTTGACCAGCTTTTAGTTAAAAAAAAGAAATTTTGTGTCGGTATTTTAAATATTTAATATTTTCAAGGTTATAGTAAAAAATGCGCAATAATCGGTATTTTGGGCGGTTTATTTGTGGTTTTGGACGTGAAGCCGACGTCTGCCGTGGTAGCAAACTTCAGATTCGGATTCAGCAACCCAAAAAACATAAGAATAGACATTCGACAGTTTTTTCTTTGGCAAATCCTTATTTTACAGGAGAATTGTTAGATATAGGGTTGGGCGATAGTCGATAGTTACTATCGATATGTCGATAGGTCATGCCTATCGATGGTCACTATCGATAGTTCCGACTATCGATATATCTGTTTTACTAATTTCAAGTTTTGAAACTCTCGGAATTATGCTGATCTGTCTCTCTCCAGTGTCGAGTTCTTTTAAAATTGAAATCGGAATTCCTAGAGCTCAAGGGTTCTCTCAAAGATTAAACCAAAGGAAAGCAGAAATGCTAGTTTTTCTTTCGGGAAATATGTGGCTCAAGGAGCACACTTGACTCTTGAAATTAACTATTTCGTTATTTTTCTTTTCTGAAGATTTGATTTGTTCATTATTATTGTAACCATGTAAATTGAAAATACCTTTTTTAAAATTCAAATAAATTAGTTTTTTTCTCTCATCTTTATGATATAATCTTATAATTTATAATCCTGCAAATTTCATATAGTAAGTAGATAATTGAATTTAATTAAATTAGTTGAAATTCTTTATTGAATAGCTTTGGAAAAAAAATGAACAAACTATCGATACCAATTGATAGTTCTCAACCGATAGTGCTAACTATCTACTATAGCCCAACCCTAGTTAGATAAAATAGGAGCCTCCACTGAATTTTGCTAGTGATGCAGCTGAGAGAGCAACGCTTAGATTTCTTTGAGCCTTACCTTCCCTAATTGGGCAGTCGAAAGTTGGGGATTATCTCGGGATACTTGTAGTATATTGTATATACTACAATATAGTACTATATTGTATTGTAAATATAGTATGATTATATTTAAGATTTTTTCTGTTTCTTTCTTAATTTTAGTTTATTTGTGTCTACAATTTATTTATCTATACGAGGGTGGTCTGAAAAGTTTCCGGCCTAAAAAATATAATCGGGCGTATCAAAAAAAAAATGACCGTTTTATCAAATTCCACAGTTCAAAAGTCTGTAAATATCTTAAAGCTGTTTATTATTTACTAATACTTAATAATCCCTTTAGAGCATTCTCTAAGCTTGTTAACTAACACTGGACTTCTTCAAAAAAAGCCTCAGTTCAGTTATTTATTTCAAAGAAGAAATAAGACAGTGTTACGAAATTCTCGTAATTTTAAGGCGTTACTGGAAAAAAAATTTCACAGCCGATGAAGCAACTCGTAAATAATTAAATATGAAGGGGAAGGAATCCTTGAAGAGCGCACTGCGCGGCGTTGGTTTGAAAAATTTAGAAGTGGAGATACGGCGTTGGAAAGGAAGAAGGGCTCCGGGCGGCCATTAATGGATATTGATGAGGTTTTGAAGGAAACTGTTGAGTCAAATCTGTCCACAAGTACTCGCGAGCTTGCCAGGGAGTGTGGTGTGTCGAAAGATACTGTTAGTCACCATCTTCCCTCCATGGGGAAGGTGAAAAAGACCTGTAGACTGGTCCCTAACGAACATACTCCTCAACAATCAGCAGTCGAACCAAAGAAAAGTTTACAGAACTTGATGGGTTTGAACTCCTGCCTCATCCACCATATAGTCCAGACCTCGGATTACTACTTGTTTCGATCCATTGCCCATTTTCTTACAGGGAAAACATTTGATAATTTTGCGGAAATTGAAAATGCTGTCCAAGAGTTCTTTGACAGCCATACCAAGGAATGGTATCAGCGTGGCATCGAGCAATTGGCAAGCAGATGGGTAATGACGGTAGATAACAATGGACTATACTTTGAGTATTAATTGTATTTTATATCAAAGAAATAATAATACAAATATTTGTTTCAAAGGCGGTCATTTTTTTTTATACACCCCATTACAAGACATTTTTCCTGATTTTTTTTTTTTACTATTACATAACAACTGCGCGTCCAAAATGGTTGAAACTTTGGTAAGTAACTGTCAACAGATGAACATCGAATTCACTAGACTTTTGACTAACGAGTGCTGCCATATTCATGTTGAGGTCGGAAACTTAAAAATTTCTTACGATTCATTTATAATCAAAATGTTTGGTGGGTTTTGAGTAATTTATCTCTTAAGTTTTTTTTTTTACATTTTCCTCAAGTAGAGAAAAGTTACACAGCCCCCTCCTCTTCTTCATACATTTTTTCTATTTGTTTCTGAATATTAAGATTATGCAATTGAGGCTCCACTAAACCATCCAATTCATCTCGTATTCAATCTTTACAATCCAAAATCCTTAGAAAGATCCTAAATGCTCCTTACTTCGTCACAAACAAACTTATTCACAAAGATCTTAATATACCTTACGTTTCTGACTTAGCTCAAACCATACATCTATCCTTTCATAGCAAACTCCATAACCATTTAAATCCATTAGTATCACAACTTGCTTCTCATTCCATTCCAGATAAACCTCCGAGGCTCCTGAAAAGAAGATGGCCTCGGGACCTTCTAATGTAGTACCTCATTATGTATAACCACCTAAGTGCTACCAATGGGCAGTTGTTTTAAAAACAAGTGACGTGTCATTTTTATCATTATCATCATATTTACTTGATGTATAATATATTTATATTGTATATACAGAGGTAAACTTCAATTAAATAAAAAAAAAAATAAAAGAAAAAAGATTAAGCTACCTAACACTTCTGCACATAAATCCTTCATCTAATGAACTGTACAAGACTAAAATGACAAGAAGCTGCCCGTCGTTACAGACTACTTCAACATTTACTAGACAAACGTTCAAAGCTCCCAATTGATTACAAAAGACTAATATACATGACTGTGATTAGACCTATGTGGACGTACGGTGTTGAGCTTTGGGGTTCCACTACACTATCCAATTCATCTCGTATCTAATCCTTTATTTCCAAAATCCTTCGAAAAATCCTCAATGCACCTTACTTTGTCACCAATAAACTTATCCATAAAGACCTTAATGTTCCTTATGTTGCTGATTTAGCCTAGACCAGATACCTATCCTTCCATAGTAAGTAAGCTCCATAACCATTCCAATCCACTAGTCTCCCAACTAGCTTCCCACTCCATTCCCGATAATCCTCCGAGGCGTTTGAAAAGAAGACACCTTTTAGTATAAATTTTTATTGAAGGGCTGCTATTGAGTTTTTGTAATATTTTAGATCATGATTTAACTATATTACTTTTAATATTAGACATACGTTCAAAGATCCCAATTAATTACAAGAGACTCATTTACATGACAGTTATTAGACCTATATGGACGTACGGAGTTAAGCTTTGGGGCTCCATACGTTCAAATCCCAATCCCAATTAATTACAAGAGACTCATTTACATGACAGTTATTAGACCTATATGGACGTACGGAGTTGAGCTTTGGGGCTCCACTGAACTATTCAATTCTTTTCGAATCCAATCCTTACAATCCAAAATCCTTCGAAAAATCCTCAATGCTCCTTACTTTGTCACCAATAAACGTATCCATAATGACCTTAATGTTCCATATGTTGTTGATTTAGTCCAAACCAGATTCCTATCCTTTCATAGTAAGCTCCATAATCACTCAAATCCGTTAGTTTCTCAACTTGCTTCCCACTTCATTCCTGATAATCCTCCGAGGCGTCTGAAACGAAGATGGCCTAGAGACCTTCTAGTGTAGAATTTTTAATTAAGTGCTACTGATGAGTAGTTCTTTCCAAGTTTTAACATGTTATTATAATCGTTGTCAATACATTTACTTGATGTATATATTCTGTACAGTTGTAAATTTCAATAAATTGTTATTAAAAAAAAAAAAAAATCTAATGAACTAGATTGTATTTTTTTTTTTTTTTAATGTGACATAAACCCCTTCATCATTCAAAACCTTCACTTACATATGAAGTTTTAAAAATTAATTGTGAAGTACCTATGTTCTTAAGTTAATTTTCTAACTATTCCTCATAATCCTATTTTATCTCTCTGTACTATGGTCAATATGGCTAACAATATTTACTACGAGGAGGAGGGAAACTGAAGGTGAATAATGTGCGGGGTCGAACCTCGAGGGTACAGTTTTGATCAATCTTCTTCCCCCTTTTCGTAGAAAATGTTCAGTCCAAGTTCCGATCAATACGAAAACAACATTCCCCCGAAAATTTTCATACGTACGATCATCAATTCCCGTTTCCACAACAACAAGTGAATGCTGTTCCATCATATATAGAAGTGGTAATAGAACTGTAATTAAGAGCTCGTATTCTAGTTATACATAAAAAGTTTTTTATTACCTTTTGGGTTGTCCGGAAAATAAAGAAGGGTTTCTTGTTTTCTTTAAACTACTTCCTCTTTGTGTGATAGACTGTTAATACCCAATAGTTAGAAATATAAATAAAATGCTGGGCTATAGTTTTTATAGTTGCTTTACTATCCGAAAGCCTATAAGAAGCAACTATACAAATCAATCTCTTGGATAATTGTGCCAGCCAAACAGGACTCAGGATTTTAGTAGAAAAGATCAAATGATTTATGGATTGACAAAACATATCTACAAAAGAAGAGTATCTCTTGCAGTGCCAAAATAAGGCACTACAACTAATGAAGGGCCGTTCCGACTTGGAAGTAGAATGAAATTTTACGTTCCGTTCCACGATTGGAACCCGTTCCCGTTCCGTTCCAGTTTTCGTTCCACGTCAGTTTTACTAACCTACTACCTTTGTACCATGCATTTTCGTTACATACCTTTTTGTGACTTCGAGCTGTTTAACCTCCTCCTTCTATTTTATAATTAAAAATTTTATAGCTACTATAATATTAAGTAGGTTTAAATAGCTAAGTATACTTATTTAAAAAATGTATACTTTTAAAATAGTTTTTTTCAATCAAGAATTTAATTTTTGGGGAGGGGGAAGTTAGCTCAAGGATATTACACAATTGAGCGAAAATTTTCCAACTACATTGGTCCCGAGAAAAACGGAGTAATCAATTCTTGTGACTGCTCCACTAGCTTTTAAACAAATAGCGAAAAAATCATTTAATTATATAAGCAGTAAAACATCGTGTGGGTTATTTCTCTGAATCCGAAAGAAGAAGCCGACCTCTGTCGGTAGAATAGAAAATTTCAAAGAAGGCAGTTTATTTTTAAGATGCCCATGCGGGGGGTGGTAGAGCAATATAGAGAGGAGAGGAAATCAACAGCGGAAGGATCAACGCAACCAGAAGTGCAATCTAAACCTACTACACCAAGAGAACGAAACGAGAGATCTCTTGGCGTTGGTTTTCGTTTCAGGTGGAACGAAAAACATGGGCGATTGGTTTCGTTCCAAACCGGTTCAAAGCTAGAACCAGTTCCACGTTTCGTGCCACTCAGAAGGACCCATCACTAACTACAACACCGTCGCCAAAACTGAATGGCTTTAAGCCAGTGAATGCCTATCGATGAACTATAGTCTCGAGAAGCTGGAAGTCTTGGAAAGGAGAATTTTAAGGAAGATCATGGCTGCAGTAAAGGCTGAGGGTGGGTGGGAACTGAGAAGTAACAAAAAAGTCTATCAAAATGTGGAAAGAATCTCAGAGACTATGCGGAAGAGGAGATGGACGTTTATTAGACATTTGTACAGAATGGACGAAGACAAGTTACGAAAATGGATATTCAACTACCTCTGGATGAAGAAGACCATTATAGCGTGGATTAAAGAAGTTCCAAATGTTGGAAAGAGGTACATTTAGGAGTAGAGGAAGGAAAACTGAAGGAAGACCTAAGAGAAGCGAATGAACGTGGACAGAAGATCAAAAGAAGCAGGCCAGTGATCACATGAAGGAGTACTGGAGAGAGAGGAAACTAAATGCAATGGGAAAGAATAAGAGGAAATAAAGTTATAGCGTGGTCCTAAGTTGTCAATTCGCGTGTAATAATAATACTAACATGCTGGGCGAAGATCGAGTGAGTAAGTGCATTGTTCAACAAGGATCCTATCATTTTTAATGTAGAATAAATAAGAAAAAAATTCTAAGATAATATCCACTAATCCAGCACCTTGACATGATAGGGAATTGCACCTTGACATGATGAAATGACATGATGGGGTTTTCAAAAAATAGTTCAGGCTTCTTAGTTTTCTTCAAATTAGCCCTCAGCGCAATAAACTGCTCAATTGATTATTTTTTGTTGTTATTTTTTTTTTTGGGCGGAAGGGGGTATGGATACCAATATTTGTAATTCCTCTACTAAGCAAAACTGTTTTTATTAACCTCAGTAGCATTTCACTACTTGGGAATAATTCCGTCTGTTACACTACATTTTAACAAGTGATTTTCGCATAATTTCGAAATCGGTACAGATCCCGAAGAGCCCGTCCAACAATTGTTTAAAAAGTTTCGATAGGGAAACTTCAGCCTGGAAGACAAGGAGGGGCTTCTTTGCACGTCTTCTTCCCAGGACGATATTCTGCGAGAATTGGCAGATTAAAATCCCTTCTCCATAGAACTCTATTCTATCAACAAGCATTTCTTTAAGGGACCTGGACAAGTTTTTGAACAATGGAAATTTATTAATCAGAAGTCGATAGGAATCAGAATTGGTTAATAATAAGGATTTAAAATTCTACTCGGAGGAGCCAGAGTGTAATTTGATTATAAAATTGTTTTCTAATTATTTTATTATTTTATTATTTTTAACATATTCCTGCATTAATTTTCGAACAACCCAATACTTAATGTCTTTTTAAGAGCTTTGGTATTGGTTTAATCCATATTTCATTATTAATAATTTCAGATCTGTTAAATAATATAAAATTCTGAAGTTATCTAAATATATTTATAAACATTCTTTGAACTACAGAAATGCAAATAGATTAATTTACGCTGAAAAAAAAAATAAATTAGAAATGATTTCAACAAACTATTATTTGGAGATTGTATAGCAATAACCTTTCATATAATTCATGTTAAAGAGCTGTGGATGACATTTAAAAGACCTAAAGATATGGATGGAGGCTCTTTCGAAGATATCACTCCAGTAAGCCAGAAATGATATGAAAGGAAAACGATAATTCTTTATCACTAAAAATAATTTGAACTCACTTATCATTCTCTTCGTTCTAAGGAACAGGACCTTTACTGATAACAATTTTTAATTGTTTATAAATTTATCGTGGTCTGCAGAGCAAATACTAGTTTAAAAGTAAGATAGTCCTGTATGTTTAGCGGCTGGCCGCGGAATGAGAATTATATCTTTGAAATGCCCTTCCATTTTGTTTCAACATAGTTTGATTTACAATACAGCTTTTGTTTAGAAATCTGGGATTAATCCTTAATTTATCACAGTAAAGGCTGTGATAGTATTTTAGGGCTAATTGTTCTCCAAGATTAAAGACTTTTAGACTGTATTAATTTTCTACAGAGTCTTTAATAAATTAACAAGGGAAGCATTTGTAGAAAATAATAAAAAGTTGAAACAGATTTGTAAAACATATACAAACACAAAAAATAATTTATACTGGCAACGTATACATAAGAGAAAGATTTAAGATAGGAATGAAGGAAATTATAATAATACTATTTAAATATTAATCAAAAATAAACTTAATAACAATTCATATAACTAAATATTTTATACAATACCTATATATATATATATATATATATATATATATATATATATATATATATATATATATATATAGGTGCAATAGCAATCACAATACTAAGATAATGTAAACAAGAATTTGTAGAAATGTTTGTTGACATATTACAAACAGAGTGAACAATCCATCTTAGGGATTAATTTATCAGATACGAAATGGACCATAATGATATGGAAATAAACAGAAAAACCGGAAGGACTTATTTGCCAACCCAATACTTTGAAATGTATTATTTTAATTTTTATTATTTTACGATGTACCAATGTAACATAGCTTTTGTAGATATATTTTAAAAAATAATATCGAATTTTATTTAAAAAAATATATAAGGAGATGTAGTTGCCCTATTTTTTTATTTATATATGATTTAGTTTTCTCACTAATATAAATTATATTTGTGTTATTTTTGTTTTGTATTGATCTAAACTTATTCTTGGTAATTTTTCTTTATTTCTAGCCCTTCCAGGTATGAATGATTGTGAGTCGTCTATAATGAAAGTTTGAACTAACGAGGTTTAGTTCCACATTAAAAAAATAATAATAATAAAATAAAGTCAACTTAAAATAAGACATTACTGTCTAAACATTACCAACCATGGCCCAATTGAACGGCTAGAGATCAAAGGAAGGAGAGTATTAAGAAAAATTCTAGGCCCCTAATTTCATAACAGCAAATTAATCTAAACCAGAAATGAAACCATTTACATAAAAATTGAGAAACTTTCAGACACAATGAGGGAGAGAAGAATTGATTTCTAAGGACACATCCTTAGAATGAACCCAAAAAGAACTAGAAAAATTTTTTATTACTTCCTTAACAAAAAAACCAAACCAAATTAGTTTAAGGAAACAGAGGGCTTAAACGAACTCCGTATCACAGAAAATTCATAGATAAAAGTGCAAAAAAAAATAAATAACTAAAGACAAAAATGAGAGGTTCCAATTCAAAATCAAAATCAAACGAACAACCCAAATCTCTGAAGAGGAGAGGAAAAGAAGATTAGAAATAATGAAGCAATACTGGGTTGAAAGAAAGGCACAGAGCATTCAGAAGTGATTGGTCCAACGTACCCCAAAGTCGGATAAATCAAAAAAGAGAGATAAAGTCATCTTATTAGAATATTTAGGTTATTTTACGAGTGGGCTACAATTGATCCTCATATCAGAGGTAAGTTGGAGGTAATGAACTGTATACATTTTTAGAACATTGTACCAGGTATATGGGATTAGGCAAGTGTCACTTGGAAAAGTAAGGTGTATCTGTTTAGTTAGTTGGCGGCTAATCACAGTGTGTTGATTGGAATAACCAATAATCTTAATGCCCTCCAAAAAAAAAAGTGACAAAAACAGAAGAAAATCTAAGGTATTTGCTTACTATAAGAAAAAATCACGAAAGATTATTTGGACATTTAACAAACAGGTATAGAATATAGGAACATTAAAAATTCTATATCGGGTAAACTAGACAGTTATTGACACCCTTAAGGAAATATTTGGAAATATTCATACTAAAATTATAGAAAGAACAGTCCAATAAAGTTGAAATTTGCAGTAATTTTTCCTTCATTACTATACTTTGAGCTGAAGAAGAAAGTTTGCACCAAACATTATACCTGGAGTGTATTTTACAAGATTGTGACAATAAATAATGTAAAATCAGTTATTGACACTCTAAGGATATCTTTTAAATTACGGACAGAATTGAAAGCAATTGAGGGATTACAATCTATAGAAATTCGCGGGATCCCAATTCGTTCGGGGGAAACACCTGCGGCTATAGTGACAAGCGTAGGGGCAGGTCTGGGTCTGAAGTTGAGTATAGAGGATATTGACCAAGAAAGAGGATACTCGAATTGAGTTGTAGGATTTAAAATGAATTTTATGATTTTTTTTTTTTGGCTAAATACTTTTTTTCCTAATTTTAAGATAGGTAAATCTAAATTTATTTTCGTATTTTTTTAATAACTGTCTGGGGTGTCAATAACCTTCCGATTGTCCTCACCCTTCCTCCCATTCTACCTCAGCTCCTGCATACAACGATGCTAATTTTTATTTTTCCTACATCTCCCCCTCTGAACTTATTTCCTCAATAATGAAGTCCAATTCCAATTCTACCGGCATAGATGAAATCCCTATAAAATTGATAAAACTATGTCTTCCCGAAATCACACCAGTCCTCTTATTTATATACAATTTTTCCCTTCAAAATTCAGTATTCCCTACCCCCTGGAAAAAAGCCCTAATTCATCCTATAAATAAAACATTGAATCCCACATCTCCTAAAGACTATCGCCCGATTTCCATCTTATCTAACCTCTCTAAACCCTTAGAAAGATTAGTACAATCTCAATTATCTAACTTCCTTGAAGAATCCAAACTCCTCGATCCCCTACAGTCTGGTTTTCGACCCGGCTACTCCACACAATCCGCTCTCCTCAAAATCACAAATGACATGTTTACTGCTATAGACGAAAAAAAACTGACTGTACTGATACTTCTGGATTTTTTGACACTCCTATGGAATTCCATTCCTTCTCTAAGGATATCTTTTAAATTACGGACAGAATTGAAAGCAATTTTACACAGTTGAGTTGTAGGATTTAAAAGGAATTTTATGATTTTTTTTTTTTGGCTAAATATATCTTTTAAATTTTTTTCCTAATTTTTTTTTTTAAGTGTGGAGACTTGGGTTCGAATCCCAACCGGGTCAAATCTTTTCTCTTCAAAAATAAAAAAATTATTTATAAAATATTTATCAACTAAAGGGTTTTAATAACTGTCTGGGGTGTCAATAACAGGCTGAAAAGGAGGTGGATGAGGGATCTCCAAGCCTAATCCCTTATAATTTAGTATCACATCTAGATATTGTACCACAGGGTCCTGACTTCCTCATGCCTGATCAAGTCTGTCATTAATATCTCATCACATGTTTAAAAAAACAGAGATGACCACAATCCGATAATAAAAAATATCTAGAGCGGGAGCAGGACTAGATTTTTTTAAAGTATCATAAAAACAAAATAATTTATTCTGATAAGGTGTTTGTTGACTGTGAAGTATTTAGAGATGTAGATTGTTGGGGTATGCAGTCATAGATACACAGCAATTGAAAATAATATTTTAATTTATAATGCCGACGTTTCGACTTGCATTGTAAGCCTTCATCAGGGCTAGAAGAAAAAGAAAACAAACAAAAAGGTATGACTGAATTGTAAAGAGTATAAAAAAACAAAGGTAGGAAAATAATAAATATATATATATATATATATATATATATATATATATATATATATATATATATATATATAAGAGTAAAGACTTTACGACTTCACTCTAGATACGACAGACTCTGAAGAAGGCTTGCAATGCAAGTCGAAACGTCGGCATTATAAATTAAAATATTACTTTTAATTGCTGTGTATCTATGACTGCACAACCCAACAATCTACATCACAAAATAATTTATTTCTATCATAATTAAAAAACCAAAACCTTAGATTCTTTTATTATTTATAATTTAGTATATTTATTTCACAAATGAATAATTGAACTTTTATAGTATAGTGAAGAATCCTGTTCAATTGAACAACATCTGCACGGTTCCAGCGGTTTTATTCATCCGTTATCCAATTCCAAAACGCATAACTGGAAGGGGTACGCCATTTTGTAAAATATTCTAGATTTAGAGTATGGATGAATAGAACAGAGCAGTTGGCGGAGCAGATGTCGATGTTTTGGCGAAGGGCACAAAAGGGTTAACAATGGCTTCTATTTAGTCAGCAGAGGGCGCACCCTTCCGGCACGCGGCGCCCGCATCTCATTGGCCACCCGCCATCACGTCTTAACTCGCTACTCGAGCCCTTGACGTCGATGGGAGGATGACGCATTGAATAAATTGTATTCCTTTATATGATGGTAACTATATTTCACATCGGCGGGTATTTAACGGAAATAGTTTACAGAATTCGTTTGATAAAATCAGGGATACTGCAAGGTCATGAACTTTGGCCGATTCTTTTTAACTTTTTTTACGGACTTCAGGATAGTTAAATGATAAAACTGCATTGAACTAGAATAGCTTGGAAAGAAGACATCACCTGCAAAAATACACGTTTATCATATAAATCTCAAGTGATCTCATTCTTTAACGGCTCCTAGAAGATGGAGGACTGTCTCTGGTGAGCTGGTGAGGCTTAAGAGACTAATGAATTCTTCATAAGATTCAATTTCCATATGTCGCACCACTTATTTATATATTTTACTACTAATTGAATATTCCTAAGTGTTATCATTAATTTTGAGCTCTATACAGGGTGAGTATCTCTTAGTGTGTAAAAAAAAAATTGGGTGAAACTACATCAAACATGTAGTAAAATGCCGCAGATCTTACCTTTCTATTCCAATCCATTGCAGATATATGATAAAACAAAAACTTTTTTGAGGAAACCACGTTTTTTTCTATAAAAGCTGTAATATCTCCATTTTGCTTAAATATTTTTCAAATTTTAACCACATTTTTGGATTTAGCATTAAATTTTCTATAATAGTTGAGTAGCTGTAACCTTGAATTTCACAAACTTGGTATCTAAAGAACAGCTTGATCTTCACCTTATTTGGGAAAGTCACGATGTCTTATATTACTTCAACGCTCACCGTTTTTTGAAAAAACTATCCACAAAACGTCAAATCATACATAAACTTGCAAATTTAATAAGCTTTCGAATGATATGTTAAACGCAATGATTTTGTTTCGATTTCATGGAGATATTTACTTTTGAAACCGAAAAAACATGGTGTTCTCATTTGTCTTTACAGGTACTCAACTATTATAGAAAATTTAATGCTAAATCCGAAAATGTGGTTATAATTTGAAAAATATTTAAGCAAAATGGAGATATTACAGCTTTTATAGAAAAAAACGTGGTTTCCTCAAGAAGTCTTTGTTTTATCATATATCTGCAACGGATTGGAATAGAAAGGTAAGATCTGCGGCATTTTGCCACATGTTTGATTTAGTTTCACCCAATGTTTTTTCAAACACTAAGAGATACTCACCCTGTATAACACCGTACCTTTGTAACCTCTCGTTTAGAATAGCGCTCTATACAAAGAAAAAAGTTACAAATAAGTGCTGCGACATGTTGAATCCAGTGGTTTGAAAATCGACCGATACCTGTAATGCACCACCCTACACTATAATAAATTGGTAACCTATAAGATAACACGTCCTTCTTCCATAGTTGGAGTATATAAGGTCGTTAAGTGCAAACAAACAAACAAACAAGAAGCTTTTGTAACAATTCTAAAAAAAATTAGATTGAGAAGTCTGCAATTTTTATATTATTTTATTATTATTATTATTTTATTTTATTTTTTTTGCTGTGTCGAAGAAACGAAAGTAAAAACAAGTTTAAGTAAGTTAGTATAAGTAGAAAGTTTGTGGCTAAGTTTAAGCTTAGATAGCCTTCTGAGTAGTTAGAACACCAACTTTAATCTTCTGTTTAAGAATTGAAGTTTTTGCTTTTTGTCTTTACATAAAACAGTTAGAACGTCAGTGAAAATTCGTAATCATAGAAATCCCTTTTATTCACGATGGATTTTATTTAAATAATTATTTTTGGTATTTGTTGGGATCGGCGACACCACCAAACTGGCTTGACCCGCGCTACACCGACCAGTTCGATCCTTACGCTTCACTTCATGTTTACATTTTTCGATAGTTCATTCCTATAACCTCACATGTAAACAATCACTTCTACAGTTTCAACTTTGGATTGTGTTGTTTAGTTTGTGTATATATTGATATTTAGACTTCTTAAATGTAAATAGGTGAAACAGAAGTTAACAACACGAGGATTAAGTGTTTTATAAATTCATGTTTTCTTATTTCATCTTATCTTATGTTTAAAAGTGTTACAAAACTTAAGAAGATTAATTTGTACATAGATTTGGTGTTAAACATATTTATATTTGTTCTATCAATTTAAGTGATAAAATTTAAAACTTGTAAAAGGGTTACAAAACTTAACAAGATTGATTTGTACATGGATTTGGTGTTTTATATATTTTCATTTGTTGTTTCAATTTCAGTGATAAAATTTCAGTATACATATTTTTTGAATGGATTCTTTGTCATCCATATTACTTTTTGTCCTAAAGTGAGACAGATTGTATAATTAATTCAATTAAACATATCAGTTTATAAATAAATGTGAGAAAGTATAGCACAGGTTTCATGTTTTCTTATTTCCACTTCCCTTGAGAAAATATAGCAGAAATCAACATCATCACTTTCAACTAGGATTCTGTCTTATATTATATAATGGCTTATAACATAGAGAATTGACAATGTGAAAATAATCACAGATTAAGAGGTACATGAAACATTACTATATAATTGTAGAACTATTGGTATAATGTTATAGATTAATGTGTTTTTAAAAAAAAAATTAGAAGCCTGATGATGGAACATTGTATCCGAAACATGCTACTAATGTTAAATAAATGGGAGTTATGCCAAATAAATATTTAAGGATTCTGTCTTTTTTATATTTATAATTTGTTATTTTCAGTTCTCTGACAGAAACTTCATCAGGAATTAACTTTACTGGTGGTTCAGTAGTATATTAATTTTTGAATAAATTAATATTAATTCAAAATTGATTTAGTGTCTTATATTTCGATATTTTCTTATTTCCACTTCATTATTTCCTTATTTCTCATTTTAATATTAGAAGGTAAACAGAAGTAATATTACTTTGAACAGGGATTTAGAGTTTCTCCGTAAATATAGGAGAATAACCTTTCCCCTCTAAAAGCAGCGACTAGAACATTGAAATAAATCGGAATACGGTTAGAATCGATAAAACTCTGTATTCTGGGGGCGTGTAGGGGTTGGTGTCGCCGATCCGAACAATTACCTTATTTTTTAGTGTGTAATATCAATATCTTGTTTTTATTATGATGTCTATTTTTTTATATTTATAAAAACTTAAAATGTTATATTATTATTATTATTATTTTAACAGCGGATACAGTAAAAGCATGTTAAAAGTCTTCAAGTAATTGGAATAATTATACAACTATAATTGCAAAAAAAAATATATTAGTTCATCTTGCTGGAGGAGACTCTAAATTTCCAATTCATTTACAAAAAATTGGAAACCAAGCAGAAGATATAACTGTAAATGAAGAAGTAGGTAAGATAGTATGGTCAAGGAGTTTATTTTTGAAATTTATTCAGATGTTTCAGATTTATTAAATAAACCTTACTAACGTTTGTACAAAAGAGCTATAATTTCACCTACAAATATTATGGCAAAATGAAAAATATACCTAAAACCTCAATCAGTTGAAATTATCTTCATAAGTAAAGTTCTTAACATCTGAGAGTGAAGCCACTACGGGTAGCCCAGTCAAATAAGGATTTCACCTAGGAAATGAACCAATGAAGCTGAATTTGTGCATATACCTTTGTTTTGGTCTTGTTTGGTCTAAATAAGTGGTAAAAAATCACCGATCTCAGCACATTAGCATAATTAGATATTCATAGTCAAAGGTCGCATAAATCAGTTTTTTTCAAATATCTCGATTTCTATCCATCGGCCATCGATTTTGTTTTTTATTTTTTTTATTTTTTTTTGTTTATTACGTTTTACGTCACTTTATGCTGCTATGGCTAATCGGACGATGCTACGGTGGGAGTCCTAAATTTTGCCTATCCAGGTATAATTAAGATAGGGATCTTTAACGAGTACCTGACACCGCACAGGCTCGGGACCCCCATTTTACGTCCCTTCCGAAGGACGGCATAGCTAAGGACTTTTTACTCCCTTTAAAAAATCCTAAGGTCATCCGCCGGGCTGCGAACCCATCAATCAAGAACATTACAAAACTTGTAGATAATAATATTCTCTATAATTTTGGTTCTATTAACTTTTTGTTAGGATTACCCGTTTTCGAGATATAGTACGGAGAAGGAAAAGCGGGCAACGGTTCGGACATACATTTGCTTCTAGTGCCTTCGACAATTATTTCTCAGAAATATTGTCAAAGGCACTAGAAGTTGTAGAGCATTAAATTTACTTTAATTTCAAATATACGTCTCTTGCACTTGAATCAAATGTTTGACAAAAAGTGAGGTAAAAATATTTTTTTCTCAATAATTATCGATTTTTAATAACGTATATCTTGAACACAGTTGAGAGTTGGACAAATATGTATAGAAACAATTTTATAGGAAATTTGATTAGCTTTAATTTCGATCGGTAGATTATTTTTCTAGAGTCCACGGTTTTTGAGATACAATCGAAAAACCTTAACATGGGACCTTCTCCCCTTCCCCCACCATAAACTGGGGATTCCCGTACCCCCAGGGACCGGGACTTTTAGGATATTTACCTTCTAACTACTCCTAACGAAGAAAGAAGGTCCCATGTGATCGGTGACTTGTATAAAAAACTCCTTAGTTGCTGTATAAAACTCCTTATTTGACTGGGCTGGGGTATGCTTGATACTTACGCAGCAATACAGTAATAATTTTTATTGTTCTTTTATGCTTAGAGAAGATGAGGATTGGGTGTTCCTTCAGCTTCGGGGTCGATGTGCAGGTGTTATGCGGGTTCGGCAAATTAGGTAGAGCAGTGGATCGATGTCGTTCATAATTATTTTTGCTCTATCAGAAATATTTCAAGTTCCATAGGGTACGTGTTTTTAATCAATATGATGAAATTAATTATCCTCTCTTTAAAAAAAAAAAAAAAATGTTGCAATAGAATGACGACACTTAGCAGTAGTTTTAATCTGACTCAGACGAAGTGGATATCACCGGAGGAGAAGCGTTCTTTAGACGGAGAGGCAGGGCGGGGGGGGGGGGGGGGTATAGAAGGGTGTTGCCATGGCAGCCGCCCCCCAAAAAACCCCAATCAAATCCCTGCTTTTTCTGACCCCTCCCCCCCCCCCCCTCCCTTAGTTTTTTCCCCGGCGGATATCGATCCGGCCACTCCCATCTTCACACCTCCTCGAGGTCCTTCTTAATCTCCTACATTGTCCATTCCGGATCCTTCGCTTCGGCTTGGCTTTGGCGGTCCGCGATCCGGAGGAGGATAAGTCTTTACTTGATCTTTCTTCTAGGCCAAGATTATCTTAATTATCTAAGATCAAGGGAAGGGAAGTATTGCAAATCTTCGGCTAATAAATCCATCGAGAAAAACGTTAAAAAAAAACAAAAAACTTTAAAGACAAGAAACTAATCGTCATTGTAATGGGGTGTATAAAAAAAAAAATGACCGTTTCTTAAACAAATATTTGTATTATTATTTCTTTGATATAAAATACAATTATTACTCAAAGTATAGTCCATTGTTATCTACCGTCATTACCCATCTGCTAGCCAATTGCTCGATGCCACGCTGATACCATTCCTTTGGATGGCTGTCAAAGAACTCTTGGACAGCATTTTTAACTTCTGCAAAATTATCAAATTTTTTTCCCATGAAAAAAATGGGCCATGGATCGAAACAAGTTGCAATCCGAAGGTGCGAGGTCTGGACTATATGGTGGATGAGGCAGGAGTTCAAACCCATGAAGTTCTGTAAACTTTTCTGCTGATTGTTGAAGTTCGTGAGGGACCAGTCTACAGGTTTTTTTTCACCTTCCCCATGGAGAGAAGATGGCGACTAACAGTATCTTTCGACACACCACACTCCCTGGCAAGCTCGCGAGTACTTGTGGACAGATTTGACTCAACAGTTTCCTTCAAAACCTCATCAATATCCATTAATGGCCGCCCGGAGCCCTTCTTCCTTTCCAACGCCGTATCTCCACTTCTAAATTTTTCAAACCAACGCCGCGCAGCGCGCTCTTCAAGGACACCTTCCCCTTCATATTTAATTATTTACGAGTTTCTTCAGCGGCTGTGAAATTTTTTTTCCAGTAATGTCTTAAAATTACGAGAATTTCGAAGAACACTGTCATGTTTCTTCATTAAAATAAATAACTGAACTGAGGCTTTTTTTTTTTAAGAAGTCCGGTGTTAGTAAACAAGCTTAGAGAATGGTTTAAAGGGATTATTAAGATATTTACAGACTTTTGAACTCTGGAATTTGATAAAACTCATTTTTTTTTATATGCCCTATTAGAATAATGCAACATTTACTAGAAAAGCGTTCGAAGCTACAAATAAATTAATAAAGACTTATTTGCATCAGACTAATTAAAACCATTTTGACAAACAGAGATGAGCTTTAAGGCTCCTCTAAACCTTCGAATTCTTTTCGAGTACAATCCTCTCAATCCAAAATTCTTGATGCTCCTTATTATGTTACAAATAAACTTATGCATGACGACATAAATGTCCCATATGTTGCAGATTTGGCCCAAACAAGATACCTATCCTTCCATGACAAGCTACATAGCCACTACAACCCACTAGTCTCCCAACTTGCTTCCCATTATATTCCCGATAATCTTTCTTGAAGTCTGAAAAGAAGATTGCCCCTAGGGACGAATAAGTTATAAACTTTAGTAACTTAGGCAGTAAGTTATAAACCGTAACTAGTTACATCGTGGGCCATGGCCAAGTTTAAGTTCAAATTTTAAAAGACTAAGACGACAAGAAACTGCCCGACATTACAGACTACTTCAACATTTACTAGACAAACGTTCAAAGCTCCCAATTAATTATAAAAGATTCATATAAATGACAGTGGTTAGACCTATTAGGACGTACGGAGTTGAGCTTTGGGGCTCCACTACACCAATTCATCTCGCATTCAATCCTTACAACCTTCGAAAAAATCCTCAATGCTCCTTAATTTGTCACCAATAAACTTATCCCTAAAGATCTTAATGTTCCATATGTTGCAGATTTAGCCCACACCAGATACCTATCCTTTCATAGTAAGCTCCATAACCACTCCGATCGGTTAGTTTCTCAACTTGCTTCCCACTCCATTCCTGATAATCCTCCGAGGCATCTGAAACGAAGATGGCCTAGAGACCTAGTGTAGAAGTTTTAATAAAGTGCTACTGAGGAGTAGTTCTTTCCAAGTTTTAACATGTTATTATAATCGTTGTCAATACATTTCCTTGATGTATATATTTTGTACAGTTGTAAATTTCAATAAATGTAAAAAATAAAAAATAATAAAAATTTCAGAAAATAATGAAAAAATATATATTTTTTTTTTGTCTGGTCAGAAACATTGAATATTTCAATCGTCAAATGTTAATATGGCGGATATGCAGATAAATATGCAATTATAGTTCACTTATGGTAAAATATGCTCGAATATGCAAAATAAAAATAACTCATATTGATTCCAAATGCCTCAAAACATATATATTTTGATAGATGTTTTTGTAGCCTAGAAGAAATATGAAAATGCATATATTTCTCAGTCCAAGTCATTACATAGATAGCCTCTATTAACTAAACTCACGGGTTTAATTTATTTCTTATGCCTTATCACTTCGTGATCATATTTAAACATGGAGTTAACAATAAACCGTAATCACAATATTTATTGCACTCTTGCTTTATTGTTTAATGAAATATCTATCAATATTACACTGCAGTATTGATATTTTAATAATATCAAATATTATGTATGGATAAGAGAAATTATTTTAACTAACCTCACAGTAATTTTTTTTTCCAACGGTAAGGTTATAAGAAAAATCTATCGATAAATATGGAAGTCGTAGTGAAGGAGCGAAATCGATACATGAGTGCTGTGTTGGTTTGCCGATTTTGGTGGAATCCTAGTTCCATGTCAATTTTTTATCTTACTATTTTCTTTATCTAATTCATGATTTTTTTTTTCAATTATTTTTTGAAATTTACAACTGTATATACAATGTAAAATATAATATATCAACCAACCTGATGACAGATAAAAATGACACTTGTTTTTAAAGCAACTACCCATTGGTAGCACTTGTTAAGGTTCTATATAATGAAGTACTATATTAGAAGGTCCCGAGGCCATCTTCTTTTCAGACACCTTGGAGGGTTATCTGGAATGGAATAAGAAGCAAGTTGAGGTACTAGTGGATTTGAATTAGAGATGGACAAGTCGATTCATTTAACTGAACGGAGGTGAATCGATTCTTTTTATCGATTCCTCGATTCATTCACCCTCCCTTCGCCGTTCGTTCGGTTACCCTTCCCCTCCCCCGCATTTTACTTTTATAACAGAAAAGGACACATTAATGTAGTCACTATTTTTACTTCTCTTTTAAGTTGGTTGAAATGTTCTGTATTTCACAATTTTAAAAAAGCATTTTGTGATCGAGTTTTAAATATGATTAACTTTTTTATAGTTCAAATTTTAATTCACAATTATTTGTATCTCTTATTATTTTACTATAGGTGCTAATAGAAAAAAAAAAAAGCGTACCTACCTTTTGGGGAATTCAGTGATAAATGTATTTTAATAAAGTTACCAATTCAATGAATCAACAACCAATCGAAGAAGCGTCGGTAAAATGGCTTGGGTATGGTTGGTAACAAGCAAGTGAACGTGAATCGTAGAAGGGATGAGAAAAAACACAAAAGAATCATGATGACGTAGGAACTGAATGAATCGTGGAAGAAAAGAATCATGGTGGCGTTGCAACAGAAACTGAACGAACGAATCATAGTCATCAAACCCGTAAGCTTTTAGTCTCTTCCTTATTATTCCCTAACATTGACTATGGTTGTCTGGTTTACGGTGGCCTCTCGACGGTTCTCGAGGACAGACTGAAGCGAATCATCAACTGCTTCGTCAGGTTTGTCTTCGGTAGTCCGAGGCGTTCCCATGTTTCCCACCTCTATTCCCAACTAAATTGGCTCTATCCCACTTTCCATAAACAATATTTCCATGGAACATTCCTATACCAAATTATCAATACCCTTCAACCTTTTTATATTTACAATAAGCTTCAATTCAGATCTGCAGCCAATCCAATACATACAAGATCCCGTCTTCCTGATCTGTATACCCCATCCCATAGAACTTCAACATTCCAACGCTCCTTCTTTTTTCGCTCACCAATCGTCTGGAACTCCATCCCTCCTCACATCAGACAAGCTAAATCCCTGAAAACATTCAAATATTTATATTTCCAATACCTCCTTCTCATCCAGACTGACGCTTGCTAACTATCTAACTACTTAGTCAAAAATTATTATTACATTGCTGGATTCAGTTCTGGAATAATTGAGATTCCTTTTAATAAAAATTTCACTTTCCATGAATATAACATTGGGTACTTCTATTGTACATACAAATCTAATCATTGTACCAAAAGATTTTTCTATATTATTTTATTTTATATTTTTCTCATTTAATTTTATCTCCTCTAATCTGTAGAATGTTATCTTCTTTTCTTTTCTTTTTATTTAAATATCATCTATGTACATAGTGTCATTAATGTATTATTGTTTTTCTTTCTTTTTTTCTTTTCTTTTGTATCTCATTATGTCTCTAACCAGATTTAATTTAGTTATACCTGCACTTATATTTTATTCTTAAGGGACTTTGTCCCAGAATAAAATTATTTAAAAAAAAAAAAATAATAAAAAAATAATCATGGTAGTGCTGTAACAGAAACTGAACGAATCGAAAAAAAAGAATCGTAAACTGAACGAACAAATCGTACTTGTCAAACGTTTCTCGATTCCTTTCACTACTCAACTGAACCGCGATTCTTTTTAAGGAATCGTAGGTCGATTCGATTATTTTACTGAATCGGTTCCGGTGAATCGATTCACCGTTCACTTGCCCATATCTAATTTGAATGGTTGTGGAGTTTGCTATGAAAGGATTTATATCTGGTTTGAGCTAATTCAGAAACGTAAGGTATATTAAGGTCTTTGTGGATAGGTTTGTGAAGTTAGAAGCATTTAGGATTTTTCTAAGGATTTTGGATTGTAATGATTGAATACGAGATGAGTTTTTCATGATTTAGATTTTAAAAATACTTTCTATCAATCATTGATAAAATCCAAGAGTGTAAACCGATTCTGTTCCCTGAGGGGGCTAGCGTTAGGAGCGAGCACAAACAGTTTCTATTACAGTAGCACATCCGTGCCCTACAATTTATGGTGAAGATGTCCTGAGGCTGATGGGATGGTCTATTCCGGGTCGCAGGACCTCGACCCAGGTGATGGCCATGTTTTGCCGGAAGTTGGAAGGTTTTTGTCCGAATAGAAGCATTAGGCGCTACAAGGGGGACTAACTAGCGCTGTTCCCAACCAAATGTGCCAGAGTTCACACATTGGCCAGCTAGCATCATCAAGCCAGTGGCTACCGGAAGTAGAGGTAGGTAGGGGTACCTCTTTAGTGGGGATGGTGCAGCAGACTGCCTGTCTGGAGCGATCGGTGCCCTATGTATCTTAATGCCAATTTGTTTTTTATTAATTGTTGAAGTCCCCGCAATCCTGGCAGGGTCGGTCTTTTTAATGAGGCTCCAAAAAAAAAAAAAAAAAAAAAAAAAAAAAGGTTCCGAATACCAGTATTTGATAAAATTGAAACCGCAGCCGAAATATACATGATATATTTCTATTAAAAAAAAAAACTAATTAACTATTTACAAGGCAATGAATTGAATAGCAAAATAACTAAATAATTATTGAACTCTGGCCACAACGAGATGTCAATGATCTAGATGGCTTCAATGAAAACAATCTTCAAGAATTTTGTCAGGAAAGTCCCTCATAATCCCGGTGCCGCTGAGGAGGAGGTCTTTAAATGATCTAAATTTTTTTTTCATCATTTATTGATATTTACAACTGTACAAAATAATATACATTTACTAAATGTGTTTATAGTGAATACAATGACATGTAATAACTCACTAGTAGCACTTCAATAAAAAATCTACACTAAAAGGTCTCTAGGCCATCTCCATAGGATTATCTGGAATGGAGTGGGAAGCAAGTTGGGAGACTAGTGGATTGAAGTGATAATGGAGCTTACTATTAAAGGATAGGTATCTGGTCTGGGCTAAATCAGCAACGTAAGGAACATTCAGATCCTTATGAATAAGTCTATTGGTGACAAAGTGTGGAGCATTGAGGATTTTTCGAAGGATTTTGAATTGTAAGGATTGGATGGTTTAGTGGAGCCCCAAAGCTCTCCGTACGTCCAAATAGGTCTAATCACAGTCATGTAAATTAGTCTTTTGTAATTAATAGGGAGCTTTGAACGTTTGTCTAGTAAATGTTGAAGTAGTCTGTAACGACGAACAGTTTCCCTTTCCTTTTAATCTTGTAAGTGGATTCCAAGTTAAACCATTGTCCAGTTGGAGTCCTAGGTAGTGGATCTGTTCAACAAGGATCAGTGGGATATCAATAAAGGAAACTGTTGGACAAGAAGTCGTAGGTTATTTGAAGGGATTTGTTTGGCTTTATTTTAATTCTTCAATTTCGACACAAGGGTGATGAAATGAGATTGCAGTGACTGGAATGTAATGAAGGGATCATCATTTACTGATACCACACATGTGTCATCAGCGTAAGTGGTGAGGACGGTGCTGATTTTTTTATTATTAAAAAAAAATATTATAACATCCGCCATAACTACTTATTTTCCATTTACCATGTTGCATTACAAAAAAAATATATACGTATCCTTGATAAATTATTCTGAAGCTGAAAACGTAGTTATCCTGTTTTTAATATGTTTTCTATGAAGACAAACTTTAAGATCCTGGAAGAAGGCGAAGACTACTTAAGAAAACATGCTAAGAATATGGTTTGATGGAGCATTACGAACTCCTCGGAAAGGAAACACAAACCATCCCTAATGGACCTTTATGTTCTAACAGAGGCTGCAAAAAAAATTCAGTTTGTCGATTCTGGATACAGAGGCTGCGCTGGAGTGTTAGGGATATCGGCTGGATAGCACCTGTCCAGGAAGCAGGCACGAGTCCCCTGTCTCTTTAGTGAGGAAGCTTATTAGTCCGTGTAATTATTATATTTAATATAGTATAATAATAATAAGGGAGAGTTTTAGGATAATGTGTAATACAGGGTGAGTATCTCTTAGTGTAAAAAAAAAAAATTGGGTGAAACTAGATCAAAAATGTAGTAAAATGCCGCAGACCTTACCTTTCTATTCCAATCCGTTGCAGATGTACGATAAACCAAAGACTTTTTTGAGGAAACCACGTCTTTTTTTCATAAAAGCTGCAATATCTCCACTTTGTTTAAAATTTTTCAATTTTGACAACATTTTCGAATTTAGCATTAAATTTTCTATAATAGCTGAGTGCCTGTAACCTTGAATTTTACAAACTTGGTATCTAAAGAACAGCTTGATCTTCACCTTATTTGGGAAAGTCACAATGTCGTATTTACTTCAACGCTCACCGTTTTTCGAAAAACCTATCCACAAAACGTCAAATCTCACAAAAACTTGCAAATTTAATTAGCTTTCGAATGATATGTTAAACATATTGATTTTATTTCAATTTCATTGATAAATTTACTTTTGAAACCGAAAAAAGATGGTGTTCTCATTTGGCATACAAATCAGCTACTTATTTAAATAAAACATTATGACAATCTCTTAATGGAAATGTACATTTTAAACATAATAAACTGTTCATTGGAATAAAAAGCAAAGAAAAAAAATTATTGTTTAATAGAAAATAAAGGAATGAACCTGTATAATAAAATAAAAAAAATGAAAAATCTCAACCAAAATATATAGTATTAATTAATTTAATATTTATCTATTTTTAAGCTGGTGACACGTGTTATGAGTAAATAATTTTTTCATTGCATTTCGATCACTCCAATCTCATATCAAAAAGCTTCATTAATGGTTCCAAAAATAGAGGATTAAAATACTTCTAAACAAGTCCCATCAAATAACCTTCATCCCTCGCCGTAAACGTACGACTTCCTGTCCTACGGTATCCCTTAACGATATTTCACAAATCAACTACTTTGGATTCTATCTGGACAAAGGTCTTACTTGGTATTCAAATATGAGAATTAAAAGACAGAAAATTCTTGACGTTTCCGATTACTCTAACATTTACCATACGAGCGTCCAAAGCTTCCAATTAATTACAAAAGACTCATTTAAATGACAGTAATAAGCTTTATTTGGACATACGGATTGAGCTTTGAGGCTCCACTAAACCTTCCAATTCTAAATCCAAAATCCTTCGTAAAATCCTCAAGATTCCTAATTATTTCACAAATAAACTTATCCATGTTCCACATGTTGCTGATTTGGCCCAAACCAGATACCTATCCTTTCATAGTAAACTCATAGAAATTTAATAAATAATAAACGAAATTTTAAAACTAAAATCGGGTATACTTGAGTACTTATTACGTTTAAAATAAATTATTTTTCAAGATATATATTAAAAAAAAGTTATTTTATATTAAAAAAAAAAGGCTTAGGAACTTCATGTATCAATCCACACATATAAAAGTATAAGAATTTCTAATAAATTATTTTCTGAAAGTTAACTATTGGAAATAAGCCACAGTGAAGCACATTAGGAAAAACTGTTAGCGTCAAACAAATGCTAGAGAAATGTGTTTGTTTGCTCATTAGGTTTGCATTTTACTGACTGGATACCGTTAGGGAATGTGCTTCATGAGCTCAAGAATAGAAAACAGAAAACGAAACTATTCCTTAACAGTTGGCAGGAAATCAGTGATATGTTTGTATTTAAAAATAATAACAGAGACAACCCTGTGATTGTAAAAGTTCTAGAATTCAGTTTTACTAATTGTAAGTATATGGATTATTTTAAGGTCACTACCGACTTTGGAAAATAAAAATGTTTAACTTATTAAATACTAGCTGAAAGTACCCCGCTCCGCTACGGTTTAATATCATTAGGATGAAGACAACTTAAATTAGTAAAAGTTAAGCTTAACGTTGATAATTATTATTACTTAATTAAACCTGAACAATTCCATTCTTAGAATAATTTCAATAAGTAAATTTGACAATTTGCAAAAGTTAATTTTATATTATTTTGATAGCCCTCCAGTGAAGCTTCGAGGTAGCACTACCATTTTAACCAGCTCTGATACCAGACCATCAGCTCTTCTTATGGCATACTTTAAGTGAATATAGTCTCAACTTCTCAACTTTTTTGAAGAAAGTTTAGTCTTTCTGTTTCTATTTTTGCGTACATATCAAGCATAAATTGGTTGAGGAGATTACGAAATTAAAGTAAATAAGGTTCTTCACCTCCTCGCTCCACTAACATTTAGGCGTAAAAATCAGCTGCAGACACAGATTTCTTAAGTGATGTATTGGAGTTTGGGTCACGCTGAGGGATGTTAATACTGTACATTTCTTCTCCATGGTAGAACATGATACGATACTAAAGAGAATCATACACTTGGTAGAACTATTGATTCTTTATCTTTTTTTGTCCCTATATCGAACTGGCCTTACATGTCATCACCAGAGAACATAAGTCTTTTAACCTCCTCTTTACGAAACATAAGTGTAAGTTTTTAATAGCTTCTCTTCACGAAACAAACTCAAACTTGTAAGTTGTTAGTAACTTCTGCAGCAACCATGAGTTCACAGATGACCTTAGGATTTTTTAAAAGTACCAATATCATAAAAGGTTTCGACATCGATCGATATTTTTGTTCGTGTTTACATAAAACTATAAGGAACTTAAACGGTGGTCAAAGCTTACGGCTTAAAGATCTAACCTATTTTTTAACTTAGCTTATCTCCAAATACCATATGATAATTAATCTTTTATTATTCACCCAATAAAAATTGAAATCGCATTTTTCGCAAATTAGCCGCGATCCAGGCCGATTTTTTAAAATTCCTTTCTTAGCGAGCACCTACGGCCCTAGAGGAATCTACTTATCGAATTTCATTCCAATCCGTTCGGTGGTTTCTGAGATTTCGTGTTAAGTGAGTGAGTGGTATTTGACAAATATATAATAGAAAAACAAAAAAAACTTAATTCCTCCCTGACTGTGAAAAACAAAAGATCACGGATATATCTATCTAGAATCAACTACTTTTACCAATTTACATTTTAGAATTAAAAAGATGAAAAACTTAAATTAATTATTAAATTAAATTAACAATTGAATGGGTCCGCCGAAAAACGTTCTAAGCGACAAAAGTTCTGAAGTAGCAATTTCAAAGATTTTAAAATACAGTGGACCCTCGTTATAACGCGGGTTAAGGGGAAATGAAACCTCCCCCGTTATAGACGTACCCGCGGTATAACGAGGGCGGAAGTATGAATTATTGGCAGTCAAAAAATAATGAAAATGTACTCTGATATAAACTCGGGCAACAACTAAAAGAATAATACACAGTTTTTAAAAAGGGAGTGAGGGGATTCTATGAAACAAGAAGGCAGGAATAGACAACTTCTCCGTACGTCATCTAGGTAGGTTACCGGGAAGATATTCAATCGACATTGTCTAAGCAACACATTTCGGCTTATTTCCAGGACGACACAAGCGATGTACCCACTCTTTCCTAAAGTATTTTTTTTTAAATTCTAATAAAAATCAAACTTTAAAAAGTTCTAATATTGAAACAAAAACAATGAAACTTGGTTAGACAATCGTAATTCATTCTAAACGTCCTATTTAGTTTTACTTCCTACATTAACAACCAGTTATAATTTTTTTCCTTTACAAATTCCTTTTAATGTTCAGTAAAATTAGTAATGTGTTAAAAAAAAAATTAACAAATGTAACTTAATTTTCCGAGTTCCCTTTTTCCCAGAACTTATTAAACTTTGGAACCTTTTCGTTTTTTTCTCTAGTTTTTATGACTCAATTTTCTAATGAATTGTTTTTAAGTTTTCTATTGTTGGTTTTAAAACCATAATACGATGTAACCTTATTTTTTATTAATTTTAATTGAATCAGGATCGAGACCGGAGCTTGACCCGCGTTATATCCGAATCCGCGGTATAACGAGCCGCGTTATACCGAGGGTCTACTGTATATAATAGTGCGCCATAGCATGATATAGTTCTCCATGATATCATTATACATCTAAATATAATAAATTAATTTTTTTTTTTCAATTTATATCAATTTATTGAAATTTACAACTGTACAATTATATACATTAAGTAAATGGGCTGACAATGATTACAATGACATGTCAAAGCATGTAAAGAACTACTCATCAGTAGCACTTCAGTAAAATTCTGCACTAGAAGATCTCTAGGCCATCTTGTTTTCAGACGCCTCGGAGGATTATCGGGAATGGAGAGGAAAGCAAGTTGAGAAACGAATGGATTTGAGTGTTCATGAAGCTTACTATGAAAGGATAGGTATCTGGTATGGGCTAACTCAGCAACATATGGAACATTAAGGTCTTTATGGATAAGTTTATTTGTAACAAAGTAAGGAGCATTAAGAATTTTTCGAAGGATTTTGGATTGTAAGGATTGGATACGGGAAGAATTAGAAGGTTTAGATGAGCCCCAAAGCTCAACTCCATATGTCCAAGTAGGTCTGATAACTGTCATGTAAATGAGTCTTTTGTAGTAAAGCGAAAGGTTTGAGCGTTTGTCTAGTAAATGTTGAAGAAGTCAACGAGCTGTTCCCTGTCGTTTTAATCTTGTATGTGGATTCCATGTTAAACGTTTGTCCAAGTGGAGTCCTAGGTAGCGGATCTGTTCAACAGGGATTAGTGGAATGTGATTAAAGGATACTGAAGGGCAGGGGGTCGTAGGTTTACGACGAAGGGTAAAGGTTATTTGGTGAGATTTATTAGGATTTATTTTGATTCTCCATTTTTGACACCATTCTTGAAGGTTTAGGATACGGGATTGGAGTGTTTGAGAGGCAATTAAAGGATCATTGTTTCCTGATAACACACATGTGTCATCAGCGTAAATGGTGAGGACAGTGGTAGGATGAGTTGGTATGTCAGCTGTATACACCGTATAGAGGATTGGACCTACGATACTACCTTGAGGATCACCAGCAGATTGGGTACAGAGGGAAGAATAGGAAGATTTGTGGTTTACTTTGAAAGTTCTATAACTGAGATAGGAACGGATAATTAGGAATTATGTTGAAGGAAGGAATTTGCGGAGCTTGTAAAGCAGTCCTGGGTGCCAGTTCAAAAGCCTTAGTCCAGTAAAATAAGGCTCCAAATATGTCATAATTTACATATTTTGGCAAAACGTACACATTTAGGTGCTAGCATGGGTGGTTTACAGGATTTAATATAATTTATATATATATATATATATATATATATATATATATATATATCATCTGATAGCGAATTTAATCAGCTTTGAAATAGAAAAAAAAAATTTAGGATCGAATAAATATTTGAGGAGTTAGAGCGACAAATGTGCCAAAAAACACTTGGATTTTACAACAGTACGTTTTTATCAGCGAGCTGGCATTTTACGGCGTTTGATTAAAACTTCATTTATAGATTCTTATAGTAAATTTAATCAGGTTTAAGATGAAAAAGAGTAATGTTTTATCGGACAAATAGTTTCAGAGTTATAGCCAAAAGAGTACGACAAACGTGTTTTCGCGGAGCTGTGGGAATGACGACATATTGGCCAATTTCTCCATTTTTTCCCAATTATGTATTTTTCTGGATTTCTTTTTTTCATTATGTAGGTACTAGTTCCAGCTAAAATTAATATTTGAAGACTTTCTTCGAAAAATGCTTCGTTATCGTGTTATGGATAAAAAAACAAACAAAAATTACTTTTTTTTTGGCGGTTTTGAATATGAAGTCGATGGTTGCCGTGGTAGCAAACTTCAGATTCGGATTCAACACCCCAAAAAACATAAAGATCCGTTGAGAATAAAAGTTCCGCAGTTTTTTCTTCGGCAAACCCTTATTTTACTGGACTACTGTTCTACGTCGAGAAAGGCTCCCGTGCAGTACAGTCCGCGATCTAATGCTGAGGAGACCACGTTCACCACACGATGACATTGCTTGATCCTGGAGTGTGAATCCAAACTGGTGATCTGGGATTACATGATGGGAATCTAGGATAGGATACAAGCGTTTTAAGATTAGTTTTTCAAGGATTTTACCCATGATTGGCAGAAGGGAAATAGGGCGGTATGAGGATGGGAGCTTAGGTGGCTTTTTGGGTCTTAGAATCATCTTAACTATAGATAATTTTCAAGAGTCAGGAAAATATGTGGTACGGAGCACAGCATTATAGGTTTTGGGATTTGGGATGTAATTGGGTCGTGTACAAGGGCTTTATTTGAAGGTAATCTGTGAATGATGTTTGATATTTCTGAAGGATGGAATGCTTTGAGGGGAGGAGACATTTGGAGTGGGATATTTAGTTCTGCTTCTATATGGTGAGTAGGATTAACGATATCAGGATTAAATTAATATTTAAACATAAAATCTAACCAACAAAGTTAACAACAACTTTAGATTATTATTTTCTTTCACTGATTATTCAAAATTTTATGTTAGTCGCTTAGAATGTTTTTCGGCGGACCCATTCAATTAATGATTATTCGAAATAAACAAAGTCTTGACCAAGATTTAAATCCCTGATTTTGCTCTGTCGTGTTTTTTAACTCCTGACCATAGATGGATGATTTTGTCCAATTCTTCACTTCTTTTCCCCTTTTTTTTTAGTGAGAGCGATAAAGGAAATTGATAGGGAAAACAAAACCAAAGTAAAAATTGGTTCACTGATATCAGGAGAGTTCGGAAACACTAAAGGACTTCTTCAAGGATGCTGCATGTCTCCGACTCTGTCTAAGATATATGTTGATAGATATCTAGAGAATTGGTCACAAAGATGCTGCAAAATGGGAATCCTAATGAAAAATACACATTTATTTCAGCTACTATTTGCTGATGAGCAGGTAATCATTGCCCAAGATAAATTTGATATTACATTCATGTTCAGAAAACTAACCGAACAGTATGAGAGATGGGGGCCTATAGATAAACTATGAAAAGACAAAATATATGTCAACAGAAAACGATGAGGTAAGTGACCCAGTTCTAACTAAGTTAAATAGGGTCAACCAATTCTGTTATCTAGGCACTATTCTCGAAATAGGAGAGCGACAGAAGAAGTGAAAAAAAGAATAACAGGTGGACGGAAGGCTATCGGAATGTTAAATTCAGTCCTTTGGAGTGCCAACATATGTGCCAATGTCAAAAAAATAATATGTAAGGCCCTGGTAGAAAGCATAATGCTATAGAGCTCAGAAACATGACCTCTAGAAAAAATGCAAGGCAAAAGATTTCTGGCTGTGGAGATGGATTTTTGGAGATCAGCAAGAATCTCAAGGATTCAACGAATCCAGAATGAGATCATAAGAGAAAGAATGGAAGTTAAGAGAAATATTCTGGAGGAAATGGAGGGAAGGGGACTGAGATGGTTCGGCCATATTAAAAGAATGGAGAATAGAAGAATCCTCAAAATTGTTTATGAATAGGAAGCAGAGGGGAGGAGAAGGAGAGGTAGGCCTCGCATCAGGTGGAGAGATGTTGTGGCTGAAAGTATGGTGCGGTGGGGACTAATGGAAGAAGAAGCAATGGACAGAGAGGAATGGAAGAACCGGCTGAGAGAAGAGTTTGGTTGAAGGAAACTTCGAATAGCGAAGAAAAGTCCTTTCAAAGAAGAAGAACAAAGTCGAGAAAAAATAGCGGTTTCAATCGTGACTTTTTTTTCATCCAAACGAATATAGCTTCTAAACGGTATGGTCTTAGCGACAAATATTATATAATGAAAAATATTCTCCATTAAATTGCTGACTATCGACGTTTCATCAAAATTTTGATGAGAGCAACATCAACAGTGCTAGAGCCTGTAAAAATGATACATTTTTGAATGTGAAAAAAACGCCACACCAAAAAAGTATGGAGCCCTGCTAAAAGACGTATCCACGACAAAAAAAAAAACTTAAACTTGGGACATATCATCCACTAAGAATTATATAAATGTGCAGTCAAATGATACAGCAGTCTCGCTACAATAATTTCAGACGAATATAATAATATAATTAAGAAATGAGGCACGTATATATAGAAAATAGTAATTACATATAATTTAATTAAATGTAAGAAAATCCCGAGGCCTTCTCCTTTTCAGAAGGTTGGAGGATTGCCGGGTATGGAATTTGAAGCAAGTTGAGAAACAACTGGTTTTGGGTAAGTAGTTAATTATGAAAGAAAATGTATCTGGTTCAGTGACATATGGGATATTAAGATCATTGTGGATCAGTTCATTGTGAAAAAAAAAAATAGGACTATCGGTTAACGACGTAAGAAGCATTAAGGATTTATCGAAGGATTTTGTTTGGATTGGATTCAGAAAGAATTCGATGGTTTGTAGGAAAACCATTACTCTATACCGTACAGCCAAATAGTTATGATAGTGGTCATATAGAAGAGCGTTTGTAGTGAATTAGGAGATTACAAGGTTTTCAAAGTGTAGGAGCAGTAGAAATCGAGGAGGATTCAAATACGTATCTTTGTTCCATATGAACATATAACTTAAAATAGAATACTGAATATAAATTAAAAAAAAATAATGAACAATAATTACCATATGATTATGGAAAAATAAAGAAAATACGATAGAAATAATGATATATAAGTAAGAAAAGATTAAGGAAGGAAAGAAATTACAAATGCACGAACGTTGATAAGAAAAAATATTTACAAGTATTATAAATACACACTTAGGGGTATACACCCATATAAACTGGAAAATAAACATATAAAATGCAATAATAAGAAATAAATTAATTATTTCAGTATAATGGAAAGAAAAAAAAAAAAAAAAAAAAAAAAAAAAAAAAAAACCATGTACCACTTACAACCCATGAAGGATCTGGGGTTCAGTACTTAAGTAAGGCTGTACTGTTACTGGGCCAACGGTTGTGAAAGGAAGTGATTTGACTAGAATTCACGCTCAACCGCCCGGTTTTTTCTCCAATTAAGGGTATCCACTTTTTTAGAGGCTGGGTGTGCCCCAGGAGGTTCTCCTGGGCTCTAATTCGATCAACAACCGAAATAACAGAATATAAATTTTCTGCTGTCAGTCGGACTCGAACACGGGCCCGGCAGTATGGTAGTCAAGCGATATTGGAAAATAAATTACTTAAATGAATAAAAAAATTAAATAAATATATAATTAAATAATTATCTATTCAATTTGACCAAATTAATTGTTCATTATAACTCGTATTGGCTGTTGCCTGAATGGAATGTGAAGTCTTGGGTTCTTGGTGAGGATGTACTGTAATTGGGCTAAAGGTTATGAAAGAAGGAGATTAGCCTAAATCACGCTCAACCGCTAGATTGACCCAATTAAGGATACCCAATTTATAGAGGCCGGGTGTGCCGTAGGAGGTTCTCCCAGCCTCGAGTCAATCCATGGCTGAAATGACAGAAAATAAATATTCTGATTTCAGCCAGACTAGAACTCGGAGCTTTGCAGTCTAGTGCCATACCCACTGAGCTACCGTGGCTTCCGAATTATATTTACATTCAAACAATTTATAAGATTAAATATTAAAAACAAATAAATTCAATAAAAATACTCACTGACTCAACCAATGTGTTGAATGCGACCCATTTCCGATATTGTGGGACCTAGAACATTTGAACCATCTCGAACATGAAAGCTCACTAAGGCGAACATTCCCTACTGAAGCATAGGAGCTTAAACTTATCTTTAGAGTGTTTTCAAGGACTGTTGATAAAACTTAATTTGACTAACAGATTTTAACCGTTACGTTATTATTATAGTTTTTTTTTCCAAAAAATTTCTCTCAATTGTGTAAATATTTGTGGGATCTGTCTAATTAGAAAAAAAATAATAAGAGATTATAAATTAACAAATATTTATTTTATTATATTTTATAGCTGATGTATCAGTCTCAACATTAACCCTCCAAGGAAGAGGAAAGTTTCTTTTTATCAAAATAAGATTTTGTGAATATTTCTTTGTTAATGGACATGCTAAAATTCAGAAGTAATGTTTTTAAAAAATCAGACTCACTATTTGCTCATAATTGGCCGTGTTCGTATTCCCAAGATGATTTTTTTAGTAAAAAAAGGATTATATTTTGGAATTTCATATTAGAAATGCTTTTTTTATCATAATCTATTTTTCATTTTAAGTCATATATACCCTTCAAGGCGCCTGAAAATAAGATGGCATCGGGACCTTCTAATATAGTGCTTCGTCATGTAGAACCTTTATAAGTGCTACCAATGGGTAGTTGCTTTAAAAACAACGTTGACGTGACGTGTCATTTTTATCTATGTCATCACATTTACTTGTTGTATTATATTTTTTGTATATACAGTTGTAAATTTTAATAAATAATAATAAAAAAAAAACTCATATATATAACAAACAAATAAAAAGTATTCATGATGATAAAAGAATGGTTGACTGGATGATGAATGGGGAAGAAGATAGTCAGGGATGCAGTCAAAGTAACACCACGTCAAAGAAGAATACTTTAATACGTGCCAACGTTTCGACCTGCGTTGCAGGTCTTCTTCAGGGCCACCGAACCACACTCTTCTTTGACGTGGTGTTACTTTGACTGCATCCCTGACTATCTTCTTCTCCAAAAAGTATTCATCTAATACAGAAATGATAATTTTCTATGAAACCCCGCTAATCATGAGATACACAAACCTACACTCACTTTTCACACTAGGTGCGCTAAGACATTTTGCATGAATCTAGGGCACTTCGGTTAGGATTTCTTCCAACTACGAAGTGGTCTATCCTATCATAGCTTATATCCGCCAGTACTTGCTGACTATAGCCTATCGATTATTAAGATCCTGCGGAATGAACCTCATTATTTGAATGGATCTATCTATAATTGCCGAGGACACTAGTTCTAAAAACTTAAAAAATTATTACAAATCCATATTTATCTACATATTTTCAATAAAGAATGATTTTGATTGATCAAAAATTAAAAAATTTTGTCGTAAAAAAGACGGGCATGATCATAAGATCATAGTCATCGTAACGGACATTTTAAAACCTTCAGAATTATTATTTTTTAATAAAACTCACACTAGAGATATAACTATGTAGGGTCTAACTCTATAAAGCTATCAGTTTAAAAAAAAATTAACAAAATCATAACACTTATCGTAGGTGAAAATCTATTTTCAAAATTTGACAAATTTTTTTTTTTCATATATCAATTTATTGAAATTTACAACTGTACAAATATGTACATCAAGTAAATGAGCTAATAACGATTACAGTAACATGTCAAAACTTGAAAAGAACTACTCATCAGTAGCACTTCAATAAAAATTTTACCCCAGAAGATCTCTAAGCCATCTTCTTTTCAGACGCCTCGGGAATGGAGTGGGAAGCAAGTTGAGAAACGAATAGATTTGAGCGGCTATGGAGCTTACTATGAAAGGATAGGTATCTAGTTTGGCCTAACTCAGCAACATATGGTACATTAAGGTCTTTATGGATAAGTTTATTGGCGACAAAGTAAGGCGCATTTAGGATTTTTCGAAGGATTTTAGATTGTAAGGATTGGATACGAGATGAATTGGATGGTTTAGTAGAGCCCCAAAGCTCAACTTCGTACGTCCAAATAGGTCTTATCACAGTCATGTAAATAAGTCTTTTGTAATGAATTGGGAGGTTTGATTGTTTGTCTAGTAAATGTTGAAATAGTCTGTAACGACGGGCAGTTTCTTTTGCCTTTAAAGGGTTTTTTCTAATGTGAGAAATGGTTTAATCGTCACAGTTTCGGTCCCAAATCAACAGTTGCTCCTCTTTGGGAAAGTCTCCATAGGTAAATGCGAATATAATAAAGTTGGAAGAGCAGGGTGTCCTTTGAGAGGGGGCACGTTTGGTGTGATCATATTGACAAGCCAGTCCTTGGAGGGTTAATGATGATAATCAGGACATATTATAAAGGAGCAGAAATATAAGGAGAAACAAAAGAGGAAATGGGTTTGTTTGTTTTATTTAACGTCACTTTATGCTGCTATGGCTAATCGGACGATGCTACGGTGGGAGTCCTAAATTTTGCCTATCCAGGTATAATTAGGATTGGGATCTTTAACGAGTATCTGACATCGCACAGGCTCGGGACCCCCATTTTACGTCTCTTCTGAAGGACGGCATAGCTAAGGATTTTTTACTCCCTTTAAAAAATTCTAAGGTCATCTGCCGGGCTGCGAACACGCGATCTTGGGTTTAGTAGGTTGCTATGCTAACCACTACACCACAGGTGACTTACACTACACCCCCAAATGGGTTTGTCCGGAAACTAATGCGTTTTCAAAAGAAAATTACAAAAAGGACCACGTTTAAGCTACCAAGTTAGCCACCTTTACACTTTTCTCTTTCCTATCTTCTGCCGTCCATTTTCTCCCCTGTCTTTTTGGAGCTGTTTTGACTTAGAAGCCTTCCCACTCTTTAATTTTGTTTCTGTAGCTTGTTCTGTCTTCAATTTCTTCTTTATTTAAGTCAATTTCTTTTAAATCTTCATGTACCTTCTAAAGCCAATTGGTTTTACCTTTTAATCTTTCAAAATATACAATTTTTCTTGTTAATCAGCTTGTAGCTTGTCTTTGTATGAGCATATAGAACAATAGTCTCCTATTCCTAATTGCAACTTTTATTTTTTCTTCTTTTTCTTCTTCTTCTACTGGCTCAACAGGCTCTGATGCTGCCCTTGGCCTGCTCAACGATTGCCGTCCATTTTCCTCGATCAGCTGCTTCTGAGATAGGGATCCTCAGCTGCCGCAGATCCTTTCCTACGCCATCCTTCCATCGGCCCTTTGGCCTACCGCGTGGGCGCTGGCCATCCGGCACATTTCTGTAAACCCTACTGGTTACTCTATTTTCATTCCTCCTCACGTGGCCCAACCATTTTAGCCTCTGTGTCCTGATATGAGAGGAGATACTAATGTCTTGGTAGATCTGAAGCAGTTCACTATTTTTCCTTCGTCGCCATTGACAATTCTCACACACAGCCCCCAGAATTCTCCTAATGACTACTCGTTCAAACCTATCAAGTAGGTTGACATTTTTCTTGTTTAGGGTCCAGGTCTCTCCTCCGTATGTGACTACTGGTCTTATCAGGGTCTTGTAGAGCATAAACTTGGTTGAACGGCTGAGAAGTTTGCTTCTGATTAGCCTTGAGATGGAGAAATAGGCTTCCTCTTCCAGGTTAACATTAATAGTAGAGCCGAGGTATTGGAAGCTTGTCACTATTTCAAAACTGTAGGTGCCTATTACACAGTGGCTCAGCCTCCGGTCTAGCCTTTTGTTCAGAACTAAGACCTTGGTCTTCTCCTCGTTTACGTGTAGGCCAATCTTCTTTGCTTCAGCATCCATTGCTTTTATTTTATTTTTTCTACATGTTTGTATATATCCGAGTTACTTCTTAATTTTGAAGTTTCTCCACTGTTTTGTTTCCTAATATCTTACTCACAATCATTCTTCCCGTTTTCCTGGTTTCTTCATTTTATTTTATTTTTCCTAAAATTAGTGTTTCAGCTGCATATAAACATTCTGGCAGAATAATGTCTTGTAATGACGAATTTTTGTGTTTCTGGACAGTGATTTTTTATTGTAAACATCTTTAGTTGAGTAAAATGCTAAGTCTATCTTTTGCAATCTCGCTCGTAAATATTCTTTCTCACCTCCATTAGGCTGGATGATTTCTCCTAGATCAGACAAGGACAAACTTTTTAAGGGGAGGGCCGGATGAAATAGAAAAACATCTAGGCGGGCAGAAAATATTGAACAAAACAAAGTTTTACAAGTGATAAACTTGTAAACGGTAGAAAACTTGCAAAAAGTTATAAAAATGTATTATTTTTTAAAAGAGAATGAAGGCATAGTTGACAGATGAAACTGTGACTGAGCATCTAAAAGTTATTCTTTTGAATTCCACATACCGACATGCGACAATACCGTAATTAAGACGCAACAAGAAGAAAACAAACATTCTATTCTAGCTGTGAAGAAAATAAATTTTGTCTTATGTATAATTGTGTGTGACCATGTCGTGGGCCGGATTGGCTAGCCCTAAGGGCCGCAATTGGCACGCGGGCCGTACTTAGCTCATCACTGTCCTCGATACTTAAATTTGTTTGTTCAGAATAACCACTTTTATTTATCAATAAATTTATTGATTTTCAATAAATTTATCAATATTTATCAAATTTCCTTCATTCCTCTCAGTACATTTCTCCAAAAATTATTGGCTCCTCTGAATGAAATACTAAGTTTTTAGTAACTATTTTTTTAAACATTTCTGATTCTAGTGGTAGGATTAAAAGAGAGTAACCACCCATCCATTAGAAAATTTCTGAATAAATCGAGAGAATCTAACAATCGAGAATAAGGTATTTCGGGCGGGATACGAGAATCCCCTCCTTCCCCCTCCCTCCGTGGATCCATGCCTGCCTCTGTATCCGACATTTTATTTTATTGCCCCTTAAAAATAAAGTGTCAAATACACTTAGTATTTATGTAAGCAGGAAGGATCAGTTATACAACCAATTATTAGGAGACTGACGCCGAAGGAGAGTGCCTGACCTGACCTGAAGAAGCGGTAGGTATCCTAACTGGAAAAGGGGCAAAGAGGATGGGCCCTTTGCAGTTCTTTAGCTAGGATTACAATCCCACTAACAACAGTCTTCCTTCTTTCTCGGAAGACTGCACAAAAAGGGGTCAATGAACGGCTAGCATAGCTGTTGTTACTTAAAATAATATATGGCGCGTTTGTATTTTTGTAAAATATTTCTTTGAACGAGAAACGAAAATATACTTACTAGCAACCTTCAGCCAAACAGAAGAAACCCCTCATCAAACAAGTTTGCTTCGAGTAAAGACTGTAGGTTTCTAATGATTTCTTTAGAATTTAAGCACGAAGATCGAAATCTTCACCTTAAAAAAATAAAAGAATAATTAAACTCTAAAAAAAAAGTATAGAGAAGTAGATTGTTGGGGTAAGCAGTCATAATAGATACACAGCAACTAAAAAATAAGGTTTTTAATTTGTAATGCCAACGTTTCAACATGCATTGCAAGCCTTCATCAGGGCTAGAAGTAGAAAACAAACAAAAACTAAATTGTAGAGAGTATAAAAAACATGAAAAGAAAATGAAAAGTCTTTACTCTTATATGTTAATTCTTTTCATACCTTTGTTTTTTGTACTCTCTACAATTTAGTCATACCTTTTTGTTTGTTTTTTTCTTCTTGCCCTGATGAAGGCTTGCATTGGAAGTTGAAACGTTGGCATTACAAATTAAAAAACTTATTTTTTAATTGTGGTGTATCTATCATGACTGCATACCCCAACAATCTACTTCTCTAAATAATTAACAGTCAACCATACCTTATCAATAAAAAAACTATAGCTAAAAAAACATTCCGAACTAAACCTATCTTAGACAAAATCTAATGATCTACATCTATTATTATCTAACATTTTTGGATTGGATTAGCCATTTTTGTGTTATAGATATCTTAAACATGATAAAAACTAACTTTTTAAGAAAGTTGGCTAAATTCGTTGATTCTTGACAACCGATTGCTTAAGAGTTGTTTTTAGACGTACAATTTCATATACTTTAATTTTACAAATAACACATTTTTCGATTTAAAGCATTTTCGTATATGTTTTTTGCAGAAATCTGAAAAAGTGCAAAAATGTTGGGTTTTGTTGTCCCCCAAAAAATTTCCCCTTATCAAATGTAGTCACATTTTGGATATTTTATTCTCAGGACCCATCTGGACCATACTGCATCATAAAACCTACAACTTCACCTTTTGCAAGACAGACCCCCATTTTGGGGATAATTTGACTGGACTAAGTGACAACATTAGAACAAAGTTGTGCAATTATTGTATTGTCATTGATCCTTGACACATGTGTAAATTTTCTATGTAATCAGATAGCTGGAAATTGGAGAAAATTATGATGCAAGATTCCGTTACGTACAGGTGAAGTTAATAAAAGCGTATTAAAAATACAATAATTTGTGTAACCAAATAAATGCATTAACCAACCTGTATTAAATGTATTAACAATTAAGTATTATTTATTACTAGTAACATCGCTGAACATTAGACAGTTAAATAGAAAAGAATAAGATCTAGCTACTCAATTAAGAAAACTGAAGGATAATACAAGGTAATTAAGGAAATGGTGAAAATAAAGAAGATAAATCGAAGTTGAACAAATAAGTCACTAAATATATAAATAAATCTCTTCACATCTTTTCAACATAGATTTCTACTCAGTCAGCTTTTAAAAATTATAAAAGATCTTTGTCATGCTATGGATTACCAACAGACGCCTCTACAATTCACGCTAATCGACAGATAGCCCATTCGTTAAAAAAAAAAAAAAAAAAAAAAAAAAAAAAAAAAAAAAAAAAAAAAAAAAAAAAAAAAAAAAAAAAAAAAAAAAAAAAAAAAAAAAAAAAAAAAAAAAAAAAAAAAAAAAAAAAAAAAAAAAAAAAAAAAAAAAAAAAAAAAAAAAAAAAAAAAAAAAAAAAAAAAATCGGAAAAACGTATGCATCTACTATTTTGAAATATGTTGTTAGAACCAATAGGGGTATTTAAAATCCAAGGTTTGCAACCCTCAAAACCAGATGCTATTTTTGGCTCGAAATACCACGAAATTTTAGCACTATTTTCATTTATTCACTCATATCTCATTGAGTATGTAAAAAATTGCTTGACACAGCATATTTACAATATTAAAGAGCACTAATTTGTGACAATTCGATCTTAACCGCAGCTCTGTGGAGTGGTTGGTTGCGAAGATAAAGCTCTCCAAAAAAATGTAGTTTTTTCACAATGTTTAAAATTTTTTTGTTAGTGTCAAGTTCTCGGCCACATACTGACAAAAGTACTGGTTTCACAAAAACATCTTCAAAAATAAATTTAAAGGAAATTTGATAAGCTTTAATTTGATTCCTAAAATGTTAAATGATTTTCTCAAAAATTGGAAAATCGGATTTGGAGGAAAAGTCATTAGACGTAACACGTCAACATTTTTCTTAATAAATTTGTAGGTTCTAAAAATAATCTAAAATACAGAATATTAAAAAAAAAAAACCGAGGGAAATGAGGGAACACACTTACAGTTACTTAAAATACGTGAATGACAGTTACAAAATTAGGTAAACAACTAAAATTAATGTGATAACAAGTTTTGTAGTTACCAACCTAAATATAAAAGAATATAAAGGAAATTTAATTAGCTTTAATTTGAGACCAGAACCTTGCCTGTAGGCCAAATAGTTTTCTCAGAAAGGGGTAGAGATTGCAAAATGAGAACATTGGATTTGTGAAAAAAATGTATGGCTGGTTTTGTGTGTGAAGAAGTGTGTGAGGAAGTTGGCAGGAACCTACCTACTTCTTTTTTAATTTGGAAATATATACAAGTATTTATTTCTGTATTGAGAAACAAGTATTTTAGACAGGTACCCAGACGATGCTGCTAAAAAAAGCGGCAATTGTTCGGATCGGCGACACCAACCCCTACACGCGCCCAGAATAACTTTTATCGATTCTAATCATGTTCCGATTTATTTCGGTGTTCTAGTCGCTGCTTTTAGAGGGGAAAGGTTATTCTCCTACATTTACTGAGAAACTCTAAATCCCTGTTCTAAGTAATATTGACTTCTGTTTACCTTCTAACATTAAAATGAGAAATAAGGAAATAATGAAGTGGAAATAAGAAAATATCGAAATATAAGGCACTAAATCAATTTTGAATTAATATTAATTTAATAAGCAATTAATATACTACTGAACCACTAGTAAAGTTAATTCCTGATGAACTTTCTGTCAGAGAAGTGAAAATAACAAATTATAAATATAAAAAAGACAGAATCCTTAAGTATTTATTTGGCATAACTCCTATTTATTTAACATTTGTAGCTACATGTTTCGGAGACAATGTTCCATCATCAGGCTTCTAATTTTTAAAAAAAAAAAAACATTAATCTATAACATTATACCATAGTTCTACAATTATATAGTAATGTGTCAATTACCTCTTAATCTGTGATTATTTTCACATTGTCAATTCTCCATGTTATAAGCCATTATATATATAAGACAGAATCCTAGCTGAAAGTGATGATGTTAATTTTTGCTATATTTTCTCAAGGGAAGTGGAAATAAGAAAACATGAAACCTGTGATATACTTTCTCTCATTTATTTATAAACTGATATGTTTTATTGAATTAATTATACAATCTGTCTCACTTTAGGACAAAACGCAATATGGATGACAAAGAATCCATTCACAAAATATGTATTCTGAAATTTTATCACTGAAATTGAAATAACAAATAAAAATATATAAAACACCAAATCCATGTACAAATAAATCTTGTTAAGTTTTGTAATACTTTTACAAGTTTTAAATTTTATCACTTAAATTGATAGAACAAATATAAATATGTAAAACACCAAATCAATGTACAAATTAATCTTCTTAAGTTTTCTAACACTTTTGCACATAAGATAAGATGAAATAAGAAAACATGAATTGATAAAACACTTAATCCTCGTGTTGTTAACTTCTGTTTCACCTATTAACATTTAAGAAGTCTAAATATCGATATAACTAAATAAACAACACAATCCAAGTTGAAACTGTAGAAGTGATTGTTTACATGTGAGGTTATATTAATGAACTATCGAAAAATGTAAACTCGAAGTGAAGCGTAAGGATCGAACTGGTCGGTGTAGCGCGGGTCAAGCCAGTTTGGTGGTGTCGCCGATCCGAACAATTACCAAAAAAGCATATCAGCTGAACACATGCGCCTCACAGCAACTTTTACCCACACATCATTAAAATGCCACAAGGGAAGCAGCTATCTAAAATATTATAGACACATAAAATATAATATGATGATAAAACATAATAAAGATAATATTATCTAAATATTAAACTAAAAAAAATGTATATATACTGTAACGGCAGAACAATACACTGAAAGCAACGTTTCGCCAACTCATGTAACACAGCGCGTCATATAGCTGGTTTTCCTTCGTATGCCTTATTCTTCAAAATAACACAAGCGCAATTGAGAAAAATTATTTTTAATTTTTAAAATACGTTTTATTTTCAAAAGTAAATGATAACGTAAAAGTAATTTAAAATGTTTAAAAATATATAAATCTATATTTTTTAGGTCTTCGTGAGATTTACCAAATAAATTTGAGTTTACTAATTTTAAGTAATAATGTAGAAATAGAAAGATAAATTTTAATCTGATTAAAATTCTTAAATTTAAATTCCATATAATTATAAGATCTAATATAATTTTAAATAAAAAGGGGTGGATGATATAATTACATTACATTTTATACTGTCTATTTATTATTTTTTTAATAATTATAGTTACATAGTTGTTCAGCCTAGTTATTTTACAATTAATTATTAATTATTAATGATCATATTAATATATATATATATATATATATATATATATATATATATATATATATATATGGATAAATTTCTTGACTGTTACTATTAAATGCTTATTAAGGTTCTTGAGGTTCAGCCAATAAATAAAAACAACTATTTTGGCGAAGCTTCGAGACTATATTGTTCTCATAATCATGCCCTACAGTAAAAAAAAACAGGTTACAATAAAATTATATACAGTTATACAAGTTATTTCAAAACATAAAGTTAGCTACAATACAAGTATATAACAACATGTGTTAGAATAATAAATATATATATAATTACAGAATATAGAGGAGTATGAAACTACTTACAATGTTACTGGTAGATTTGGAATAGACTAACTAAATTCTAACAATTCATAAAAATATATATATATATATATATATATATATATATATATATATATATATATATATATATATATATATATATATATAATTTTATTTAAGTATTTAATTATTATTAAATTATTTTATTAGAATCATTATTATTATTACAGTGATTATTGAACATTAAATTATATTCACGTAGTTAAAAGTATAGTTAATTATACATCGTCTAGAGTAAAAATGAATAGTAATATTTTTTAATTTAGTTTTTATATCAGTTTAAGGACGTTTAGCAACAAGTAATCCAAATAAAACCAAATAATTATTTCATAAACTCTAAAATTATGTATATATTATTCAAAATATTACTACAGTATTAAAAAAATAATTATACAGGAATAAAATAAATAAAAAAGATTTCTGTCAGGTGTGGGGTTCGAACCCACGCTCCCATCGGGAACCAGAGCTTAAATCTGGCGCCTTAGACCGCTCGGCCAACCTGACTTGTTGGAACATCGACTCAAATTTGTATACATTGGTCAAAATATAATTTAACTATTCAAATACAATTATATTTTGTCCATGTAAAAGTGATTTATTGATTACTAAATAATGTTTTTAAAATGAGAAAATCGGTATTGATTTTAATTTTTACATTATATTACTAAACTATACTGCAATTACCTATTCAGTAATTATTTTTAATATCATCTTATATTCAATGTATCTATTTACGTTTTATAGCATTTATGATACTTTATGTATATAACGTATATAAAATATTTCTATGAAAAATATATTTTTAAAAATGTAAATCTACATTGTGTAAGCATTAGGAAAGATCAAGTTTTTCAGTTAGTAATACAGTTTTTATAAACTATTTGTTGAAAATATCTATTCTATTAAACAATATTTTTTTTATATTTAATTTTTAATTATTTATTAATTTTTAGTTCGGTTTGAATTTTACTAAACCTTCCAATTATGTCGTCTAGTTGCAAAAAAAAAAAAAAAAAAAATGCTTTTAGGAAAGCTGATTTTCTGTTACATCACGCCAGAACGAAGTAGGAACAAAATCGCTTCGGTTTTTAGTGGTACAAGGGTGGTGTGTTTGAAAGCACTTTTTGAAATGGAAGGGGCAAGTGGAGGGGGTGAGTTACTCATTTTTTTATTTTGGATTTGGCCACTTTTGCTACTCATTTTGGAGTTGGCCGGTTTTGCGACTAAATTTAATACAAATGTTGGGTTTTTTGGGATGCAAGTGGACACAACTTTCTTGAATAAGAGAATATTATCTGAAAAAATTAAGCTCTAAAATGGTGTGGTGTAGCTCAGGCATCTAGACGAAAAAACTGGTGAGAATTGTTTTTAAAGTAATTAAGTTGCGAAAATCTTAATTTAGAAAAAAAATAAACATTCAGAATTTTATACTCTTGCGGCATTATCGTCTTCAACAGGCTCACACATTTCTTCCTGATATTCTTCTTCATACCTCTCATTTACTTCTCTGCTTCCTCCTTCTTCAGCAGCTGATGCTACCACGAAGTTTTCGCGAAGTTTCAGAGGCTTCACCACAGTACCTGGAACCACGGCCGAAATTTTACTTGTGATGCTTACTCTTTAAGACAGACTTGTTTGCCCCAACTTCAGATCAGTAGAAAACCTTCCCATGAACTAACTACTTTATTATTTTGTTTGGTTATGAAAAATCTCATTGTTGGGGTGAATTTGAAGTGAATTACTGGGACTCTTCCTATCAAGATTTGTGTAGTCTCTTCCTGGCTTGAACACCGTTCCACTTTCCGAGAGAATGCCGTCAATCTCTGAAGGCTGAACGAAAGTCTTGAGTTTCCTTAACTTCTTAGTAATTTGGGCAAAAACCCGATCTGGTGGGATTTGTTTCTTCTCCATGTTACAGGGTCACTTTCTAGCTAAATCAGCTGAAACTTCTTCTACAAACCTCTCCATAAAGATCGACAACAAAGTGCACTGAACAATGAAGGCGTTAACTATAGAAAAAGCAGGAGCAGAGACTGATGGTTGCCTGATAAGAAGCCTTCTTGATCTGGAAGAACAGAGCGATCTAACGGATGTGGAGGTGGCCGGTTTTGAAACTCACTGACGGAAGAATTTCACCGGTTTTAAAGCACACTGTGATTTTCAAACGTAGGTTTAACAAGGATTTGACGGGTTTTGGCGAGGTTTCTTGATTTTGGAACATTTATCTTAGGACTAAGAAAACAGAAAAAATGCATTTCTCAAAATTGAGGAGTTGGCCGGTTTTGTAACTAGACAACACAATTCTCGTATCCACTACAATTCAAAATTCTTCCTAAAATCCTCAATGCTCCACATTATGTCATAAATAAAATTTATCCTTAATGATCTATCTAGATGCAGATACCTATTATCTATCTATGATCACTTGAACCCTCTAATATCCCTACTTGTTTCTCAATCTACTCTCGATAATCCATATAAATGGATCTAAGCAGATGGCCTTAGAGGTTTCTAATGTTGATTTCGGTGAAGTACTGTTCATGGGTAAGTAATTTATTTAAGTTATTGAGATGTTATTGTAATCATATTCCCACATATTTATTTGATGCATTGTACACAGATGTAAATCTCAATAATTAAGGTTTATAAATTTAAAGGATAGTCACCTTTCACATGTAAATATATATATAATGGCCCTTTGGCAACATTTGTAATGAGAATTTTTACAAGAAAAAAAAAATCTAAGATAAAAGATATCTCCTAGATCTCCTCAGAACTGAAGATGAATGTTTAGCATTCGAAACTAGTATTCTAATAAAATAATCTCAATAGAAGTGGCAATTAATTCATCAATCCTAATTGCATTGATCCTTCTATATCATCATGGTTTACCTCAAGTAATAAAAACAGTGTTTATGTGCTAGAAGGTTTTCGGTGAAAAACACGCCGTGGTAAGAACATATACCATTACCCTATAAAACGAAATTACACTTTGCCATCGTAGCTTTTCTTTCCTTTCAAAAAACATTTTTACTATGTTTTTTTTTGTTTTTCTAAACAATTTTTAGTTGACTATAAATTATTAATTATTGTTATAATGTGTTATAACATAATGTATTATTATTTCTTTTTATTTGTAAGCAGGACCATGCCCTATACAAAGAAGTTCGGTTAATTATTATGTACAATGAAATAAAATACAAATATTAATACAACTACAAATATTATGTACATTATGATACTCAACAGATAATAATTTAAATAATATACCAAAGAACTTTGAATAAACTAAGAATTAAATACAAATAATAAAAAGTAAATAAATATTTTTCAATCTAAATAATAAAAAATACCTAATAAAATAATTTACACTTTTTCATGTCATTTATAAACCTTTAAACTTTATCAAAGATCATATTAGACTATCCCTACTTTCAAATATATATATGTCATATCTCAGACAAATAGGTAAATACATGATACTGATATTTTACAGTAAAAACTACTATATTTCAGTGAAAAAAATTCTGATTTTAATTATATTCATAATAAAATATGCCAGTTTATATAATGTATACATTATAATATAATGTATAGCTGAAAGTACCCTGCTCCGCTACGGTTTAATATCATTAGAATTAAGGACAACTTAAATATGTAAAAGTTAAGCTTAGCGTTGATAATTATTATTACTTAAATAAACCTAAAGAATTCCATTCTTAGAATAATTTCAATAAGTAAATTTGACAATTTGCAAAAGGTAATTTTATATTATTTTGATAGTCCTCCAGTGAAGCTTCGAGGTAGCACTACCATCTTACCCAGCTCTGATACCAGACCATCAGCTTTTCTTATGGCATACTTTAAGTGAATATAGTCTCAACTTCTCAACTTTTTTTGAAGAAATTTTAGTCTTTCTGTTTCTATTTTTGCGTACATATCAAGCATAAATTGGTTGAGGAAATTACGAAATTTAAGTAAATAAGGTTCTTCACTTCCTTGCTCCACTAACATTTAGGCGTAGAAATCAGCTGCAGACATAGTTTTCTTAAGTGATGTATTGGTGTTTGGGTCACGCTGAGGGATGTTAATACAGTACCTCTCTTCTCCATGGTAGAACATGATACGATACTAAAGAAAATCATACACTTGATAGAACTATTGATTCTTATCTGTTTTTTGTCCCTACATCGAACTGGCCTTACATGTCATCACCAGAGAACATAAGTCTTTTAACCTCCTCTTTAACATAAGTCTTTTAATAACTTCTCGTCACGAAACAACTCAAACTTGTAAGTTGTAAGTAACCTCTGCAGCTACCATGAGTTCACATAAAGTACAAATATTATAAGGTTTCGACATCGATCGAATTTTTGTTTGTTTACAGCAATTAGGAACTTAATTTGTGGTCAAAGTGTGCGGCTTAAACATCTAACCTATTTTTTTTAACTTAGCTGATCTCCAAATACCATATGACAATTAATCTCTTATTATTCACCCAATAAAAATTGAAATCGCATTTTTGCAAACTAGCCGCGATCCAGGCCGATTTTTTAAAATTCCTTTCTTAGCGAGCACCTACGGCCCTAGAGGAATCTACATATCGAATTTCATTCCAATCCGTTCGGTGGTTTCTGAGATTTCGTGTTAAATGAGTGAGTGTTATTTGACAAATATATAGTAGATTATATTATTGTTTTATTTATTGTAGTATATATCATAAAACAGTAAATATACAAATGACACAACAGATAAACTAATAATGAAATATTATTATAATGCACTAAATATAATTTTTTTCTGTTGTGTATACGTTAAATATTATTTTTTTCTTAATTAAACATACTTCAAAAATGTCCTGGTTTGCAAGCATCGATTAAGGATGAGCGACGGTTAATGGAACTCCGGATAAGAGAGCTTACAGTATATGGTTTCATTATTTTATTAATTTACTTGAATACCGTAAAACTCCTTATTTTCATACTTTAATAACAAAGTTCAACTTTAGCATTTTAATCCATTCCATATTTATTAATATCAAAATACTTAAACAATTAAAGGATAACTGTTATATTGAGATATTTTCTCCTTGAACGAAATATCAGAAGGCAGAAGTTAATAATATCCCCTGAAGACCTGCTACCGGGCTACCGGCTGTGGACGACGGTTGTGGTTCTTGGGGAACAGTGCGGTCACCTCCACATGTTCCTTCTTCTAACTATCGCTTCCCGGAACCTGAGGAAAGTTGGATTTCCACGGTGGGCAGTGGGTTCTTATTTATTACCTCATATGGTCGCACTTTTTTTTACTTTCCCCTTTGGCCATCTCCCAGCTTCGGTTTTTTTCCCCCACTAGTTCTCTTAGTGTCCTTCCACAAGTTTTTTCAGCTGTTCCATCCGACCCAGGGAGAAACCATAAGTCACGGGGGCAAAAAAAGTCGGTAGAGAGATCGTTAACAATCTGGACAACTGATACTTTAATAGCTCTATTCAGGGTTTGAAACCAACAATTAAAAAATAAAAATAAAAATAAAATCCGATCAAAATTTTTGATATGGAATTTTTAAAAATCATTTACTGATTTTTATTTTTGAATTATTTTTTTTATGATTAACAATAATAATGTCGTAATCCTACGACCTCCTGTCCTACAGTATCCTTTAATGATATTCCACTGATCCCTGTTGAATAGATCCGCTGGACAAGTGCCTTTCATGGAATCCACATACAAGACTAAAACGACAAGAAACACCTCGTTACAGACTACTTCAACATTTACTAGAAAAACGTTCAAAGCTCCCAATTAATTACAAAAGACTCATTTACATGACTGTGATTAGACCAATATGGACTTACGGAGATGAGCTTTGGGGCTCAACTAAACCATCCAATTCATCCCTTATCTAATCTTTACAATCCAAAATTCTTCGAAAAATCCTCAATGCTCCTTACTTTGTCACCAATAAACTTTTATCCATAAAGATCTTAATGTTCCATATGTTGCTGATTTATCCCAAACCAGATACCAATCCTTTCAAAGTAAGCTCCATAACCAAATCCACTAGTTTCTCAACTTGCTTCCCTCTCGATTCCCGATAATCCTCCAAGGTGTCTGAAAAAAAGATGGCCAATAGATCTTCTTGTGTAGATTTTTATTAAAATGCTACTAATGAGTAGTTACTTTCAAGTTTTACCATGTTATTGTAAGCGTTTTTAACACATTTACTTAATGTATATTTCTACATTTGTAAATTTCAATAAATTGTAAATAAAAAAAAAAATTTACTCGGGTACCAAACAGGAACATTTTGTAAATTTCAATAAATTGTAAATAAAAAAAAAAAAATTTACTCGGGTACCAAACAGGAACATACAACAAAACATAGGTCTTCTATATACTAAAAATATGAACTTCAATGGTTTAAATCATATTATTCACGTGTTCATAAGTTGAAGTACATCGTTTTATTTCATGATGTTCAAAATTTTGAAGTGCTCTTAAGACATTATACCAAAAATTACAATAATTTGAAATGATCTACCCTCATCACGAATTATGAATGTTACTCCGCTAAATATATCTATAGATTTGAAACAAACAAACGATTTATAGAACCTTCTATAAGTTTATTAGCTGGTCTTTCCTCCCGAGGGAGCCACAAACGAGGCTGGTGGATTGGAGTTTAGTTTTTGTCTTTGAGTGTCGGGATTAGGATTACAACTTGGTTGTGCTTCTTCAAAGAGAAAAACAGTGAGAAAAATTACTGCTCAATAGCTTTCTGGGATTCGCTTTCCCGGAGGAAAAAAAAAACTTCCAGTTTTTCTTGTGTCCCAAGGATCTTCATCGGGATCTCTGCCAGGATTTTATCCTTTTTTTTCAGAGATTAATCTAATATTTTCTATCTAGATCAATATTATTAATAGGTACTTGGTAACTAATATATGCATAAATATATATTTAACAATTAGGACTGATGAATTAATTGCCACTTCTTTTAGAATTATTTTATTAGAATACTAGTTTCGAATGCTAAACATTCATCTTCAGTTCTAAAACATAATCATTAGAAATAATCAAATAGTTTAAAAACCAATCCAGTTTTTTGTTTAAATGAGTCATAAGGGAAATCTCATAGTAAATCACAAAAAATTAACCTACCTGCCCCTTCCGCCTTCCACGATGGATATATTTCAGATATCTGTTAGATCTTCTCAGATGAGTACCAATATTTGATTTCTTGTCTTACATTTTTGAAAACTTTAGTGTATATAATCCATGTAACATTGTGCTGATGTGTTGGAAATATTGTATGTTTTAGAACTGAAGATGAATGTTTAGCAGTATTTATAGTATTCTAATAAAATAATCCCAATATAACTGTAAATTAATTCATCAATGCTAATTGTATTTATCCTTCTATAAGATCATGGTGTACCTCAAAAGTAATATATTTAACAGTTCAAACATCAAGAATTTAAACATGAACATTTCATTGTTCAATTTATAGAAAACTGAATTCCTTAGCTTAATTTAAATAATGTTAATTTAAATGAATGAATTATTTTAAAAAAAATTTTTTTGACGTGAGGTCTTTAAATTTGCTTCCATAGGGCAATCCAAAAACCAAATCATAGCAAAATCGGTGGATACAGTTTGGCGTTGTAGTTTTCAATCTATCCTCTACATCCAAAATTAAATTATACTACTAAATAGCTAAAGGATCAAAGAAGAATCGTCAGCTGTTGTTATCATCTATCGATGGTATATAAAACATTACTTTAAAGTAGTGGCAGTGAATATAATAAGTTGCTAAAATTAAAAAAAAAATTATCAAAAATATATAAAGTCGGCTTATACGCGTCGAAAAGCCAAAACCTATCACAGAGATCGTATACGGTTGGAAAGAGCTTATCAAGAGCAATCGAATGATAATAATAAAACACCATATGACCGAGTCAAGCAGTGCCAGGAACGTACATTTTGAGGTACAGTCAGAGTCAAAAGTATTCGTACACCTGCTATAAATCATTAGATATAACAAATACAAGCATTATTTAATAGGTTTGAGTTAAAACAATAAATCAATTTAATGTAGACATCAATACGTTTATTAATACATATATTTTTGTATTTATAGAACATTTCACAAAATTATACATAAAGAATAACTGAAAAACAACAATAACATCATGAGTCAAAAGTATTCGTACACTTGAAAAAATTTCTATTTAATAATGACATTCGAGAACAATTAATATTTAGTAGGGCCAACTTTTGCTTTTAATATGCTCTATATGCTTTTTGGCATTGAATTCATTAATTTTTGTGTCAAAGTAACTATAATTTTGGGGTCACCTGTGGTGTAGTGGTTAGCATAGCAACTATAATCGCGGGTTTTATAATAATAACGTCACTTAAATTTTGACTGTTAGAAACACACCTTTTCCGTACTCGATCCTTTAGATATTTCCACAAATGCGCTATAGGGTTAATATCCCGTGATTGATGGAGTGCTGCCTCCACTTTGATATCTTGTAGAGGATCCACATTTTGGATTTCCAAGCTGTATGCTCGGGATCATTATCCCGCTGAAAAATGTAATTTTATCCCATCTCAAATTTGTCAGCACTGATTAAGAAATGTCTTTTTATTACATCGATGTATTTTATATGATTCATTATGCTATCGATAAATTCAAGACACTCTAGCATCATTCAAACAACTTCAGACCACGAGTCATTTTCCTTTATTCCAAACAGTTGGAGCTATATTTCTTATTTCCATTGCTATATTTTTCTTCTCCATACTTTTTGGCCCCTCTGAAGATTAAACATTTCAATTTTACCCTCGTCGTTAAATATTATTCTATTCCCAAGGTCGCAATCTTATTTTTTATGGTCTTTGGAACATTGATATCTTAACATTGCTTATAGATGGTTTTCTCCTAGGTGTCCTGGGTGAAGATCATTCCGTCTCAAGCATTAGTGCATTGCTAAAACACTCCCCCTTTTCTCCTCTTTCAGACAAATGTTCATCCACTAATTTAGGGGCACTATTTCTTGGTTTCCTTTTAACTTTTCTCGTGATATGTCTTTCATATTTGGACTAAATCTTCCTCTTTCATTCTGTTCTCTCTATACATTCAAATGTTTTTTTGTTCCATACCTTTTAGTAGCATCTTGGACTGTTGAGTGAGGTCTGGTCACTTCTCTAAGTGACCGTAACTCATTATGTAGGCGCACTATAATTTTTGTTTCCTCTTGAGTCGTTCCTGTGGTTTTGCGCCCCATTTTCAATTAATGAACAGCAATAATTAGCATTAAAAATCGCTAAACCTTTACAAATGACGTCAAGTTAAAGACTGATTGCAGGTTATCCTCAAAATATTAAGACACGGGATAGAAACAACAGTTAAAGTCTAGTGTACGAATACTTTTGAATGAGGCATCTTGCTATAACGTATGAGATAATAAGCTAAATCCAAACAATTTTCTCATGAAAAAAATATAAACTCTATTCTATAATCATGAATGCAATATTAAATGTGTTTAAATTAAATAAATATGTAATAAATACAGAATTAAACGAAATAAAATAAATCTTATACTAGTTTACGAATACTTTTGACTCTGACTGTGTTTTGCTGCGTATCGAGATTTGCAATTAGTATAACTTTTGACTCGCAGAAGCTACGATGTTCGTTTAGGTTTTAATCGTCAGCTGTCGTCAAAGTCTACCGATTGTATATAAAACATTAGTTTAAAGTAGTGACAGTGAATATAATAAGGTGTTAGAATAAAAAAAATACTATCAACAATTTTGTGATAGTGTTCCTGATCAGCAATTGTTTTATACTTATTACCGCAATTAATGCACAAAGCTTGGCCGCGCACTCAGAAGACATCTCTACTGATACAATCATCAACCGATCTGATTATTTGGCAATTAGCGAAACTTGGGTGGAAAATTCCATGCCAGTGAATATCCCTAACTTTGATCTGATAATCATATTGTAATATCGCTTACAACAGATAAAGTACAACTACATCTTAATACATCTTCAAATTTGTACTCGGACGTGTGTATATTCACCCGGGCACAGTGTTGGCAGAAATTAAATTCTTTATGTTACGATCGTTGTTTAAATATTCCCAAAACATCGCTAAAATTATACCCGATTACGAGCCTGATCTTACCAGTTATGATAGTTGTAGACTTTAATGTTGATGTCTTACAAAACTGCTCATTGCCCGACTTCATGCTCAGCGAGTTCAATTTGTCTTATATTGAAACTTCTCCAACATCAGGTAATACCTGTATTGATTTAACGTTTACCAGAAATCTCGATGTATCTTGTTTGCCATTTGTGTCGTACTTTTCGTACCACAGACCTTTAATTTTTTTTTTCCATTTATTGATATTTACAACTGTACAAAATAATATACAACAAGTAAATGTGTTGACTGTGAATACAATGGCATGTAAATAACTTGTGAAGAACTACTAACTAGTAGCACTTCAATAAAATCTACACTAAAAGGTCCCTAGGCCATCTTATTTTCAGACACCTCGGAGGATTATCAGGGATAGAGGAGGAAGCAAGTTGGGAGACTGGTGGATTGGAGTGGTTATGGAGCTTACTATGGAAGGATAGGTATCTGGTTTGGGCTAAATCAGAAACATATGGAACATTAAGATCTTTATGGATAAGTTTATTGGTCACAAAATAAGGAGCATTGAGGATTTTTCGAAGGATTTTGGATTGCAAAGATAGGATACGAGATGAATTGGATAGTTTAGTAGAGCCCCAAAGCTCAACTCCGTACGTCCAAGTAGGTCTAATCACTGTCATGTAATTAATTGGGAGCTTTGAACGTTTTTCTAGTAAATGTTGAAGTAGTCTGTTAGGACGGGCAGTTTCTTGTCGTTTAAGTCTTATATGTGGATTCCAAGTAAGACGTTTGTCCAAGCGGAGTCCTAGGTAGCGGATCTGTTCAACAGGGATTAGTGGAATATCATTAAAGGATACTGTAGGGCAGGATGTCGTAGGTTTACGACGAAGGGTAAAGGTTATTTGAAGGAGATTTGTTCGGATTTATTTTGATTCTCCATTTTTGACACCATTCTTATGGGTTTAGGATGTGGGATTGGAGTGTTTGAGAGGCAATAAAGGGATCATTGTTTACTGATAACACACATGTGTCATCAGCAAAAGTGGTGAGGATAATGGTTGGATGAGTTGGAATGTCAGCTGTGTACACTGTGTAGAGGATAGGACCTAGAATACTATCTTGAGGAACTCCGGCAGACTGGGTAAAGAGGGGGAATAGGAAAATTTATGGTTTACTTTGAAGGTTCGTCACTGATATAGGATCTAATAATAAGAAAATATGTAGAAGGTAGGAACTGACGGAGTTTATACAGCAGTCCCGGGTGCCAGACTCGGTCAAACGCTTGTTCCACATCAAGAAAGGCTCCCGTGCAGTACATTCCGCGCTCCAATGCGGAGGATAGGTTTTAAAATGAGTTTTTCTAGGATTTTACCCATGATTGGCAAGAGAGAAATAGGACGGTATGAGGATGGGACCTTTAATTTATAAAGTTATATTGTAACACAATAATTATTAGTTTCCTTGCTTTTATTCTAAATACATAAATAAAAATATTTTATTTAAAAAAGTATAACCCGTTACATAAACGTATTCACGTACAACACACTGTCCGTGACACAGCCACACACCGATTTTTTTTTTTTTTTTTTAAATCAATTATTCAATAACAATTTTTAAAAAATTATTTTTTACTTGGATTCTGGCAGAAAATGAATGAATCATTAAGAGTAATTAAAAGGATCTCTTTTAATCTGCTTCCGCTGGCTCACAAAGAAGAAGAGCTTGCATGTAAAATAAAAATACAAATTTCTATTAAAATGTGGATGTATTAAATGGTAAATTTCAAAAATATATTTCTAAAATAAATTCAAAATAAAATAAGCCTTGTATGCCAAACGGTTCCTGATTAGGGTACACTATAACTCGCAGTGTGGGTTCGAACCCCGACTGGGTCGGTCTTCATATAGTTTGTGGCCGAAAACTGTATTCTGGCATTGCCAGTTAGGTTAGGACTGGGTTGTAACCTTTTGGTAACTGTAAGGACCAACCAATAGGTCCGCTTGCCGACCTCTGAAGTTCAGACCAAAGATACCAGTAGGTTAGGTTAAGGTAACTTCTCTTTCATTTCTCAGCCAACGGTTTCATGTTTCATGTTTTTGTGAGATTCGCAGTTAATTAAATTAGTAGCCCAGTCAATAAACGCATTGTCGAGTGGATGAAATATGCGATATTATTTTTACTTCATAGCTTCGTTAGGAATAGTTGGAAGGTAAACATACTAAAAGTTCCCGCCCTTGGGGGGTGAGCTAAAGGTGGTGGGAGGAGAGAAGTTAATTTTTTTTTTTTTTTATTATATCTAAAAAACAGTTGACTATAGAAAATTATGTTTCAAATAAACATTAAAGCTAATTAAATTTCCTATAATATTGATATTATATAAATTTTTCTTAATTCTAACCGTTTTCGAGATACTCGTTATTGAAAATCGATGATTTTCGGGAAAAAAACAAATGTCACCTCACTTTTTGTCAAACCTTTGCTTCTAGTACTTTCCACGATCGTTTCTCAGAAAAAATGTCTGAGTCAAAATTGTAGAGAATTAAATTTACTTTAATTTCATAAATACTTTTCTGATATTTGAAGCAAATGTTTAACAAAAAGTGAGGTAAACATTTTATTTATTTCTAAAATTATCGATTTTTAATAACGTACGAGGTGTGATCAAAAAGTTCCAGGACTTTTTATATACTATGGGAATGCAATGTCTCACAGCGATGCGGTTGGCAGCATTGTATTGCCTGACTCAACAGGAACACAGCTGTGTTTGCAGATCAATCATAACATCACTGAAAGTAACATTAGCACAGTTTGTTTGAGGTTAGTTTTATAGAGTTTGGCTATTTTATGAAAATGAATGTGAAAGAAGAGCAACGTGTTTGTGTGAAGTTTTGTGTGAAACTGAACAAAACGTTTTCTGAAACCTTTTTGATGTTACAAGAGGCTTTTGGTGAAGAATGTCTAAGCCGATCATGCTGCCATCAGTGGTTCAAGAGGTTTAAAGATGGCCTTTTTGTGTAAAAAACGCAATGACTGTCATTCCTCAGCCCCCCTACTCACCTGACCTGGCTCCAGCCGACTTTTTTATTTTCCCGAAGCTCAAGAGACGCCTGAAAGGACGAAGATTTCAAACAGTTGACGAAATTAAATAAAAAACAACGGAGCTGCTAAACACCTTTACAAAAGAAGAGTTTTCTGGGGCCTTTGATCAGTGGAAACACCGGTGGGAAAAGTGTGTAGCTTCCCAAGGGGAGTACTTCGAAGGAGACAAATTTGAATAACCTGTATGTTGTATGAATAAATGTATAAAAATTCAGTCCTGGAACTTTTTGATCACACCTCGTATATCTCGAAAACCGTTGGAATTTCGACAAATATGTATGAAGTCAATTTTATCGGTAATTTAATTCTTGAGTCCACCGTTTTCGAGATATAATCCAAAAAAACAAAAAAGTTGAACTTCTCCCCTCCCCCCACCGTTAGCATTTGCTTTTTGTTAAACATTTGCTTCAAATATCAGAAATGTATTTATGAAATTAAAGTAAATTTAGCTCTCTACAATTTTGACTCTGACATTTTTTCTGAGAAACGATCGTGGAAGGTACCAGAAGCAAAGGTTTGATAAAAAGTGAGGTGACATTTGTTTTTTCCCGAAAATCACTGATTTTCAATAACGAATATCACGTAAACGATTAGAATTACGAAAAATTTATATAATATCAATTTTATAGGAAATTTAATTAGCTTTAATGTTTATTTGAAACATAATTTTATAGAGTCAACTAGTATCTAGATACAATCGAAAAAACAAAAAAAAAACGTTTTACTTCTCCCCCCTCCCACCGTTAGCTCACACCTCAGGGGCGGGGACTTTTAGTATGTTTACCTTCCATCTACTCTTAACGAAGCTGTAAAGTCAAAAAGTATCATTTATTTCACATATAATTCTAAGGGAGTTGCGTCTCGCTATTGTATATTTTTCAATCCAGCGTTTTTACTTAAGGTGTTTTTATTGAGATTTTTCGAGATTTCATTTTTCGGAAAGGTTTGCTATCCTTTTTAAATAAAATTATAAAACAATTTATTAGAAAACATTTTTATTAATCGAAATAACCTACATTCATCTCAAAACATTTCTTGCAACGTGTTGGCTTCATGGAGTACAACATTAAAATAATACTTAAATATGTAGTCAAGTTTATCTGCTATATCGATTCTATTTATATGATTAATTACATAAAATATAGAATAAATTTTGCGATACAACAGCAATACAATACTTTATTACATATATACATATGTACTTATAAATGTAATATGTATGTAATCCAATCAGATACCAATTAATTCAGATCCTGGGTACAAATAATTAGTCTGTCATTTCTTTGAAAAGCGTAAATTAATTATCAATGCTTAAATAACAATCTTAATTAATTTTTAACTTATACAGGCTTTCTCTCAGCACAATTAATATTTGAAAAGTCCCCATCAATTGTTTATTTTTAAAAGGGCTTCCTCCGATTTGTACATGACAGAATTATTAACAACTCCTTGCTAAAGGGGACCTTTTAAGGAGGGTAGAATCTTCCCTGAAAAGGAAGAAGGAAAAGGATAGTTTTCCGAGATCCAGGATCCAGGAGAGGGAAAGTCCTGGAAGAGGTTTAATTGCCCCTTAGCCGAGGATCCGAAAGGACACCATTAGGAGGACAAATCCCGAAGACAATGAGATCCCAACACAAAGAGCGATATCGCTGAGGGGCCACTTAAAATCCTTCCATTCCGGCCACCTTCTGTCTTATCTTTATCAACAGGATCCGGTTTCTCTCCTATTCATCCTCCCAGCTTTAAACGTCTTGGATTTTATTTCTTCATCCCCAATTGTTTATAATTGCTAAAGTAAAGAATAAAATCTGGGATACAACATAAGATAAACCAGATCCCTCTCCAGTAAATCCCTCTTAAGGATTAGTACTATAAGGATATGATAAATAAGAGGATCAATAATAAGTAGCAAAATTCCTATTTCGGAATAAAATGCAGCGAAAATCACAATAATAGTCGTTCAAAATAAAACTCCGTCCATTTTTATAATTATTTAAGTCCATTTTTTAAAGTGATATATTTAAGTGAACCGCGAGAGCTTTATTCTGTTTCTGTTCCTCGGATCGAAAATAGGCCGATAGCACATTTCGGGGATAAAAAAAAAAAAAAAAAAAAAAAAAAAAAAAAAAAAAAAAAAAAAAAAAAAAAAAAAAAAAAAAAACCTCCCTTGAGGAATTGTTCTTGATTTTTATATTTTCATGTGTGCTGAATTCGAATCTCAAGGCAAAAAATTCTATCTAGCATCATTTTTTAGAAAGTAGACGTTATTTTTGAAAAACCTGCAATAGCGTATTTTTTATTGTTTTTTTTTTTCACACCCATGAACATTTTTTGTGAATCTTATATTTGCAAGTGTGCTCAATTCGAATCGATAACAAAAATAAATCTATCCAGCACCATTTTTTTTATAGATTGGAGGTTGTTCAAAAAAACAAACAACTGAAATAGCACTTTTGCTTCATATATTTTTTTGGACACTTTTTTTTTTTTTAAATAATAATATTTAATACTGAACATAATTAATGTGTATATTACTTTTCCTTTTGTAAATTCAGGAAGTAATGAAATAGATGATGTTTAAAGGAAGTTGGAGAGAAGCATTTTCGAATTGAGATGGGCAATGATTTGAAGAGGAAGCGAATATAATAAAGGATTTTTCGAAGGATGCAGTTCGATGCGCAGGAGTGTACAGATTGATGGGTTGGGTTCTTGTATTTAAGAGGTGGATGGAGGAGCGCAGAGTAACGAGGTCATGAATATATTTGTTTTTATTTTATTTTATTTTTTTTAAGGATTGAAATATGATTGCACCTAAGAAGTATTGACGTCGGAAATTAGAATAAAGCCCCCCAATTTTAGAATACTTGTGAGATATTTGGAGACGTCTGGAGATCCCGAAAATAAATCTAATAAAACAGTTCATTAGTCTTTTACATCTCATTTCGAGCTCACCAGACAGTCCTCCATATACTATAGGGAAAAATGAGAGATGATACTAAAAGTTGTCGAGTACTTAGTGGTAATCGATACTCGGTGGTGTAAAAGTTGTTTAAGAATAAAAATATATTTCCTCGTGATTTGGGAAATGTGATTGTTCCAAGAAAGATGTTGATCAAAAGTAACTCCCAGATTTTTAATGGAACTTTAGAAATGAATTTGGATGAAATTGTTTTCGAGGAAAAGCATAAAAACATCATAGTTTGTAGACTAAGACTCAGGAACAAAAATCATAAATATATATGTTATTCTTTCCTTACAGCAGAATATAAGCGTAACCTATAGGTCTAACAAGAAATATTAATACTTTGTTGTCCTTTGATCCTGTAGATTCTTAACTGTCAGCAGATGATGGAATACTACAAGGGTCTATACTCCGGGCCCTTCTCATTCACATTTTCAGACTAATAGTTACGCTATTTTTTTCCCTCTATTATATTTACTCCTACCTGAGCTTTTCTGCAGAAGAAACTGCAGAATAAAGTTGGTCGGAAAGGATAAGAAATCTCATTCATCATTTCCACTTCTTTCGGCATCGCATAGACACACCAGCTGACGGTACCTGCATCATTTGTAGAGAGAAGCTCTTGTTCGAACAAATGGTAACAAGTGTTGATGTGTTGATGTTTTTGCCACCTGTTCCACAAATACAGATATTTATCAACACAAATTTATTAAAAATATATATATATATATATATATATATATATATATATATATATATATATATATATATATAAAAGAGATATAGTATATAAATATATCCATTTTACAAATATCTATAATAAATAATGTATATCTAAAAATATGTAATAGCAAATAAATGAAACTTTCTTGACTTGCTAACGTTCCGGCCTAAACGATGATAGCTGTCATCAAGGCTATAAAACAGAAATACTAAATGAACTTAAATAATAAAATATAATTAATAAAGAAAATGACCAACTTATACCCGTCATCTTATTTTTTATTTTATTTTTTTAATTACATAATTACAAACATTCCCCGTCGCGACTTCACCCACTGTCATAAATAAAAAGCAATTTTAACTAATAATTGAAGTTTAAATCATATAACAATAAAAATCTTGTATTGTAGAAATCATGCAAAAAAAATAATAATAATGATAAAAATAAATAAATCTATAAGATATCCGAATAAAGTACATTTCTGGTTTTAACTCCCAATGTTATAACTACGGCTTGATTAAAAATGTTTATAGTTTTTACACATTAATAACAGCGAGTCCGAAGATACACTACAACGTTTTTGTAAGTCTTGTGGTTTGTTAATTGGAATAGCGAAAATAACCTTTAATTGGAAATTTTGATAATTTGAATTGAAACGGTTAATTAGTAGGAATTATTGGGATTTTTAAAAATATTTATATTAAAAAAATCTTTTCTTTTTTTTTTCAAGAACCCATTTCCGTCCCATTATGAAATTGGCCCACATGTAGTCAGTTATTGTATGAATCACACACACACACATATATATGTACATTTTTTTTCCGAAAAAATTAAAGGGGATATATTATGGTAATTCTAAAATCCGTTTTTTGACTTTATTAAAAAAAAATCAAAATGTACAGAAAATTTATTGAGTGATATATCAAATCATAGAGCATTTCAAATGAAAAGAATGATGCAAATTTGAGCTCTCTAGGCGCAATAGGTTTTTGAATGACGTAATTTTGAATACATAGAGTGAGGGCCAACAACAGTAGTTTTTAGGATTTTTAAAATCTTATATCTCAAAAACCAAGAGACAGAAAAATGTAATATTTTACATTTTAAATAGGTTTGGTAAGTACAATTTTTAAACCAAAAATCACAGAAATCGGAGAGGTCAAGGTCCAAATCTAATGTAGAGTTGGTAGATTTGATATGCAAATGTATATATTTCACAGCCCTAGTTATAAGAATTAATTTCCAAATGGGTATTGTTCAATTCTATTTTTTTAAATCTAAAAATTATTAATTGCTCCATGTGCTACATTAGTTTGCTTTAGAAGTGATTGACAAATCACTATCTAATCTTTAATTTTCACAATAATGTATTAAATTTAATTTATTAAGTTTATAAAACAGTGCTCCACTAAACCATACGATTCATCTCTTATTCAATCCTTACAATCCAAAATCCTTCGAAAAATCCTCAATGCTCCTTACTTTGTCACCAATAAACTTATCCATAAAGATCTTAATGTTCCATATGTTACAGATTTAGCCGAAATCAGATATCTATCCTTTCATAGCGAAATCCACAACAATTCAAATCCATTAGTATCACAACTTGCTTCTCATTCCATCCCAGAAACCCTCCGGGGTGTCTAAAAAGAAGATGGCCCAGAGACCTTCTAGTGTAGAATTTTTATTAAAGAGCTACTGATGAGTAGTTCTTTTCATGTTTTGCCACGTTATTGTAATAGTTAACAGCACATTTATTTGATGTATAAATTTTGTACAGTTGTAAATTTCAATAAATTGTTATTTAAGAAATCACTATCTAATCTTTAATTTTCACAATAATGTATTAAATTTAATTTATTGAGTTTATAAAACAGTACTCCACTAAACCATACGATTCATCTCTTATTCAATCCTTACAATCCAAAATCCTTCGAAAAATCCTCAATGCTCCTTACTTTGTCACCAATAAACTTATCCATAAAGATCTTAATGTTCCATATGTTGCTGATTTAGCCCACACCAGATACCTATCCTTCCATAGTAAGCTCCATAACCACTCAAATCCGTTAGTTTCTCAACTTGCTTCCCACTCCATTCCTGATAATCCTCCGAGGCGTCTGAAACGAAGATTGCCTAGGGACCTCCTAGTGTAGAATTTTTAATAAAGTGCTACTGATGAGTAGTTCTTTTCAAGTTTTAACATGTTATTAAAATCGTTGTCAATACATTTACTTGATTTATATATTTTTCACAGTTGTAAATTTCAATAAATGTATATATTAAAAAAAGTATATAAAATCAATAAATAAATTTATCAAAAAAATGTGTCAAACATGTAATAATTGATCGTTAGCTATTAGCTATTTCCAAGAGCAAACTGTTCATCCTTAATTGCCTAACCAAATTTTTTCCTCCGCCCTTTGGCATATTGTGCCAAAAAGCCATCAATTTACTCGCTGACTTTCACGTTTTCAATAGCTTCTAAGATTTTTTCGCCTGTAATGCACCTGGTCTCTTTGATAAAAGCTGTTCTTCTTTTAGAAAGAAGCCGATGACTGATCGCCTCCAGGACCATTGTCGAAGATCGAGAAGGCGCAGGTATTTGTCGCAGGTCCCGCTGGAGCAAGTGGTCACAGAGAAATTTGTTTCCATCCCAGCCTTTGTTGCCTCGTTTTAGAGTTTTAGAGCCGACCTAAAGGGAAGGGAAAAAATACTGTCCCTCTCGGTCAAAAAACGGTAGCCTCCTAGATCATGACCTGGAAGGGGAAATTTATAGTTTTCTCTCTCTCTGTGACAATACAAAAGGCCGTGGCGTTTTGGACCTTTCTTTTTTAGGCGCAAGTTTGTAAAGCGTAGGATTACATCCATTCTACAGTTTATTGCGTAACAGCTATTTGGTCCTTGTATTACGAAATCGTGTTCTGAAATGAGATCTGTTCATTTTTTTCAATTTATTTAATCCTCAAAGCTCCTTATAAAGTGACAAACAAACTTATCAATAAAGATTTTAATGTTCCATATGTTCCTGATTCATTTTTTTCATAAAGTTCATTTTTATTTTAGGATAATATGCAAATGCAAATTGAAAATTGGCAATGCACGTGGTACGAAAACCCACCAAAAAAGTTGAAAACAATAAAAAAGTCAGTAAAGCCTTGGGTCACATCAAGTCGTCTAAATCGCAGAGAGGAGGTTTCCATGACCAGATTGAGAATAAGCCATACAAAGTTAACTCATTTACATATCATTATGGAAGAACCACCAGCTAAATGTCGGCATTGCAATAGCTCTTTAACAGTTAACCATATATTTCAGGAATGTTTCTTTTATCTACCAAAACTAACTAAATTAGGGCTTACAACAATTATCTCGGACGTTCTTGGCAATGACGAATCTAAAGTTAAATCAGTCTTAAGTTTCCTAAAGGAAAATGAACTGTTGAACAAACTTTAATTGACTTTCATAACTATTATTAAATTTCTATTTTTATTTATTTCCTATTTATTTTTATTTTATTTCCTTCTTTATTTCTTTTCGGAAATTTATTTAATTTCTTAGGGTTCGGATGGGGGCTGGGGGAGGGGGGCGCTTCCTGGGGTTGGGGCGGATCGGTCCCGCTTGGTGGGAAATGCGACATGGCTGCTTGGGCTAGTTATGCTCCGAACCTTGTGAGGATGTGGACTTTTCCATGTAGAAGAAATGTAAATGGTTTTTATCCACATCCTACTTATAAGCTTCGTATATAATTTAAATAGAAGAAAATATGTATCATTTAAATAAGCAAGCCGTGGCGTATTTCCTGCTCGGCGGGTGCGGCTTGTCTCTCCTTGGGGGTGCGCCTCTGTTCGTGGCACCCTTCCTGACCCTAATCTTCTGTGAAAATATAGCTGTATATATATAACTACACAGGCATTGATGACCCTAGGGTTTTATGCCTATAAACCCCAACAAACAAACAGCAATATGGAAATGCATTTGCAGTTAAATATTTCAAGTATATTAGATAATATTTTACTACATCAAACTTACATCCTCATTGCATTGATTTAAGACTAAAAGATTTTATTCATTTGGATATAGAACAAAAATGGCTATTTTTGCATAACCTTTAAAGAATACAGGATATAGGACATTTTTAGATCAATAAATTGTTCTATATCCCTTTTCAATAATTTATTTTTAATAATTGGGACAGTGTATTGTAATAAAAGCTCTTTTATTTTATATAAATTTTATTATTACAAAAAAAGTAATAAAGAACTAAAAAAAAAAAAAAAAAGCAAATGGAAATAAAGTGTAAGTATATAATTTATTTTATCTCTATCGGTTTTGCCTTCCTTGACTTTGGAGTTGTTTCTGGTTTATTTTATGGATATAGAACAAAATGAACGGTCTATAGAACACTATAATTGCTCAAGCTATCAACAGAACAAGATAATTCTTTAAAGTAGACACAAAACTTGGGCTATAGAACATTTATTTACTGAATACTCGATTATGGGCTAAGATAATACTGTTATTTAAATTGATATAGAACAAGAATTTTTTTTCTAAATGTTTGGTGTATATAACTCTATATACCCTAAAAATGAACTTAGAACAAGATAATTCTGGGATGACGATATGTGCGATATATCAGTTATAAAACAATGTAAAGAGTACAATTTAAAGACTTGAAGAAGAATCGGATACGGCGTACAGAGGAAAGTTGGCCTTTCTTGTTTTTCCGAGCCCCTTATTGACAGCAATAAAAGTTCATCCTAGCCGCCATTCCGAAGAGAAAAGTGTTCCAAAGGAGAACAAGCCCTTGCAATTAAGAAAACTACTTTGGCATCGATTGTCATTGCCAACTGTATCATAATCCGGCCTCGTATTTTAGTAATATCTAGCAGGCACTAGTAAATACTAGTTTAGGTTCTATTGGCAACACTGGATGGTCAATACAGTAAATTAATTTTCAATATATTTAAAAACAAATCCCTATAAAAAAAAAAAAACAACTAACAAGGGGACGTTTGCAGTTGTAACTCACAGATTTGAATGCCGATTTTTGTGTGGGTAGTAGGGACCTATAATAGTGCAAAACTAGAGTTATAGCCGCCAATGAGCATTAGGAGCCGAGAAAAAAAAATATGAAAATCACGTTTGATTTTTTTTCTCAGCTCTCAGTCAAGATAGAGAAATGATTCATTCCCGTTTAATTGCAGTTATGTATGCTATTAGATATAAAAATACTTCCGTTATGCTCAAAACACTACCCGGCTTTAGAGTGCTCAAAAACTCCAAAAAAATGACAAAATTCCAAGGAAATCCGCTGTAAATCAGTGAAAACTTCTTTTCATGAACAACTGACCTCAAATCTCGATTTAACGCACCATAAAACCCTTATATGTGAAATTTTATCAAAATCAAAAAATATTGATTTTTTACCCGTTTCGTGGTTAAAAGTTTGAAGTTAAGATTTCATCAACAATTTCTAACGGCCATAACAACTGCTGCGTTAACCGATTACAATAGTAATAGCACCACAAGAATCAGCATACATTCTGCTTTTTATCCATGCGTATAACATTGGATTTACTCCTTGATTTAGTGAACAAAAACTGATGTGAATGAAAAAATTCAAGGTCAGCTATAACCTGAGATATTTCAATAAGGGGAAATCCTGCGAACTCCGGATTTGGGCTAAACTATGCATTTTTACGTCTTCTAGATGACCTTAAAATTTGGTCTTAATCGGTGGCGAAATATGTGAGATAGCTCAAATTATTTACGTTTTTTCAGAAATTGACAGCCTACATAAATTTTAAAGGTAAAAAAAAATTATTTTTGATATCGACAAAATTAAGTTTCTCGTGTTTTTTGAGATGAGGAATTTGAAAATAATATCAGTTTTTATTTTAAAAATTTTCCATACCTATATTATATAAATAAGACGTTTTGAAATGACATATTTTTATTTTAAATTGCATAGAAATCCAAAGATTGATAAATAATCAAATCTTAATATCAGGTTTACGGCCGTTAGAAATAGAAAAATAGTTGTTATGGCCGGTAGAAATTGTTGATGAAATCTCAACTTCAAAATTTTAACCTCCTCGAAAGGGGTTAAAAATCAATATTTTTTGATTTTGGTAAAATTTCACATATAAGGGTTTTATGGTGCGTTAAATCGAGATTTGAGGTCAGTTGTTCATGAAAAAAAGTTTCCACTAATTTACAGCGGATTTTCTGGGAATTTTGTCATTTTTTTGGAGTTTTTGAGCACTCTAAAGCCGGGTAGTGTTTTGAGCATAACGGAAGTATTTTTATATCAAATAGCATACATAACTGAATTTAAACGTGAAAGAATCATTTCTCTATCTTGACTGAGAGCTGAGAAAAAAAATAAAACGTGATTTTCATATTTTATTTTTTTTCTCGGCTCCTAATGCTCATTGGCAACTATAACTCTAGATTTGCACTATTATAGGTCCCTACTATCCACTCAAAAATCGGCATTCAAATCTGTGTGTTACAACTGCAAACGTCCCCTTGTAAGATTAGTACTCGTTAGTTTAAGAACATTTAAGACTAGCTGAAGACACTGTACTTCTTTACATCATACATTTAAAAATAATATAAACTTCTAATAATATAAACTACTAGCATCCCCGTCGCGGCTTCGCCCGCCCTGATAAGTAACGATAATTTCAACTAAAAATTAAAGTTTTATTTATTTATCGATAATATTCTTGTATTTTAGCATGTGTTCGAGCATTATTTCTTCAAAGATTGTTTCAAAAATATCAGTAATTATTATTCTATTTATAATTGCACTGAGAAGGTGGTTAAAGATTACGTAAAAGCACCATTAGACATAAAATTTTTAATTTTTATGAATGGATTGGTAATCAAGATGGATAAAGACTATTAAGAAACTCTTGCGGAAAATAAACTGCATTATCAGTGCTTACGACAAAAGGCCCCTGGATCATATTTTTACACACAATATAAAAAAGTAAATCGACATTTTGATTTAGTAATAATTTGTATTCGGCAGAAATAAAGTTATTGATTTCATCTGTTTGGATGTTGATTTCAAACTATAAAACTATATGATAGTGTGGCAAACCTCGGTCCTGCCTCTCAACATTCTACATTTAAATTTTAGTAATTGTAAATTTTACCATTGCAAAACCTTCCTAGAATTATACAAATTATTTATTTAGATGTCGGTACCGATAGGTTCAGTTTACCATTTTCAAGATTCACTGGGATCCACATATCGCACATCATATTTAAATCATTTTTAATAAGTTTCTTGATAGTTTAATAAGTAAATTTTATCATCGATTTCATGCTCTTTTGTAACCTTATCGTGTAGAACGGCACTCGCCACCTATCGGTCAATTTTCAAACTTCACTGTTGTCCACATATTATCTTTTTTTAATTAAAAAATAAATTAAAAATCAGAAGATTTTAATATTGCTAAACCTTCTTGGAACTATGAAGATGATGTAGTTAATATTTAGTTCAGATTGGTTGAGTAGTTTTTGGCGGTTAGTGATCACAAAGGAAAAATTGCTTGTCCTTTTATATAATGGTATAACCTTATAGAATAGAATAGAATAGAAAGAAACTTTTATTCTGGGACAAAGTCCCTTAAAAATAACATTAAATAATACAAAGTAAGATCATAACTGGCCGAGAGGCTGTTAAAAATAAAATAACATAGATAAACTGAATACAAATATGTATGAGAAAACAATACAGAGAAGAACTAGAAAAAGAAAACACTTTAAATAAAAAAAAGAGTGAACAAATAAATATACAAAATAGAGGTTAATATTGTAAACAAAATTGCAGAAGAGAAAAAAACCAAACAGAAACTTAAAGAAAAATAAAAGATAGAAAATGAAAAATTACCATTACAATCAAAACATTATCACAGTCAAACTATAATTTTTGCTAATGTTTTATGTCTGACGGTCTTAGTAATTAAATTAGACGATTACATACCTAGTACATACAGCCTTATAATTAGAGAGCGTCGGGTTGGAGGGAAAGAAGATGGTGAAAGAGTAGTGTTTTGAATGTTCCAGGGGAAGAAGCATTGCGGATACAGGAGGGGAGGGAATTCCAAAGAGTAGAGGATCGGACAAGGAAGGAACGTTGGAATGCAGTACTTCTGTGGGATGGAGTATAGAGTTCGGAAAGACGAGATCTTGTATGTAGTGATTTGATAGCGGAGTTGAATTTCAGGTTACTGTAAATAAAGTCGAATTGGGGGAAGATAAGGGAGGATACTAGAAGTTTGCGTGTGGGTAGGGGAAGGAGGTGACGGGAGCGGTGAAATAGTTTTAGGATACCGATTGACCTTCGTGAGATTTGTGCAATATGGGATTTCCTTATACCGCCATATGTTAGAATCGTATAGAGCTAACAGATAATTGTGACTTGCAGATAATATTGCGACTATAAATTAAGATATAAGCAGTTTTATCTTTTAAGTTGGATCAAACTGCACACGGTATGCAAATTTGATTAAAATCGGTTCAGTAGTTTAGGTGTCAGCGTGGCCCAAGAACGAGGCACGTAATTTATATATGTTAAGATTATAAAAATAATGAAATAACATTATTCATTTATTAATTTTAATTTATTTCAAATTACGTATTTTAAACATTTTTGAATGTTTCTACTTTTCAAAGTATTGGGTTGGCAAATAAGTCCTTTCGGTTTTCCTGTTTATTTTTATATCATTACTGTCCATTTCTTATCTGATGAATTAATCCCTAAGGTGGATTGTTTACTCTGTTTGTAATATCTCAACAAACATTTCTGCAAAGTCTTGTTTGAATTAGCTTAGTATTGTGATTGCAATTGCACTGTGAACATAAAAAAAAAATATGATTCATTATCGGCTTATTTTGCTGTATTATTTTAAAATAAGTAACAGTACAGCAGAAGCCATAAAAAATTGTACAGCGTTTATAGGGATGATTCATTGACCGAACACACCTGTCAAAATTGGTTTATGAAATTTCGTTCAGGAAATTTTGACATCAATGACGCTCCACGGTAGGGTTGAGCGATAGTTGATAGTCACTATCGATATATCGAGAGGTCATGCCTATCGGTGGTTACTATCAACAGTGTCGACTATCGATAGATCTTTTTTATCCTAATGTTTTGAAACTCTGGGAATTATTCTGATCAGTCTCTGTCCAGTGTCGAGTTCTTTTGAAATTGAATTCGGAATTCCTAGAGCTCGAGGGTTTACTCAGAGATTAAGCCAAAGGAAAGCAGAAATGCTAGTTTTTCTTTCGGGAAATATGTGGGCTCAAGGAGCACACTTGACTCTCTTGCAATTAAGTATTTCGTTATTTTTCTTTTCTAAGATTTGATTTGTTTATTATTATTGTTTGTTCAAATAAATTAGTTTTTTTCTCTCATCTTTATGATATAATCTTATCTACTATATATTTGTCAAATACCACTCACTCATTTAAAACGAAATCTCAGAAACCACCGAACGGATTGAAATGAAATTCGATATGTAGCTTCCTCTAGGGCCGTAGGTGCTCGCTAAGAAAGGAATTAAAAAAATCGGACTGGATCTCGGCTAATTCGCGAAAAATGCGATTACAGTTTTTATTGGGTGAATTATAATAGATTAATTGTCATATGGTATTTGGAGATCAGCTAAGTTAAAAAATAGGTAGATGTTTAAGCCGCACACTTCGACAACAAATTAAGTTCCTAATTGCTGTAAACAAACAAAAATTCGATCGATGTCGAAACCTTATAATATGGTACTTTCTGTGAACTCATGGTGGATGCAGACATTTACAAGTTTGAGTTGTTTCGTGACGAGAAGCTATTAAAAGACTTGAGACTTATGTTAAAGAGGAGGTTAAAAGACTTATGTTCTCTGGTGTTGACATGTAAGGCCTGTTCGATGTACATATTCCTTATGAGCAACCCAATTGCTTCACCAGTAGCTTCGTCCCCAACTACTCTTCCTTCAGTTTTCCGGTCACAAGATAATCGGCTTTTCTCAACCAGGCCCAAGTTTTATTTTACAAGTTGTACATAGCATTTATGAATTTCATTCCTTGAACCTAGAATATACCTTTTTCTCAGTTCAGATGAGTCTATTGCAACATTGAAGTAAACGCATCAATCTTAAAGTAAAAAACGCAAATAGGGGTATTTTACAAATCTAGGCGGCCAAAATTATTTTATGACAGTTTACTGTCGAAAATAAATTTATTAATCATAGTAAGCTAAGAATAAGTTATTTTCAGGCTTTTTATGAAAAAAAAAAGGAAAGAAAAAAAAGTTTATTCAATATACTTAAAAACTCCTTCTTGGAAAATTTTCGTGTAAAATTCTCACTGTATAGCTTGAAATCGCTACCACATTTGTTCAGGAAGTTCATCTTTATGATATAATCTTATAATTTATAATCTTTCAAATTTCAAATAGTAAGTAGATAATTGAATTTAATTAAATTAGTTAAACTACTTTATTCAATAGCTTTGGGAAAAAAGGAAGCAACTATCGAAAAACTATCGATAGCAATCGATAGTTCTCAACCGATAGTATCGTCCTATCGATAGTGCTTACTGTCGACTATCGCCCAACCCTACTCCACGACCTGTTCGCCCACAAGAAATTGAAACGAGCTATTGCCATCAGTACAGACAATTGATTCAAGTCTAAACTATTATAATAAAATATAAATTAGGAAAAGCGGTAGATTTTATCTATGTTCTATTGTTTTTCCCATTCAGGGAGAAATTGAGTTTTTTTTTCCTATAAACTAATTCTATATAAATTTTAAAATAATAGATATAAAAGTAGTTAAGGTTTCTATGCAAATTACACAGGTCTGCGACTAAAAAACTGTATAGGATTTTTTAACATTTTCTTATAGATTTTGAACTCTCAAAAACAGGAAAAATATTCAAAAACTTCTATCACATAGGTTTTGATGTGTTTTGCTGGATTATGTTTATTATTATATGTATGTTAGTCACGATGCTTTTGGGTCAGCAGACAGGTTATACTAAATACTCATGCTTCTTATGCTTGTGGGATAGAGCCAAAGAACATCACTAGACTAAAAGTGATTGGCCACCCCGAAAAACATTAAAACCTGGAGAGAAAACTGTTATCAATACTGCTTAGGTACCACCTGAAAAGGTTTTGTTGCCCCCTCTCCATATCGAATTGGAGACTGTTTTAAATATCTATGTACAAAATTCCCGGAGGTATAAGAAGCAAAGTTGAAAGAGGGAGTTTTCCCTGGCCCCGACATAGGAAAACTTTTAACCGACACCCTCTTTGTGGAAAGTATGAACGAGAAGGAAAAAGAAGCTTGGTTATCGTTCGAAACGTTTTGGGAAATACTAAAGATCCTGACTACAAAGCCATTCATCAACGGATGCTAGCAGCATACGAAGCTCAAGGCTGCAAGATGAGCTTGAAGTTCCATTTTTTACACTCCCACATAGAAGATTTTCCTGAAAACCTGGGAGCTTACAGTGAAGAACAGGGGGATGTTCGTGATATCGAGAGACGGTACCAAGGAAGATGGGATGTCACTATGCTTGCAGACTACTGTTGGATGCTTAAGAGGGAAACTAAAGATGGAAATCAGAAAAGGACTCGGCGCAGTATCGAGGAAAAGAAGAAAATGTTTCATAAAATAATGTTTCATTGGTTGTAAAAAAATATTATGTTTGATAATTTTGAATAAACGAGTGCTTTTACCAATTTTTTGTGTTCGAATTAGCAAAAAACCCTTATGTGATAGAAAAAAAATAGACATCATTTCTGAAATCAGCGCATTTTACAACATATAATTCAGTTAAAATATCTCATGCAGCTGACAAACAAAATTTTTTTGCAGACCTGTGTTATTTATTTTATTTTTTTATTAGTTAATAAATTACTACTTAAAAAAATATACATATAAAAAAAAGTTCCTTAAAAAAAAATTGAAAACATATCGCACATTTGTTTTAAAAAGTGAAACAACTCAAAAATCTGCATTAAAAATATGTAAAATTCCTACAGTCTTGTATAAAATAAAGAAAGTGTACCTGAATTATGAATGAGATGTATTAGGACTGATTTGAAGTTGATATATTTTGGACATATCGTAGAAGACAATTGAACTTAAACATGATCATAACTTAAAAATACATTTGAGTTGTGTAACTTTTGAAATTGATTTGCATATATAATCATTTTTCTGGAATCAGTTCGTTTGTTTTAGCTACCATGGAATATAAGTCTTTGGATCCAACTATTCTGGTCTAATGAAGGACACGACGATTAAGGATTTTACGATCCCAGCTCTCAACGGTCAAGATTTTTTTTGTTGTTTCTTTTTTTTTTTTTTTTTTTTTTTTTTTGTTACCGTTCCAAAGTGGCCGACAGACCAAAAATCAGTTGGCTACTGAGAAATCAGTTGAGACCTTTCAAATCGCGTCCCATGTCCGGTAGGTCTCCTGATCGTTTCTCCCATCTGCTGGGCATAAATCAAATCTCTTCGGCCATTTCCTACCGCACGGTAGGGGAAATAAAAATCCGCACATTTTTGGTAGCATTGAGGATTCGAAACCGAAGCCATTGTCCAGAGAGGACTCCAGTAATGAGGGGTCAGTCACATCTGCCCTGACCTCTTTGTATCAGATCCTGTAATTTATCGTCTGACCTCTGGAAGAATGGGCGGCAATACGATTGTCTCTTCTCCTGAGGGGTCGGAGGTGAGGGGTCTAACCCCCGGGTCAAGAGGCGATGATCACAACACGGCCACACCTCGGGGTCAAATCGATTTGCCCGACTGTAATGATACTATAATCCAGAATATGCTAACCTTTGACCCCGGATGCATATGTTATAATCAACATCCCCCTTTTTCAATGGCTCTTTGCAGAGAAATTACATTAAATATAAATTAGTTACTTCCTTTATTTAGTACGAAAGATCATTAATATATCTTTAGATACACCAGGATATTTATAGATTTCTTTGAATAAATGAATAGTTCAATTACATTAATTGTTTCATTTAAGGAGATTAACATAAGTTATCCATTTTTAAAAAAGGCATAACTCCCCATTATTATTTTTTATTCATTTACTTCGACATGTTTCAGAGCTATCAATTGCTCCATCTTCAGGTTCTACAATCAATTATATTCTATTTACAATTCTATACTATATTACTATTACACCTAACAATATTTGAATTATACCTTACACTGTGATATTCTCACTTGGTCATCTTAATTCACACTGACACCACTGGGCAATGTTCAATCATTGTTTTGTTTATTTATTACCAACATTCTGGCCTATTTAAAATGGTTCCTATTAACATTACAATTTCATTCTATTTGCTGTTACTGTTCCTGGACATCCTTGGCCACTCTCTCCATCCACAATTAGAACTGGCCTTTTCGTCCTTAGGGATTGCTGTTTTAACTGTTTTTAAGGACACTGTTTTACAGATCTGCCAGGATCTGACGATTTTTTGAGGCCGAAGGACATCCTTCGCCACTCTCTCCATCCACAATTAGAATTAGCTTTTTTGTTCTCAAGGATTGCTGTTTTAACGGTTTTTTAAGTTATCCGAAGGATAACTTCCTCTATTGTTGTCCTCCAGAATACTGTTTTAGAATATTTAACGGTTTTAAGATGGCGGTCCTTAAAAGGACACTTTTTTAAAATTATTCGACTATTTAACTGTTTTAAGATAAGGACACTTTTTTATAGATCTGCCGGGATCTGACGTTTTTTCGAGGCCGAAGGACATCCTTGGCCACTCTCCCTTCCACAATTAGAATTAGGTTTTTGGTCCTTAAGGATTGCTGTTTTAAGATGCTATAAGGACACTGTTTTACAGATCTGCCAGGATCTGACGATTTTTTGAGGCCGAAGGACATTCACTTTTTTATTATTTTTAATTGTTAATGATTTTATTACTATGTAGACTATTTATATTTTCAATCTATCTATTAATTTAGCATAGCTTGTACCTATTTTATGTGTATCTGTTTTGTAGTTTACAGCCTGGTCTATTGTTTTATTTATATAAATTGCTTCCATTATTTTTCTATTTTTTGTTTTATTCTCATGATTTAATATTGTTGTATTTTCAAAGTCAAATTCATGTTTGAACAATCATATCTATGCTGGTTCACTGGCTTTTAATTAAATTCTGTTTGGTTTCACCTATATAATGCATTTCACAGTCTTTGCAATTAATTTTATAAATCAATTCTTTAAATCATCCATCAAAAAATGAATAGTTCAAGTTATATTACATTAAAAAAAAAAAATGCATTGTGATCTATCCTAACATATAAAACATCCTAGTAATCTGTCCTTTGTACATAAACTTATAAAAATAAACAGGGATATAAATGAATGGGTCCGCCGAAAAACGTCCTAAGCGATAAACATAAAAGTTTGAGTAATCAGTGAAAGAAAATCATAATCTAAAGTTTTAGTTAGTTTTGTAAGTTAGATTTTATATTTACATATTAATTTGTTATATTTACATGTATAATAACATAATGGAGTACTATATCATACTATGACGTACTATTATACATTTTAAAACCTTTAAAATCGCCACTTCAGAAATTTTGTCACTTAGAACGTTTTTCGGCGGATCCATTCAATTATAAAAATAAAACACATTTGTTCACGATTACTTATTTCACTGTGAAAATGATACACCTTTGTCTCCCAATATTTGTTTACTTTAATTAAACTCTTGTGTCGAAAGTGTTTGGCTCTTTTCAGAACGAGTTGAACAAAATCTGCCGTTTTTTTTTTAACTGTTTTCGATAATGGGGGCACACAGAACATTAAAGAAACGTGAGTTGGTCATTCAACACTTTAATAGCGGAAAATCTTCAAATCAAAAAGCCGAAATTATTTTAAAAAGCTGTTCAACTGACCTGTATATAGTGGAGAGATCCACGAAGGAAAAGCGCATTGCTATAAAAAAGGTTAAAGCACTATAAACATTTCAACTGATAGGGATGAGACTTGAATCGTCACGGAAATTAAAAGAAATTTACGTTTGAGAGAACCCAAATAGCCAAGAAGTGTTCTAAGAAAAAAATAATTTCATGGACGAGTAGCTTGGAGAAAATATTTCATCAGAAAAAAAAAACCAAGCATTTAGGATACAATTTCTAAATGAATTTACTGAAGGACCCTTAGTTTTGGACATTTGCTGATTAAAGTAAATTTAATATTTTTGGGTCCGATGGCCATTATGTGTGAAGTTCCCAAAAATGTAACTTAATTGAGGAATAAAAGAAGAGCTAGTGTGATATTTCAAAAAAAAAAATTACACACAACCGTCAAACATTGAGGTAGGAGTGTTATGATGTGGGGGTGTATGGTGGCTTCTTGTGTGGTTAATTTTCATTTTATAGATGGAATAGTTAACAAACATTTTTACGAAGACTTTTTAAAAGGAATCTTAAAAGAAAGAAAGGACGTTGTGGAAAAGATGTGGCTCAAAGATAAGTTTTGTTTTTACCAGGATAATGACACCAAACTTTCAACTATGCTAGTTAAGGAATGGCTCCTTATAAATGCCCTAATTTATTTTAAGCTCCAGCGCAGACACCAGCAATTGATATGACATCACATCCATAAAAAAAAAAAAAAAAAAAATGGTCAACTCCATTCCAAACAGACAAACAGAAATGGTCGAAAGTAAATATTTTCCTTCAAGGTGTTAAACTAAATTGAATGGGTCCGCCGAAAACCGTTCTAAGCGACAAACAAAATTTTGAGTAATCAGTGAAAGAAAATCGTAATTTAAAGTTCTTGTTAGTTTTGTAAGTTAGATTTTTTTTTTACCTTGTAATTTGTTATATTTACATGTAAAATAACAGAATGGATCGCTATATCCATACTATGATGTACTATTTATAATGCATTTAAAAACCTTTAAAATCACCGCATCAGAAATTTGGTCGCTTAGAACGTTTTTCGGTGGACCCATTTAATTAATACTATTCAAACATTCATGAGAAGTGAGGTGTATCATTTTGACTGTGAGGTGAAATTTTTGTTCATATTTTGTTTGTTATTTTTTTAAATAATCAAAATTGAATATTTTAATTATTTTTTCGCACTAATCAAAAATTTATATAAAGAAATGTGTTGATGAATTTCTGGATTTGTTTCCTGTAGCCGTTTAAGTTTTTCTTTCTCTCTACAGGGTTTATCAATTTCAGTGTGAGGCACTGTAGATATTATCTGATAAATTATAATTATACTAAATTTTTATTATCATTATTTATTATTGTATTATTATTAATTATTATTATTGTATCATCCCTGTTTTGGCAACTTATAGGATTATAAAAAAAAATGCAAGTTGTCTTGTTTCCTTAAAATTATCCCTCGTTATTAATTTTTGATCACGCAAATATCGTCAACGTCAGCCATGTCCGTCAGTAAACTGTAGAATAAGTTACACATATGAATACAACGGCTAATAAATACATTGTTCTTATTCTTCTAATGGGTCAAAATATTAAGAACTCTAGTGTATGGCCAGCTACATTTTCATCCATATTAAATAAATAAAAATAACACTACATAAATAAACAAGCACAATTGAACCTGCGATAGAAAAAACTTAATTTGTATCGAAAATTTGAGAAAAAAAAAAGAAAAAAAAAATTTCAATAAAAGTCATCCAAAACACATCATTCGTTATCTGTTTATTTGTGTACTCCTATAATGACGAAAATCACTCTTGCAAAAACAGAAGATCTTGTTGGAAAGAATGTACATGAGTTCTAAATTAAGGCTTAACAGTGTGATGGAGACGTTTTTGTACTGTGTTTGTTTTAATAAAGTTCAATAAACTAATAAACAGATTTAGGTAATGCAGCAGATAAAAAAACAGCTGAGTACAAATAAAACAAAGTTAAGAAATCCAAATTTGAAAAAAAAAAATTTATTTCACAAACGAGAAAAAAAATTTTTGTCACACAAACGAGAAGAATTCTGGATTCGATACTGATTTCTGTCGAGTTGACATGTCCTTTTGTGTTTGTTTTTTTTCTTATAATCGCCTTGTCTTTTTTGTTTTTTAATAGTCTTCTTTCAATTGTTTCCCTTCTCAACACAATTAGTTACTTAAACTTGAGTTTATAATAGTATAAGTATGTATAAAATTTTATTAATTTTTCTAATTAATTTGGATAGTTGCATATTTTGGGTATTTAATTGCATATACGAGGTGTGATCAAAAAGTTCCAGAACTTTTTTATTTACTATGGGAATGCAATGTCTCACAGCGATGCGGTTGGCAGCATTGTATTGCCTGACTCAACAGGAACACAGCTGTGTTTGCAGATCAATCATAACATCACTGAAAGTAACATTAGCACAGTTTGTTTGAGGTTAGTTTTATAGAGTTTGGCTATTTTATGAAAATGAATGTGAAAGAAGAGCAACGTGTTTGTGTGAAACTGAACAAAACGTTTTCTAAAACCTTTTTGATGTTACAAGAGGCTTTTGGTGAAGAATGTCTAAGCCGATCATGCTGCCATCAGTGGTTCAAGAGGTTTAAAGATGGCCGAACATCCACAGACGACGATGCTCGTTCCGGACGCCCTTCAACGTCAATCAATGATGACAATGTTGCTAAAGTGAACGCTCTCGTACGATCAGACCGTCGAATAACAATCCGTGAAATGGTAGAAGAGTGTAACATTTCATTTGGGTCATTTGAAAAACTTCAAATGCGTCGTGTTGCAGCAAAGTTTGTGCCAAAACTGTTGACTGAAGACCAAAAACAACACCGAACTCATGTTTCTAAGGAACTTCTTCAAAAGGCAAATTACGACGAAAGCTTCTTGAAACATGTCATTACGGGAGACGAGACATAGGTTTTTGGTTACGAGGTTATGGAGCTTACTATGGAAGGATGCATATCTGGTTTGGGCTAAATCAGCAACATATGGAACATTAAGATCTTTATGGATAAGTTTATAGTGACAAAGTAAGGAGCATTGTGGATTTTTTTAAGGATTTTGGATTGTAAGGATTGTATACGGGATGAATTGGATGTTTTAGTAGAGCCCCAAAGCTCAACTCCGTAAGTCCATATTGGTCTAATCACTGTCATGTTAATAAGTCTTTTGTAATTAACTGGGAACTTTGATCGTTTGTCTAGTAAATGTTGAAGTAGTCTGTATTCCAAGTAAGATGTCTGTCCAAGTGGAGTCCTAGGTAGCGAATCTGTTCAACTGGGATTAGTGGAATATCATTAAAGGATACTGTAGGACAGGAAGTCGTAGGTTTACGACGAACGCCTTGTATTATGATGTTTAAGGTGGACTAACTAGGGAACAACGGCAGCAATCCCCCTCCTCCTCTGAGTGACCACTGGTCAACACTGACGTCATCGCCCAATCACACCATAGTATTATCTGCTAATATCAAGTAATATATTCCGTCAGGTGGTAGCAACATGGCGGCCCCTAAATAAGTTCAATATCGAGGCGGCTGTGTTTGCCGCTGACCGTGATCAATGGCCTGTGGTGACCAGATACTGATGACCGCTGTCCACCGCCGCCATTAGGAGCACGTGACCGCGGCCATCTTGAGGGCTCTCACGCTATTAATTACCACGGCCCACTTGATAGCGGTATTAGTCATCCTTTGCGATTTCATCGATATATCAGATCCTTCCTGTGGGATTTCATCAGCTAATATATATCCGCCAATAATTGAATAATATTGTCCAACTAATAAAATATAAAAACTACCACCTATTTTTTAATGCAGGTGTATTACCACAATGATTGACCTATCACGTTTAATTTCTAATAACAATATCTACGGACTAGTTGTTATAAAAAATGTTTTATAACAAATATAGGAATTGATAAATTGTATTCCACTCCTGTTGCTATATATACAGGGTGTCCCAGACATAGTGTAAAAAAAAAAAAAGGGTAATACTGCAAACTAAACGGGGTAGAATGGCGAAAAAAACGAGTGTCCTATCTCAATTTTTTGAGGAGATAGAATTTTTTTCGTTTTTATTTTTAAAATCTTACTTTTTTTCTGAAAAATTACAGTTTTCTCTACTTTGTTTTAGCGTAGAAACTAAAACGATGATATTTTCTTAATCAGCATTAAATTTTCTAAAAGATGAAATAGGTCTAGTTATTTTAAATCCTTAACGCGAAAAAGACAAAACATTTATTAAAACCTAAATTTTTAATATTTTTTGAAAATTCCTCACTCCTCACTGGAGAACCCTAGAAGCCGTCAAATTTCTCAAAAACTGCAGAATTTAGTTAGCTTTTTATTGGTGTAACTCATGATACAATTGCACTTCACCTTTTGAGTCTAACAGACGTTTTTCTGATGAAAAACACGCTAGAGAATAAATACTTGATTGCTCCACATACCTACTAGATTGAATAAATGTATTAGTTTTTTATCACTTGTCCATATGCATGATGGATAAAGAGTTGTGAAGGTGGCAAGCCCTCCCTCCCCCCCCCCAAAAAAAAAACTTATTTATAGGGAGTTAAGGGGGGGTTAACCAAATTCTTGCTGATTACCTAATGTTACATAAACGTACTTTTTTTTTAAATACTAAAAGGCCCCTTAAAAGTGAATTTAAATTAACTAGACCTATTTCATCTTTCAGAAAATTTAATGCTGATTAAGAAAATATCATCGTTTTAGTTTCTACGCTAAAACAAAGTAGAGAAAACTGTAATTTTTCAGAAAAAAAAGTAAGATTTTAAAATAAAAAAACGAAAAAAAAAAATTCTATCTCCTCAAAAAATTGAGATAGAACACTCGTTTTTGCGCCATTCTACCCCGTTTAGTTTGCAGTATTACCCTTTTTTTTTACACTATGTCTGGGACACCCTATATAAAACATTGTTTTCTTATTTTTTATTTTTATTTTGATCTATTCTAAAGTAATGACTAATAGAAAAAAAAATCCACTATTTTTTTTTTGCGTGTGTTTCCCTATATACTTTATCCATGACATATGAAACCTATTAAGGTAATTAAATAAATAAGTATTTTAATATTACAAGCAATTTTAAATTAATAAGGTTTATTAAAATTTATTTTCATTCGATGGGGTGTAGGACTAATGTGATTTTTAATATATTTTTAATGAATATGCCTCATTTAAAGGAAAACTGGAGTAAGTCATATCAATTTAAAATTTTGTAATTAATTTTTTTTTTTTAAATAATGCTTATATTCAATCAAAAGTTTTAATAATGCTAGTACAGCCTCGTTTAAGTGGCTATCTTTAATTGGGGAAAAACCTGGCGGTTGAGCAAATATTCCGGCCAAATCTTCTTCTTTCAAAACCGTTGGCCCAGAAACAGCACAGCCTTGCCTAAATCTGAACCCAAGTGGTACAGGTTTTTTTTTTTTTAATCCATTTCATACTGAAAATGAAACCATCAATTGAGTGGAATTTTTAACTTTCAGTATTCAACTCACAACTCACAGTGTACTTATAACGTTATGAAATGCTTTCTTATTACGGCTATGTATTATTGTTCTTATAATAATTATTTGACACTATTTGATTTGTTCAAATAAAGAATTTTATCATTACAACAACCATTTAGTTGTATGCTCCTTACTTTACAAAGAACAAACTTACCTACAAAGATCTTAAGGTACCTCACGTTTCTGAATTATCCCAAACCATATATATATTTTTTTTCTTATTTTTTTATTTTTTATTTTTTTTTTTGTTAACTCCACAACTATTCTAATCCTCTCTCTCAGTATCTCAACTTGCTTCCCATTCTATTCCAGATAACCCTCCGAAGCGTCTGAAAGGAAGATGGTGTCGGGACCATCTACTATAAAACTTATAGAAATAAAATGAAAAAATAATCTTTATTCTGGGACATATTGTCCCCTAAGGCCCAATTCACACAGAACGGATGTGGCGGAGACGTGGCGCTTTTGTCTCTTCCTCGTTTGTCCGCGCCACGCACTCGCCACGTCTCTTTGCCGTCTCTCGTGGCGTACAAGAAGGGGCACGCCACTTCCTCGCCATGAGTTTTTTTTTTCTTTTTTCTTTTTAGGCTTTTGGCTTTCTTTTTTTGGGTAAGGGGTGAATCGGACATAAAAACAACATTAATAAAATTTCATATTGGAATTACATACATATATACCAACAATTAATAGGGGTAATGCATCACTGATTTAATTTTTTTTTTGGGGGGGGGAGGGAGAGGGTGAATCGGACATAAAAACAACTCAACCGATTTTCGTAAACTTTGATATTGGCGTTACGTAACCATGGAACAACAATTTCATAGGGGTGAAACATCACTGATATATTTTTTTTTTTTTTTTGTGGGGGGGAGGGGAAAGGAGGGGGTGAATCGGACATAAAAAAATCAGATTTTCCCAAAAAACCCGCCCCCCCCAAAAAAAAATTAAATTGGTAATGTTTCACCTCTATATCAAAGGTATGTATGTATTCAACTCCAATATCAAATTTTATCAAAGTTGTTTTTATATCTGATTCATCCACTCCCTCTCAAAAAAAAAAAAAAAAAAATTAAATGAGTGATGATTCACCCCCATTAAATTGTTGATATATATATATGTATGTAACTCCACTATCAAATTTTGTCAAAGTTGTTGTTATGTCCGAATCGCCCTCGCCCCCCGAAAAAAAAATAAAATAAATGTGATGATTCACCCCCATTAAATGGTTGGTATATATGTATGTGACTCCACTATCAAATTTTATCAAAGTTGTTTTTATGTCCGATTTGCCCTGGCCCCCCCCCCCCCCCGAAAAAAAAAAATTAAATGTGATGAACACCCCTTTTTAAATTGTTGGTATATATGTATGAAACTCCACTATCAAATTTTATCAAAGTTGTTTTTATATCCGAAGAGACAAAAGCGCCACGTCCGTTCTGTGTGAATTGGGCCTAAGAATAACAGACATGTATATTAAGTTGTACAATAGTCCGGCTATCTTAATTTCAAACGAAGATAATAATATGTATAAAAGTTAATACATACCATTGAAAATAGCACTTTTGGTATAAATATATAAAGAAGAAAAGGCAGAGAGAGAAAAGAAATAATAATAAAAATATGATGATATACCTAATAATTATATGCTAATTAATTAATATTTTTATTAATCCTAATAGGTTTCATATGTCCTGATTAAAATAATGGGGACGAAAACACTTAAAGTAAAATGAAAGTTTTAGCCGAAAAAAAACAAAACATGGATATATAAATAGTATATTACATTACTAGTACCGAAAGTGGCATTTTACGTTGCGGGACCGTGTTTGACTGGCGAGGCCAAGCCGAGCCCGTTAACTCGATCGAGCATCGTAAAATCACTTTCGGTACGAGTAATGTACGATACTTTTCATCACGAGGCAAAAACGCTTAACGCAGTTTTTAACTCGTGAATCTACATATTAAGATTTTAATAATTCATATTATTACACTAAATGATTGTTTTCCATTTTAATGATTATTTGTAACAGCTGATTTAGAGAAATAACCGTAGACAAGTTTAATTTAATATAATTACGTTTAATAACTGAAATTTAATAATTCAAAATACATTTATAAAAAGGAGTAAGTTTATATATTAATAAAAAACACTTCATTTTTATAGGGTCAGGTTAATATTAATTGTACAGTTTTGGTTGTTGGTAATGTTTAACCCATCAGTTAATGTTTTTTTATTTAGGTCAACAAACATCCAAATTTTTCTTTATTTTTAAACACGATTTTAACATGGAAAATTTACTCCATAAAGAAGAGGCTTTAAATTTTTTCGATAAAGTTGATAGGTATACTAACATCACTTCAACATTAACATGGTTAGGGTTAACACTTTTACTATAGCACCACTCACAAAACTTATTAAATTTTTCTTCGTATCTATTACGAGATTTCCCGGGCAATAACGAATCAGTTATTCCTTCAGCTTCTTTAATAAATTTTTGAGGGATGTTAAAGGCCATTTTCGCACACTCACAACGTAAAATTAAATTATAAACTAAAAGAAACGCTAGCGAACCTGGTGTTGGTAACAGTAAACACTGCTAGCTGCGAAAACTTTCCCGGCTAGACGTGTAAAATCATATGTTCGTTGTTTTACCTTGCTCTAAATTTTGAGATGTGTAAAGGCCTACTTTCCTTGCTGTCAGCTGTTATGGAAAGTATCTATTTTCCAATCCGAGTGATGTAAAAATAGTTATTCTATTCTCATATAATCAATGAAAACGTATTAACATACTCTATATCAGTGTAAGATTACTGTATTAGATGGAAACATTTATAAAAAAAAATCATTAAAAAATTGTTACTAATTCGTTAAAGTATTTTAAATCAATCTATTTACAGTATTTGTTACCAATAGTCTAATATTTCAGAATTAAGTATTATTAAAACCATTTGTAAATATGTTTCACTAAAACCTTAGCTAATTCTTTTAAAGTTTAAAATAAAAAACAAGTTTTATCCATATTTGAAAAATAAACAGTCAAAGAAACGTTTAATCTTGTTTAAGACCAGCCTTCGTTGAGACAGGAGGTGAGTTCTGTTAATAAAAAGTTTTAATTTTTTTTTTATAATTTATAAAATATTTTTAATTAGTAATTTTTATTTAAACTATAATTAAATAATAAGTTATTACATAACACGTATAACAGCTGATATTTATTACGATGATATTAAATGTTATTTTACGTAATTTCATCTCTCATTTTACTCTCACATAATTTTTAATAATAAAATATAGTTAATTAAATAATTGGTATTCCAGTATATATATAACTAGCATCCCCAGTCTCGGCTTCGCCCGCTCTTATAAGTAAATAACTTAGATAGGTTTAAATAATAATAGAAGTTTTATTTTTTAACAATAAAAATCTTATCATGCAGTTGAGAATTATTTTATTTATTTATTATCAATTTCTAGCTCTATATAAAACTGTACTGTTATAACCTCTCTTAAATGGCACTTGCCACATATCGGTCAATTTTCAAAACACTGCGTACCACATATTTATCGCTTTTAAGCAACAATTTAGTAAAAAATAAGTAAATTTTCTTATTGCTAAACCTTCCTTCAACTAAGAAGATGATGTAGTTAAGATTTAGTAAAGATTGGTTCAGTAGTTTATGCGGTGTAATATTTTTATCACAAACGAAAAATGGCTTGTCCTTTTATATAATATATAAAATGTATAGATATAGATTAATTTAGAACATATGTTTTATTAGTAACTTTTTACAAACACCTGCACTAAAGTAGTGTTTATAAAAAATAAATGTTATTTTGATATTTTTGGGATATTTGTTCGGGAGCACATAAAACCCACACTATGATTTTTTTTTAAAAATTCATAAACCTTCCCGGGGATATACCTAATAATTTCCCAAATTTTGACGGCGATTAGATGTATGGTTTTTGAACCTATCGAGTACAGACAGACAGGCACACATTCATTTATATATATAATCATACCATTACTTCAATATTTATCTTATACACCGTTATATTCTTCGAAATGTGAAAAATCGTTTTCAGAAACATTATTCTTATTAACATTGATAATAAGTAAGAGGAAGTAGAATATAACGATTACCAGGGGACTTATCAAAATAACATTTAAAGTTATCTTAAGATTCCCCTCTTCTTTGGTTTTATTTATTTTTCTTATAATTTTGCTTCTGTAATCCCCTTTCTGGGAATAAAATTTGTGAGAAAATAAAACAAACTCATCAAATAAGTTACGACTATAATATTAGTTCGATTATAAAACTTGAGAAAACATAATGATCGATGCTCCAAAGTCGATTCTTAGGAATCAATCGATACTGCTGAAGTTTAAGATCAATGTTCCATGCTACAGAACTTAAAATTTCTTTTCAAAAGAAGTTAAGCCCCAACAAAGAAGTGAACAAAAAAAAAATTTGATGACTACAATGGTAAATAAGCTAATTTTCATACTCCTTCGAACAAGTAATTTTTTTTCCCCTCTTTATTTCTTAAATGACTTCCACATTACCACTGTACCAAGAAGACCAACTTAAAATAATAATACTGTTAAACAATTTAAATATAAGATTTAATCATAATTTATAATGAAAGAAAAATATATACAAAAAACTTTTAAAGAATAAATATGAAAAAAAAAAAAAATATAACATCCTAGTACTAAAATCAAAAATTGTTACTATACATTATTAAATATCTAGATATTTTTATATACATACAAAAAAACTCATACATATCTACATACACGTCTACATACATACACACATACATATATACATACACATGCATATATATATATATATATATATATATATATATATATATATATATATATATATATAATAATAACATACATACGCAAGTATATTAAAATAACAATAAATAAAATAGGTTGGTATTCTACAATAATAAATGCTTTTATTCTTTTATGTACTAATACCGCTTTATACTAATCTTTGAATAGTTCCCAATATGTTTTATAAGGAGGTTTTTATATATCAATTCTTTTCTCAATGATGTAAAAAATTAATAAAATTAAATAAATAAATAAAATACATATTTTTGCACCTTTAATAACAAAACAATTTTTCATGCTTTTTACTGAAATTAAAACAAATCTATTAAAAAACCAAGCATTGCTACTACAAGCCAAACGTATATATATTATAAATTATATATATACATATATGTGTATATATATATATATATATATATATATATATATTTTTTTTTTTTTTTTTTTTTTTTTTTTTTTTTTTTTTTTTTTTTTTTTTTTTTTTTTTTCTCTTCCATAGTAACCCCATGAAAGAGTCGTTTATTGAAAAAATGAGCACATCCCATGCATGCAAGCATATTGTGTGCTTAGCTCATTACAAATGCAAAATTTAATTAATTACATCATTGTAAATTATTTTGAAAGAATGAAAATACTAAAAAAAAAAAAAAAAAAAAAAAAAAAAAAAAAAGATACTAAATTAATGAAATAACTAAATAAAAAAAAAAAAAAATGAAATAAAAATAAAACGAAACAAAATAAAAATGAAATAAAATAAAAATACACCAAAAGTTGATGTTTAAGTATGCCCTGTGATCTTCTTTTTAAAGTTCAATGCTTTGAACAAATTTCTTAAATTCATTACTATAGTTTTTGATGAGATTCTTTTCTGACATTGGCCATTGTTCTCCACTGATTATAATATGTTTGATTAAAAAAAATCTGTCCTTGTCAAAAAGTGGGCAGTTATATAATATATGATTAAATGTTTGTGTTGTCTGTCCGTCACAGTGGCAAGTTTCGTTGTCCGAAAGGTTTAAAACGTTTCAAATAGTATTTGGTTGGTCCATGCTCTGTTAGAAATTGTGTAAGTTTGTAATGTGTACTTTTTAGTTTGTTGTAGTTTCCTAAATTAACGTCTGGTATAAACTTGTGAACTGGTCGTCCTTTGTTTGATTGTTGCCAGTGTAAGTTCCAGTTACTTATTGTGTCGTTTCTTAAAGTTTTCTTGATGTATGAAATAGGCGTTTGAGAGTATTCAAAAGGTAAAGAATTGTTAGTCGATGCGAATTCAGCTAGTTCGTCAGCCAGTTCATTTCCATAAATCCCAGCATGCCCCTTGATCCATGTTAATTTAACTGAGATTTCCTCATTTATTAATTGATGGAAATTCTGTTTAATTTTGTTCAGGAGTGGGTCATGTATGTTGGGGTTTTTTATAGAGTCTGTCAGTATTTTGTTGTCTGTAAATATGTTGAAAGATTTTGTCATGTTTTTAGTTCGTTGAATGAATTCGGTGGCTTTCAAAACAGCTAATTTTTCTGCTTGATTGTTTGAGCAGTTTGGTCCTAATCGATATTGTTCGTCGTGTCGTTTTTCTTGTTTCTCTAATGTTATTAAGGCACAGCCTGTATTCTGCTCAGTTTTGCTACCGTCTGTGTATATGTCTGTATATATATATATATATATATATATATATATATATATATATATATATATATATATATATTGATTTAAGGCCATATAGGAGTGCTTATGACAATCATAAGCGCTATAAACTATGTTCCTAGAACAATTTTTTTTTTGTTTTTAACTAATTTTATTCACAACTGTAGATATTTGTTTACAACCAGTAAATGTGAAGCAACAGAGATATTAAGGATTAGGCTAGGAGATCCCTCATCCAAGTCCTTTTCAGCCTCCATTGAATTATGCCAGGAATTTATAGTGTTGCCATATTTTGTACCTATTTATTTTGTTGTACCTGAGTTCCACGTAATATTTGATGAAAATGTTTGTAAATTTGATGAATATCGCTCTTAACTGTCGAAATACTTATGTCTGTTTGTAACGTATCGTTACACGTAAGATGGGGAGTCTGTTATAAGTTTTAGGAATTTATATTGAATTGTTTGTATATTTTTGATTAGCTTTTTTTGGCCGGTCCATTAATTTTGGATGCATACGTCCAGATGGGTTTTAGCAAGTAACTGTAAATGTTCAGTTTCTGTTTTAAAGGTAGTTTTGAATGTCTTTTAAGTATGGAGTATAGAAGTCGCAGTCTTAGCTCTAATGTCTGTTTTTTTATCATAACATGTGGGTCCCATGTCAGTCTTATATCAAGTCCTAAGTATATCACTTTCTCAGTTTGATGTAAAGGCTGGTTGTGCAATGTAAACAGCAGGTCTTGCGTCGTAGTGTAAATGTAATATGAAGGGATTTGTCATAATTAAGTTTAATTTTCCGTTTCTTACACAAAGTCTGAGTCTGGTTGAGGTTTTGTTGAAGTGTTAATGTGGCTTGTGTAGGGTCCGCGTTGTCATGATTGCAGTGACATCTGCGTAAGTAGCAGTTAATACGTTATTGTTCGTCGGTATGTCATATGTATATGAGGAGGTAACTTTCAAAACGTGTTTTGTCACAAAAAAAGTTTTTTTAAGTTTTTGGTATCACTAGATTTGTTTTTCAGAACCTTACAATATGAGATGAGTATTAGCCATCAAAACGAGCTTTGTCCCATCTAAAATTAGTAAACAAAATTAGAATTTTAAGCAAAGAGTGTTTTGCCCATAGCCTGTTTTTATAGTTCAAACCATGCTTTGACCACTAAGCCAATGGGAACTCTGCATTATTGACAATAATGACAACATTGACAATAATCGCTTACACTGGTGCAAGGGTATACTTTTTGACTCTCGTAAGTGTTGAAAAATATGGAAGAGTATGAAACTTGCGACTGTTTTGAAAATGAAAAATGTGAACTGCATATTTAAAAACTAGTGACTGTCAAGAAAATGTAAATATTCCCCGAAATTATGAATGTCATTAACATACATCATCTATTATGTAATTGTAATTTTTATTTCGTGTAGTTTTGAACAAACGGTGACTTCTGTAAAATGAAGCACAGCCACTTCAGTGTTTTGTCCCTTTGTTATTTCATCAAACCGTGTTTTGTCCACTGTGTTCCTTCAAAACGTGTTTTGTCCATATTTAAAATTAAAAATGCTAATTTTAGGAGTAAAGAATATTTCTGATCCTTGTAATGTTGTTGTTTTTTTTAGATGCTATAAGTTTAATTAGAAGTTTTTTTATTTCTGAAGGGTAATTACATCTTATAATATACGTTTTTTGTTATTGCTGAAAAGTGGGATTACTGTAACAAAACACGTTTTGAAAGTTACCTCCTCATATACTACATATAGAAATGTTGCTATAACTGAACGAACTTGACAAATTCAACATATTATTTTTAAGAGAACATTTCTCAGATAATTGATAGGTTTTCATATTATTTTATTTTTTATATTAGAAAAGTAATTCAAAGTCCAATCAGCTGTTTGAAGCGAGCCCCTGTCATAAGTCAGGTTGGCCGAGCGGTCTAAGGCGCCAGATTTAAGCTCTGGTTCCCGATGGGAGCGTGGGTTCGAACCCCACACCTGACAGAAATCTTTTTTATTAGTAATTATTTTGATAAAAATTAATATATTGATTTATTCAATTAAATAAATTATTTTAAATTATAAAATATATTTTTACAATAATATAATACGTATTGTTTCTAAAATTATAAATATTTTACTTCTGAAATTCTTAATTAAATATTTAGTTTTAGTTTTTAAGACATTCCTATCAATTTCCATACGTTTCCATATTTCGCGTCCTTTTATATGAGCATGTGTTATTTACTTTTAAAATGTATGAAGATTATAATGACTATATTAAATTAATAAAATTAGATTTAGTACTTAATTTGAATAAATTTCAATACATTATAATTTTTTTTTTTTTTTTTTTCCAATTTTAGTATATGTACTGCCGAAGCGAGTGTTTTCTAATACAGTTGTAAATTTCTATTAATAAAAGAATTTTTTTTTTTTTTTTTTTTTTTTTTTTGACTTTATATATTTATTATCACCTGTCAAATAAAGTTTGACAACCAGTGAATTTGCTATAAGAATTTAAATGGCTTGAAAGGCATGAGAGGGTTTAATTAAATACAACTTTCAAGCTAATATAAATTAATAATTTAACTATTCATTTAATTGAGTAATTAATTTAAAATGGCTTGTTTTTTTATCTTCTTTTTTTTCCATTTTTTACATAAATGAAAAAAATACTATTTCATTGAATAATGCTATTGAAAAATTAGGAAAATACTTGTGTAAAAAATAACGTCAGTTTTTATTTATTCATAAATTTTAAATTATTAATAAATCCGAATGAAATTGTTAACTTTTGAAAAAAAAAATATGACAAATAGTTAAAGAACGAAACAACATCAAAATATTATTATATTAATTAAACGTCATAATTAATTAATGGTTTTCTTCATACTATATATTCCATTATTAATTATACTGAATAAGTAAGCTAGAATTATAATTTTAAAATTATTAATAAAAATCATTAGAAATTTGACAGACATTCTATAGGTAAAGTTAAATTAAACTATTTAGGTGAAAACATCAAAATCATTCAAATATTCAAATGTTTAAGTTAGGTATATTTTTACTTGTAAATTTTAGTATTTTTTATTAATTTATTCTTAAAATCTAAACTTATTGAAATGATAAATGATGGTGTGGAAGAATTTTTGCTTTGAAGAGAAATTTTGTTAAATTATGCTCATGAAATAACAATAAATAATCTATAATAATTTATACAGTGCTATATTATTAATAGTCTGATTGTGATATAATAATAATAAAAATCTATTATTATTACATATATTTTATTTTCAATTTAATTTTGTTTTATTTTTGATTATTGTAAATAATTATTAGTTTTATTTTTATGAAGATTATTTATTTTATTTTTATTTTTTATTATTATTAGTTACAGACTACTTCAACATTAACTAGACAAAAGTTCAAAGCTCCCAATTAATTACAAAAGACTTATTAACATGACTATAATTAGACCTATTCGGACGTGTGATTTTGGGGCTCCACTAAACCATCCAATTCATCTCGTATCCAATCTTTACTTACTTACATTGTCACCAATAAACTTATCCATAAAAACCTTAATGTTCCAATTGTTGCTGATTTAGCCCAAACCAAATACCTATCCTTTCATAGTGAGCTCCATAACCACTCAAATCCGTTAGTTTCTCAACTTGCTTCCCACTCCATTCCTGATAATCCTCCGAGGCGTCTGAAACTAAGTCCCAGAGACCTTCTAGTGTAGAATTTTTAATGAAGTGCTACTGATGAGTAGTTCTTTTCAAGTTTTAACCTGTTATTACAATCGTTGTCAATACATTTACTTCATGTATATATTTTGTACAGTTGTAAATTTCAATAAATGAATATTTAAAAAAAAAAAAAAATTACAACTATACAGGGTATTCAGCATAAAAATGCACTAACTTCGGGAGCCGACTCTTGGCCTCATTAGCAACAAAAATTCCATATATACTATGGCTCGATTCTGGTCCGTTTTATACATTTAATTAATTTAAATCCCAATTACGCCTAAATAGGTTTAATTACTGTCATGTGAATGAGTCCGATTATTTAATCTGAAGGTTTGAACGTTTTTCTAGTAAATGTTGTAAAGTGCTATTGATGAGTAGTTCTTTTCAAGCGCTAACATGTTACAACATATTTTTACAGTTGTAAATTTCAATAAATGAAAGAAAAAAAATTAAAATTATCAAATTACTTAAATTCAATTAAAATAAATTAAAAATATATAACCATTCGAAATAATTGTAAAACAATGTTGAGAGAAAATAGGGGCTTTACAAACCTGAAGTTTTTTATTCAAACCAATATAGTTATACAGGGTGTCCGGAATTTAAATGGCAAAACTTCAGGAACTTATAGGGGACCGAAAAACTAAGACAAAAAGTTCTTTAGAGATTTGCTCGTTTTTGTTTACTTTTAGAGAAAATCGCAAAAAAAAGAAACAAAACAAAAATGTTACAGGTAGCGATTATCACCTTTCAAAGTTCGTCAGGCAGTGAGATATGTAAACACTTAATGTTATCCTTTACATTCTTTTATTTGTTTACATTTTGGCTTCCTTCTAGGATTATAATTCCTAAATCAGTCTTCAGTCAGTTACTCAGATATTTTAGTGTGAATAGCATCAGCCACAATGCCGTATACAGATTCTAATGTTGAATACGCTGATATGATTTTTGTGTATGGTTTCTGTAACGGTAATGCTTTAGAAGCGGTGAGTATGCGAGGGGAGTATGCAAGTATGCGTGGCGATTTCCAAATAGAAGAGTGCCTAATCAACGAGTCTTTTCGTTAACTTATAATAGACTACGAGAGACTGTGTCATTCTTAATACGTAATGAAGGCGACCTATTCCAGGCAGCAATAAGAGCAAGAAGAAGAAATTGTGTCCAACGCCACTTCGATAACAATCCTGAGACTAGCATCCGAAGAGCAACTGCTGCTTTAGCAATATCGCGGCAAGCAATATGGCAAACTTTGAAAGGTGATAATCGCTACCCATACCATCTTCAAAAAGTTCAGAATTTAATACCTCAAGATTATGTCAAGAGATTGAATTTTAGTAACTGGTTTCTTGACAAAATTCGCGATGATAATTTATTTCCATTAAAAATTATATGGACCGATGAAGCTACCTTTACAAGAGGAGGAATTGTTAATCAAAGAAATTATCATGTATGCGCTCTTGAAAATCCCAGAGCTATTAGAGAGAATAGGTTTTAGCATGAATTTGCTATTAACGTTTGGCTTGGAATTTGGAACGGATTACTGGTGGGACCATTATTATTACCTGGAAAATTGGAAAATTATTAAAGATCAAATTATTAAGATGACATTCCCTTACAGCAGTGGATTATAATGTTGTTCCAACTCGATGGATGCCCAGCTCATTATAGCAGAGTTGCTCGAGCTTGGCTGGATATAAATTATCCACAACGATGGATTAGACGTGGAGGAATAGTACCTTGGCCACCCAGATCACCTGATATGACATCCATGGATTTCTTCGTATGGGGAACCTTGAAGCAGAAAGTTTATTCGGTGTCAATCAACTCAAGAGAGCAATTAAGAGACCGAATCATATAATAGATGCAGTGCACCAAATATTATCAGAACAATGTTGAGCTGCAATTTATCAAGTGAGTGCTAGATGTAATGCTTGCATTGGTGCAAGAGGACAACATTTTGAGCAATATTTACATTAAAAAGAACATAACATAAATATAAATGTAAATAAATAAGTATAGAAATGAAAACTTGTTTTGTTTCTTTTTTTGCGATTTTCTCTAAAACTAAGCAAAAACGAGCAAATCACTAAAGGACTTTTTGTCTTAGTTTTTCGGTCCCCTATAAGTTCCTGAAGTTTTGCCATTTAAGTTCGGGACACCCTGTTTAACAGAAAATATTTTCCATTAAATTTCTAATTGGAAAACTGTCACCAAATTTTCGATCTGAGCAATACCAACAGCGCAAAAGCGTGTCAAAATGTTATATTTATGAGGCTGCAAAAAAACTTTACAAAACAATTGCCATACCGACGCTATACGTTACAAAAAAAAAAAAAGTACCGGAAGTGATTCAACATATCTGATTGGTGGTTCTAATTTTTGTACCCTGACCTTTTTCAAAAAAAACTTACTGTTTTAAAATTAACATTTATATCGAGAGTCGACTTGTAGTAGAGAACACCGCAGCTATCCTTGTTATAGTTAAGCCATCTAACCTTCTCCCAATGCATAGTGCCTTTTTCATCATCTTATTTTATATTAACTAAGGCGGTTTTTAAAAGTGACAAAAAATTATAAAAGTTGGAACTCTCTATCTCTATAACAATAAATTTATATATTTTTTCCAGTGTCTCGCATTAATTGAGCTCGATCATGGGGATGCTCAATAGGGCCTTTGAAAGTTTTTTTGTTTCTTCTCAATTAATGCATGGGAGGTGTCGCAATCCATGTGCGTATGACCAGGGATAAATACTAGTGATTTATCTGTTGTAGTGCATTAGAGTTTTGAAGGGCTACCCAGTACATAGATGCGATATGGCTGTTTTACATGGTTATATGGTTGTGCAAAAGTAAGCTTAGCAAAAGGCTTAGTAAACTTGACTCGATTTTCACAAGTAAAAGTTCAAGATTGGAGTATCAGCCCACGATTCACAAAGGAATATCCTTCATTGCAATGGACGGAACACTTAGCCCGTTAGACACAAAAAAAGAGAAAAAAACATACGATTCTTGTGATGTAGATAGCTCGAAGCTCACAAAATTCGACTTAGCCCTCTATGCACAGGTGCCACAGATATATTTTTTCTAAAGTATTGGAAATAAATACGATGGGATTATATAAGATGTTTTGTTGATGAAATGGTTAATGGTTGACAAAGCAATAGAGGCTCACATTACATTAAGCTCTCCGCCATCAATAACAATCCATCATCGGGACGGGGCAGGCTTTAATTGCTGATGACACGGCCAATACCTAAACATTATGTTAACTCTATTATTATAATAAGTATATAATTATATTTATTTAACAATATTTAAGAAAAATCATATTTCTGTTCGAAACGCCAGCATAAATAAATTGTAAAATTAACAATCCTTTGTACAATAATTGATCCCTCTCTCTTAAATCCTAAAGGTCGATAATAAATAGAGCGATAAACAGGACACCCAAGTAATTAGAGAAGAAATCGTATATAAATGGCATATTTCTCGATGTTACACAAGCTTTCAACAGATGTTACAACTATGTTTCTGCTATCTTACCCCCTGGGGGGAGTGAGCTAATGGTGGGGAAGAGGGAAGCAGGTCCCAGTTTTGGGTTTTTCAAGTATATCTTGAAAGCTGTGAGCTTTAGAATAATATGCTACAGATCAATATTAAAGCTAATTAAATTTTCTATAAAATTGTTTATACACATATTTGTCGAAAGTTCAACGGTTTTCGAGATATACGTAATAAAATCTCAATAATTTTCGAGAAAAAAAAAAATTATTATCTCACTTTTTGTCAAACAGTTCCTTGAAAAGCCAGAAACGTTTATATGAATTTAATTTACATTTAATGCTCTACAACTTTGATTCCAACATTAGTTCAGAGAAGCGATTGTGGAAGGCACTAAAAGCCTAAATGTTTGACAAAAAATTATTTTTTTGCAAAAATTATCGATTTACAACAAAGCAGATCTCTAAAACGGTTGGAAGTTCAACAAATATGTATATAAACAATTTTATAGTAAATTTAATTAGCTATAATTTTTATTTGTAACATATTTTCCTAGGGTCCACCATTTTCGAGATATAATCGAAAAACCCAAAAATGGGACCTTCTTCCCTTCCCCCCACCATTAACTGACCCCCCAGGGGCGGGCATTTTTAGAATGTTTATTTTCTAACTACTGCTAACGAAGCTATGATAATCGTAATAATAATAATGATGATGATGACGAACGAAGTCAAATATAATCGCACATTTCATGCACCCTATGCCTCTTATTTTAGCCCTCATTCACTGGACTATTTTAAATTTCCTCATTCAAAATGACTTATCTAATCGTATTCTGGTGTAATTTAGACGCTATCAGTTTTTGTTTCCTAATTTCAAATTGCAATGTCATGATATATTTAACAATAATGAACACATACCTATATTTTTTTTAATTGTTACTGAATAATGTAATATTGACTTTTAAACTGTAAAGCTGATTTCAATACGAAACTTTATAAATCAGTTTTGAATGGATATGAATTTGTAAAAATTATATCTAAACATAAAGGTGAGAGAACATAAGGGAAATTCGTTCATTATTATATGCATACTTTTTTTTTGAGCTGGTTAAAAATAGTTTGGTCATTTATGTTTAGTGACAATCAAGAAAGTAAATACTATTAAATAATAATATAAATCTATTTTCCAAAATTACAGCAGAGAAAGAAACATCCAAAGAAGATAATAAATTTATGACAAAAAAAAAAATTAAATATATACAATTTCTAATATAGTTTCAGAAAAAAGCTTAGTTGCAACATCCACAAAAAATTCAAAGTAAGAGAATATCATTAGGGTCAATCATTACATTCAGTTTAAATTTTTTTTTTATATGATGCCAAAATAGCATAGAATCTAGTCCAATGAAATTCACTTACAGCATAAAAAAAAAAAATTATACCATGTGTATGTACAATACTACGTACAGATTTCATTTAGATAAAATGCTATGTAAATTCTATGTACGTTCTAGCACTGGTACTACGTGTTAAGAATTAAATTTTTAGCGCATTCAATAACAAAATTTGTCAATTCTATTGGGTATAAAATAATCTTATTCGAAAAATGCATAGTATTCTTGTATAGTTTGGAGGTTCTTTTTTGACTGCCCGTCGTTACAGAGTTCTTCAACATTTACTAGACAGACGTTCAAAGCTCCCAATCAATTACAAAAGAATTAGGATTGATGAATTAAGTGCCACTTCTATTGAGATTATTTTATTTGAAAACTGGTTTCGAATGCTAAACATCCGTTGTTGTTTAGCTATAGTGTGAATTGTTTGTATTTCACACTATAGCTAACAACAACGAATACAGTAAAACCACAATCGATAATATTTTAAGAAAACAAATACATAAAAAAACTATGAATAATATATACTTTTCGTCTTCAGTTCTAAAACATACAATATTTTTCAACACATTAGTACTATGTTACATAGATTATATATACTAAAGTTTTTTAAAAAGATAAGACAAGAAATCAAACATGGGCACTCACCTTCCAGGTAACTAAAACACTGAATTTGTGAGAAGTAAAAGGGAGAGGAAGGTAGGTTAAGTTTTAGATTTACAATGGGGTTTCCCTTATGACTCATTAGATTTTTCCGTTCCTATGGGAAACATCTAAAATGGGCTATTGGATATGTTTATCTGATCATTTAAACAAAAATCTGGATCGGTTTTAAACGATTTTATTATTTTAGTGATTCAAATATATTTAATTTTAGGCTATTTTCTACTTGATGTTGTATTTTTACTCCCGAGCCTTTATTAAATTTGTGGTTATTTTCATTTAGATGGATAGCGAAATTGGAATTTTGGGTCTTATTAGTATATGCTCTTATATGTTCTTTTACTCTTTGATTTACCGATCGTCCGGTTTTTCCCGTGTATTTTCCTTCACAGTCATTACATTTAATTCGTATACGCCGCTTTTTTGGAAAGGGTCTATTTTGTCTTTCGGTGAAGGGAAGTATGATGCCAATGGTTTATCTATTTTAAATGCAGGGTTTAAACCTAATCTTTTTTTTTTTTTTTTTTTAATTCTTTTCCGACTTTAGCGGATATTGGGCCATAGTATGGTATCAAAATATATTTTTTAGGGGTTGCTTTATCCTCTGGGTGTGTTTTGTATATATTATTCATAGTTTTTTTTTATGTATTTGTTTTCTTAAAATATTATCGATTGTGGTTTTACTGTATCCGTGAATTGTTTGTATTTCACACTATAGCTAAGAACAACGGATGTTTAGCATTCAAAACTAGTTTTCAGATAAAAAATCTCAATAGAAGTGGCACTTAATTCATCAATCCTAATTGTATTGATCCTTCTATATCATTATGTGTACCTCAAGTAATTACAAAAGACTCATATACATGACTGTGATTAGACCTATCTGGACGTACGGAGTTGAGCTTTGGGGCTCCACTAAACCATCCAATTCATCTCGTATTCAATCCTTACAATCCAAAATCCTTCAAAAAATCCTCAATGCTCCTTATTTTGTCACCAATAAACTTATCCATAAAGATCTTAATTTTCCGTATGTTGCTGATTTATCCGAAACCAGATACCTATCCTTTCATAGTAAGGTCCATAACCACTCAAATCAGTTAGTTTCTGAACATGCTTCCCCCTCCATTCCTGATAATCCTCCGAGGCGTCTGAAACCAAGATGGCCTAAAGACCTTCTAGTGTAAAATTTTTAATAAAGTGCTACTGATGAGTAGTTCTTTTCAAGTTCTAACATGTTATTGTAATCGTTTCCAATACATTTACTTGATGTATGCATTTTGTACAGCTGTAAATTTCAATCAATGTATATAAAAAAAATAAATAAAATAAAAACAATTGCTACCATACAGGGGCAATCCCAAAAACCTAATGATAACAAACTCGGGGGATACAGTTTGGCCTTGTAGTTTCGAATCTATCCTCTACATCCAATATTAAATTATACCACTGGATACCTAGAGAATCAATAATTTTCATTACGATAAGCGAGAACAGTAACGCATCGTTTGAGGTAGAGGGGGAAAGCGCCACGATTTTGATGTTATTTTGCTGCGTATCGAGATTTGCAATCAGTATAACTTTTGACTCGGAGAAGCTATGACCTTTGTTTAAGTTTTAAACGTCAGCTGTCGCCAAAATCTATCGATTGCATATAAAACATTAGTTTTATATACGAAGATATAAAATATTTACATACGAAGACTGTATAATAACTGATACAATCATCAACCGATCTAATTATTTGGCAATCAGCGAAACATGGATGCAAAATTCGATGCCAGTGAATGTGCCTAACTTTGATCTGAGATCATATTGTAATATCGCTAAGAACAGACAAATTGCAACTACATCATCGCTAGCGGTATCATCATCATCAAGACGCAAAGCCGGCGAAGTCGCCATATATCGCAACATCAATGGCTTTACTGATTGTAATAGAGTTAAAATTGATTTTTCGGAAATTTATATGGAAATGAAAGATGCAAAACCTGGTGATGTCTGTCTAGTAGGCGTAAATGGCAATAGCATCTTGAAATTGGTATTTAGGTGTGTGTATATCCACCAGGGCAAAGCCTTAACAGAAATTAAACTCTTTATGTTACGATCGTTGTTAAAATATTCCAAAAACATCGCTAAAGTTATACCCGATTACAAGTCTGATCTTACTACACCAGTTGTGATATTTGGGGACTTCAATGTTGATGTCTCACAAAACCGCTCATTGCCCGACTTAATGCTCAGTGAGTTCAATTTATATTGTCTTATATAGTCTTATATTGAAACTTCTCCAACAACGTGAGGAATACCTAAATCGGTTTAAAGTTTACCAGAAATCTCGATGTATCTTGTACGCCATTTATGCCATATTTTTCGTATCACAGACTTAAAATTAATATAGTTATATTGTAATAAAATTTAATTGTAAAACAACATAATGATTTGTTTCCTTACTTTAATCCTAAATACATAAATAAAATATTTTATTTAAAAGATATAACCCGTTACATAAACATATTTACATACAATACACGGCCGTGTCCATGACACAGCCACACCATTTTTATTTCCTATTTTTTGTGAATACTCTCATAAAGCAAAAATTGTAATATTCGGATTCTGTACCCTCAAAAAAAATGTAATCCACCGAGAAAAAACTTCTGCTATGGTGCTTTTGAGGACCCATTACGTAAAAATAGGATAATATTTAAAATACATTTCTTCTCTCACGATATGTTTTACCTTTTATAAATAAAATAAATAAGCTAACGACAATATTGATGATGAATCGCTAAGTGGCCTGTTAATGTATTTTGACATCCTGATGGGAACGGGAACCTTACGCAAGATTACGGCTGGAATTTCACTTTTTATTTTTGAACAGAGAGTTTAAAAACGACAAACAGATTCCCCGGATTGTAGTCATTAGTTATTTTATTGGAAAAACATGTTTATCATAATACTGGGCCGTACCTGATTGTCAGTGTCGTTATAATCTAATAAATGGAAAAAAACCATCTGGAGTTATTATGTCATGGGAGAACTGTCACATTAGTCAGCTGTTTTCGCTGTCAACTGTTAGTCATCGAATATTAATTTCTTAGCTCCTCGGAAATTTATTTTATCATGTGTTTAATTTTGTTTTAAACTTATTTATTGAAATTTACGATTGTATAAAGTAATACAATAAGTAAATGTATCCTCTAGAGTGCCAACATATGTACCAATGTCAAAAAAATAATATAAAAGGCACTGGTAGAAAGCATAGTGCTATACAGCTCAGAAACATGACCTCTAGAAAAATTGCAAGGCGAAAGATTTCTGGCTGTGGAGATGGATTTTTGGAGAAGATCAGCTAGAATCTCAAGAATTCAACGAATCCGGAATGAGATCATAAAAGAAAGAATGGAAGATAAGAGGAACATTCTGGAGGAATTGGAGGGAAGGAGACTGAGATGGTTCGGCCATACCCCCGAAACGATAATATAAAAATATATTTCAAGCTGGACTGTACAACACTAAAACGACAAGAAACTTCCCGTCGTTACAGACTACTTCAAAATTTATTAGACAAACGTCCAAAGCTCCCAATTAATTACAAAAGACTTATTAACATGGCTGTGATTAGGCCTATTCTAACGTGCGAATCTGGGGCTCCACTAAACCATTCAATTCATCCCGTATCCAGTCTTTATACTCCAAAATCCTTCGAAAAATCCTCAGTGCTCCTTATTGATGTCAACAATAAACTTATATATAATGATCTTTATGATCCAATTGTTGCTGATTTAGTCCAAACCAGATACCTACCCTTTGAAAGTAAGCACCATAACCACTCAAATCCTCTAGTTTCTTAAATTGCTTCCCACACCATTCCCGATAAGCTGTACTGTTGAAAATATCGTCAATACAAATGCTAAATATCGAATATAAACAAATATTCTTTTCGAGCTTCAGCGATTCTTTATTGCTTTTGTACGTAATCACATAGTTTATTTCATATGTCCATTGACAGGGAAGTTCCTCTCTATTACGGAAAAAAATCACACTTCAGAGTTCGCCTAGGCAAGACGAGACGGGCAACACTAACACAGCTAGAGCGTTTCGAAATAAAAAAAAAAAAGTTACACCAAAAAGGAAAGAACCCCAACCAACCGACATGTCCATGTCAAAATGTTTTTTTGTTTTTTTTTTCACATTGATACTCTGGTTTCGACTTCTCATATTATTTGGACGTATCTTAGAGTAAGGTCCTCTGTTGAGAATATATGGATGGAACAAATTTTTTTACTGACTATAAGATATTTCAGTCTCAGTTTTGGAAATAAATACCAAATCAGAGCAGGATCTTGAGACATCCAACATTTTGGATGTTGATGGCAATGGAACAGATGATAAATGATCAACATTCGAATCTGGTCTTCAACTAAACAAAATACCAATAGAAGCAGCAAATAATTCATCAATTCCTTATTGTATCGATCCTTCTATACCATCAAGCTTACTTCAACTTATTCTGATTATTATGGTCCAGTCAATGAAGGCCTGAAATGGAGTGTAGAGTGCGTTTTCTGTAATCCAAGGTTTTTCTTCAGAAACATGTTTAGGGTAGTTAAAAAGTAAACATATTAAAAGTCCTGGAGTTTTCCGGGCCTGGGAACAGGAAGGGGGGGCGCGGAAATTCTTTTTTTTTTGGTTTTGCGCTCATATCTTGAAAACGGTGCGTCGTATGAAAAAAATGACTATTTATTAAATTAAAGTCCATTAAATTCTCTACAACTCTTTTTCTATACACATTTTTCATATTCTGTACCATTTTCGAGATATACGCTTGGCTAATGTGAAGGATTTTTAGATTTATTTTGTGTTTTTTTTTTTTCGTTTATTAGAAAACACATCTATTAAATATGCGGCGTACACGAGATATAATGACATGAATAACACTTGTAGAGGAACTACCCATTGGTATACCGAGGCCATCTTCTTTTCAGACGCCTCGGAGGATTTCCAGGAATGGAATGGGAAGCAAGTTGTGCAACTTCAAAGTGGATTTGGATGAGGAGTAAGTTTATCATGAAATGAAAGGTTGGTTCATGCCAAATCAGCGACATATGGGATATCAAGGACATTGTGGATCAGTTCATTTGTGACAAAGTAAGGAACATCTAGGATTTTCCGAAGGATTTTGGATTGGATGATTGGCTGGGGGAAGAATTCGATGGTTTGATGGATCCCCACAACTCTATAACATAAGTCCACATAGGTCTGATAATCGTTAGGACTTTTAGTATGTTTGTTTTACCAAGAAAAGTTAATATTTATGTAACTTTGGACTTGTTGAAGGCAAATTAGCGTATATATGTTGAAGAAAATATAATGTTCCACAATATTATTTATGAAGACTTTTGTCGTAGGATGAGCGTTTTAGAAGATATAGAGGGAAGTTTAACAGAAAACGTGGAGTGAATTTTTTTTTATTTCGAAAATGTTCACATTTGCCAAGCGCATATCTCGGAAACGGTTCAGAATATGAAAAATATGTATAGAATTAAAGTTGTAGAGAACCTAATTACCATTAATTTTGTAAAAAGTCATGTTTTACAAATGACGCACCGTTTTCGAGATATGAGCGCAAAACCCAAAAAAAAGGACCTTCCTGTTCCCGGGCCCGAAAACTGCAAGACTTATAGTATGTTTACTTTCTAAGAAAACGCACTCGATAATCCTTTATTGATTGGACTATTTTGTTTAATTACCTTTATGGTCTTATGTTTATTGTATATTAGTTATAACCTGTATTTCAATTCGTATGCTTTTGGTACTGGCTTTACTCCAGTTATGTATACTTCAATATTAGGATTCTCGATTATAATACATTTCCCAAGAATCGACTTTTGGAATCGATACAATTGTAATTGAAATAAGAAGATACTGAGGACTTCAGTAGCCACGCGGTAAAGAACTGATTATGAACTTCTTTGTTCGGTTTATCATCGGCACCTCCTTCAGGTAGTCTCATATTTCCCTCCGCTCGTAGGCAATATTTCTTCAGCTTGCAGCTTTACCAAACTGTCAAGACCTATTGCCATTCCTATATTTACAACCTTCTCAGGTACATTTTCATTACAATATGCACTAGACTCTCGAATGCATTGGACTAAGCTAATCCAGACATGGAAGAGTGGCTGCGATATTCGAATATATGGCAGGAATAAAGTAATGAAACTGACACTTAAAAAACGTTTTACATTTTGAGGGTAAAAAAAAGAAAACAAGTTAAATAAGAAAGCTACAGACCATCGTCCGAAAGACAAAAAAGAATCGTCCAAACTTAGGAAAATTGTATGACATTAAATATAAATGGTCATTAATGAAAATTATAAGTTCCTAACGCCGAGAATCTTGACGAAAATTGGGGAGAGGGAAACCACAAAATTTCGAAAATTGATTTTCCTTCGAATGACTTCTTTCCTTCATACTTAACACGCTACTAAATTTTCAGCATGGGTCAAAAATATTTTTTGTTTTACTAAAATATCTTTGAGGTGGACTGTTTCCGTGTCCCAACACTCAAATATTCTGGCTTTTTGGTATTAATGTTAAAAAAAAGTGTACTTGATACGCAATTAAATGTTCAGCGTGGGTCAAAAATATTTATTTTCATTTCTTAAAAAATATCTTTAGAGTAGACTGTTTCCGTGTCACACCACTCAATTTTTTATTTTTTTTTTTATCACAATAATTTTATTCACAACTGTATACAATGGACAACCAGTGAATGTGAAGTAACATTAAAACAACAGACATGATCAGGCATTAGGTAGTCAGCACCCAGTGATACAAACTGTAGGCGTGAAAGTAAATTATTAGGGATTAAGCTAGGAGATCCCTCATCTACTTTCTTTTCAGCCTCCGTTGAGTTATGTCAGGAATTTGTACTGTTTATGTATATTATGTATAATATTACCATATTATGTATCTGTTTATTAGTGTCTCCACGTAGGTTTTCATGAAATTTTCGTTAAACTTTATGAATATGGGTCTTAACTGTCGGAATACGTAAATCTGTATGTAGCGTTTGACACATAAGGAGGGGAGTCTGTTATCAGTCTTAGGAATTTCGATTGAAATGTTTGTATTTTCTGAATATGCGTTCTTTTGACTGGTCCATACATTTGCAATGCATACGTCCAGATGGGTTTTAGCAAGTAACTGAAAATGTTAAGTTTCTTTTTTAAAGGTAATTTTGAGCGTCTGTGAAGTACTGAGTATAGAAGTCGCGGTCTTAACTGTAACGTCTTTTTTTTATGTCTTGGCATGTGGGCCCCATGTCAGTCTTCTATCAAGCGTAAGTCCTATGTATACAACTTTTTCAGTTTGATGTAAAGGTTGGTTGTCAAAGTAAACTGGCGTCGTAGTGTAAATGTAATAAGAAGTGATTTGTTTGATCACAGGTTCGGCTGCAACAGAGTCCTGGAGGTTATTCGTTTGGTTTCTTGGCCCTAGGTGTTGTTGAAAAATGAAAAAAAAAATCATGAGTTTTTATGATTTTTTAAAACTTTTTTTTAGTAAAAAACTTTGCATACTGCATACCGATTTTCAAAATCCCTTCTTCCCATTCTTCTTTGTTTAAACAACCTTGTTCTCTCTCTCCTCTTACTGCCATTCCTTCTCTTCCATTCTGTAAACATGGTATTTTAAATACCTTCTTTTCTTCCTTCACTTTCGTTTAAAAAATAAACTTTTGTTTGGCTATCTATTTTCATAAAATTATCGAACTCCTGAAACCTCCTGGCATCAATGCTGCATAAAATAATTTTTTTTTTCTGTCTAATATTTTGTTTTATAAATCATTAGATCATGTGACAACAAGCAGATGTAATAAATTGTTGTATACAAGATAATTGGCATGTCAGACCATGAGGGAGGACAGCACCCAGCGGTACTTACTCCTAACATGAACATGATATTTAATCAGTTTTAACGGAGTAGATCCCTCAACCAACTCCTCTTTAGTCTCCTTTGGGTATTATCTGGCAAGCTTATGGAGGCCATACTTTGTATTAAATTATTGATATGTCCGTGAAGTTTGTCGTGAAGCCTTTTATATAAAGTCTGGATGTGATCTTGTACCATGGGTATGTGTAAGTCTGTGTGTAAAGTTTTGTTACTGACATACCAGGGTGATTGTGTAATGAATCTTAAAGTTTTTGACTGGAAAGTCTCTATTTTTTGGATGTGTGTTTTTTAGCAGTTCCGTAAATTTGTGAGGCGTACGTCCATAGAGGTTTTAATAAGTAAATATATGTATTTAGTCTTGGCGTAATTTTCAATTTAGATCGTTTATGTAGAATTGGATATAACAGTCTCAGTCTTTTGTTAAGGCTTAGGCGTTTCTGTTTCACATGTAAATAACCGAAATAACAGAAAATAAATTTTCTGGCTTTAGTCGGACTCGAACTCGGGCCCGACAGCTTGGTAGTCAAGTACCTTACCCACTGAGCTACCTCACTTCCCAATTTTGATATTACATTCCTGAAAAAAAAAAAGAAAATATATATATCAAAAGAATATTTTTAAAGAAGGTTAAAGAAGGAACATAGAACATTATAGAATATAATTTTTATAGAACATTCCCAAGTAGCTTTACGACATATTCAATTTTTCAGGTTTCAGTAGAATATCTGCGGTGCCTGTGAATAGTGTGCTATATGTAATTTTGGGAATTTTGTTTTATGGGTATCACCAGAAAGCTAATTTTTTATCTCTTTATTTGTATCTAATGGATTTAGTTGTGATGCTATTACAGAGATGAATATTAATTTGTAAATCACTGCGTCAAGTCCAATCTTTCAATTGCGTTTATCCTAAAATACAGTTTTTGCATTTCACATACTATTTTTTTCTTTGTATCCAAGATTTTTATTCCACAGGACCGAGTTCAGAATTCCTACCATCAGCTTTCCTCATGGTACGTTTCATTAAACAACTTTATCAAGGGAAAAGAAGTTACATTAGCTTAAAACCTTAATGTATGAATATATACACCATTGTATGAAAAAAAAAAATACTGTTTTGTTTTCCAAGAAGTCATTCCATTGTCATATATCCTTCACGTCCAAAGCCTTCTCCAAGGAAAAATTTTGTTCCTGCTCAACTTATAGCAATAAAGTTTCAGCCTCCCCCCCCCCTTTTGACCTATTTGTTTATATATAGCCCTACATACCTCCATTTTTTTTTTTTTTATCATCATGCATTATGTGATGTGAGTTCTTCATAACATTTTCTCTTCGCAATCAAGTCAAAGTAGTTTTTTTCATATAATGAATAAAGTAATTTCAATATTTTCAGGAATGTGTTAGGGAAGTTATCGCGGAAATTCGCCTAGGAACCTTATTGAAATTTAAAGGTGTACAAAATATATGGATCAAGTAAATGTATTGACAACGATTATAATAACATGTTAAAACTTGAAAAGAACTACTCATCAGTAGCACTTAATTAAAAATTCTACACTAGAAGGTCTCTAGGCCATCTTCGTTTCAGACGCCTCCGAGGATCATCAGGAATGGAGTGGGAAGCAAGTTGAGAAACCAACGGATTTGATTGGTTATGGAGCTTACTATGAAAGAATAGGTAACTGGTTTGGGCTAACTCAGCAACATATGGAAAATTAAGGTCTTTATAAATAAGTTTATTGGTGACAAAGTAAGGGGCAATTAGGATTTTTCGAAGGATTTTGGATTGTAAGGATTGGATACGAGATGAATTGGATGGTTTAGTAGAGCCCCAAAGCTCAACTCCGTACGTCCAAATAGGTCTAATAACAGTCATGTAAATAAGTCTTTTGTAATGAATTGGGAGGTTTGATCGTTTGTCTAGTAAATGTTGAAGTAGTCTGTAACGACGAGCAGTTTCTTGTCGCTTTACTCTTGTCCTTCCTCTTTTAAACATTTAAACTCTTTTTAACTTCTATTTTAAAGAAAATTCAAAGAGAAAACCAATTATAGAACATTAAATTTTTAAAAAAAATATATGTACTTTTGATAATTCACATCCAGATTTAGAGACGGAAAGACAAGTTTGACCAAATGCGAATATTTTGTCGGATAATTTTCCATTTTCGCCAGCTCATATTTCAGAGACAAAACAAGGCAGTAATAAAAGTAAGTATATCATTTTGTTTTTAGCAATTAAATATGTTATAACATAACTTTTTATCTTCATCTTTCCTGAAAAATACACATACAATCAATTTCTGAGTCACATGATAGCCCATATAAAATGGGCCATGTTACCAGAATGCATATAAAGTACATATCATATTTTCTGACTTATGAATAATTTATAATCACTATTTTTTATTTTATTCCCTTTTATGACCTAAAGTTGATTCCTAGGAACTGATTGATAGTGGCAATAATTGATGATGATTTTAATGAGTCTTACCTCCAAGCAGACGATGTTTTTATTTCAAACTTACGTAATATGCAGGCATAGCGTAATGCATTGAACAATTAATAACATTACAGTACTATAATGATTTATCCATTTTTATTTATTTAAACTAATTTAAATAAAAAACTCTTTCTATACAAAAGCATTATGCAAAACTAGCTGGAGTAGGAAGGTATGCACGAAGTTTGCCCTGGGAGAAAAACCAAGCTGTTTTTGAAGCGTAATAAAAAAAGGGTAGGTACATCCCTTTAGGTACAGAAAGTACCTGAAAACGGGTCAACAGAACAAATTACAGATAGGTACTTCCTTTCCGAGAACCGTTAGCTTCAACCATATTTTACTCTTTTAAAATTTTAATTTTTTACAACCGTTCCGTTTTAAATAACAATGCTCAACAATAAAACATTTCACTAAAAATTTCAGTGGATAATATAGAATGAAATAAGAATAATAATATGAATAAAAGGAATATAAATAACCAAACTGCGTTAAATCATAACAAAAAAAAAACAACAGAAAAATATAAACGCTAAACCAAGATAATTCATTTTATAACCTTATATATAAAATTAGCCCAGTCAATGACTGCTGAAATGAGGAGTGTAGAGTCCATGGAATTTGCGATAATTTTTGACTTCATAGCTTCGTTAGGAATAGTTAGAAGGTAAACATACTGAAAGTGCCCGCCCCTGGGGGTGAGCTAACGGTGGGGCGGAGGGGAGAAGTTCCATTTTTTTGGTTTATCGATAATATCTCGAAAACTGTTGGCTCTAGAAAAATATGTTTTAAATAAACATAAAAACTAATTAAATTTTCTATAAAATTTATTATATATACATATGTCGTAATTCTAACCGTTTACGAGATATACGTTATTGAAAATAGGTAATTTTCGGGAAAAAACAAATGTCACCTCACTTTTTGTCAAACTTTTGCTTCTATTACGTTGCATAATCGTTTCTCAGAAAAAACGTTAGAATCAAAATTGTAGAGCATTAAATGTACTTTAGTTTCATACATACGTTTTTGGCATTTGCTTCAAATGTTTAATAAAAAGTGGGGTAAACATTTTTTTTTTTCTGAAATTGTCGATTTTTAATAACGTATATTTCGAAAACCATTGGAATTTCTACGAATACGTATATAATTAATTTTATAGGAAATTTAATGAGCTTTAATTTTGATCTGCTACATATTTTTCTAGAGTCCACCGTTTTCGAGATATAATCGAAAAACAAAATTGGGACCTTCTCCCCTCCCCCCCACCTTTAGCTCACCTCCCAGGGGCGGGGACTTTTAATATGTTTACCTTCTAACTATTCCTAACTAAGCTACGAAGTCAAAAATGATCGCATATTCCAGGTACTCTACATCCCTCATTTCGGCACTCTTTATCTTGGGTCGCACTTCTGTGAAAAAACAAGTTTATTGATACTCATTCCGAAACTGATTTTTCGATCCTAAATTTCTTTTTTTTAACAGAATGCTCCTTAAATTTACTATAAGAACCTATATATGAAATTTTGATCAAGTCCCATCAAATACCCATACCAGCACGTTAAAAACTGCTTACTATTTTAAGTCCAAATTTTTTTGGCATAGTTTTCACCATAACGCCGAAACTATTTGTCAGATCTAAAATTTATTTTTTTTCAACTAAAATCTGGTAAACTTTACTATCAGGCCTTATATAATTTTGATTATGACACGTAATACACCCAAACCTGAACGCTAAATATGTATGTTTTAGCAAAGTACGTCGATAGTCACAAATTCAGTGGGCTGGTTTGAGTGTATAACGTGACATAATCAAAATTTCATATATAGGTTCTTATAGTAAATTTAAGGAGGTTTCTGATAAAAAAAAAGAAATTTAGGATCGAAAAATTAGTTTCGGAATGAGTATCAATAAACTTGTTTTTTCACAGAAGTGCGACCCAAGATAAAGAGTGCCGAAATGAGGGATGTAGAGTCCATGGAATATGCGATAATTTTTGACTTCGTAGCTTTGTTAGGAATAGTTATAAGGTAAACATACTAAAAGTCCCCGCCACTGGGGGGTGAGCTAACGGTGGGGGGAGGGGAGAAGTTCAATTTTTTTGGTTTTTCAATTATATCCTGAAAACCAGGCCCAGAACTAGGGAGGGGCAGAGGGGGCTCGTGCCCCGGGCGGCAGATTTTAGGGGGCGGCAATATTTGAAAAGTTTATAAGAAAAGAGAGTTATTAATAACTTCTTCAAAACAATAATAATACAATCGATATTATTTAATATTATTTCATTTTTCTTCATAATTTATAAACTTTATTATACTGTACTACAGAGGTAATGTATTTTAATGGTGAGAGTGGGGGAAGGGGGCGGCAAACTGATCTTTGCCATCCCTGACAAATCTCCTAGTTCCGGCCCTGCTGAAAACGGTTGACTCAAGGAAAATATGTTTCAAATAAATATAAAAGCAAATTAAATTTTCTATAAAATTAATTTTGTATAAATTTGTCGTAATTTCTAACCGTTTACGAGATAATCGTTATTGAAAATCGGCGATTTTCGGGAAAAAACAAATGTTACCTCACTTTTTATCTAACTGTTGCTTCTCAGTAACACAATCGTTTCTCAGTAAAAAAGTCAGAATTGAAATTGTATACCATTAAATTTACTTTAATTTCATACATACGTTTCTGGTATTTGAAGCAAATGTTTATAAAAAAAAAGTGAGGTAAACATTTTTTTAATTTCTAAAATTAAAATTATCGATTTTCAATAACGAATATCTCGTAAACGGTTAGAATTACGGCAAATTTATATATATTCAATTGTATAGGAAATTTAATTAGCTTTTATTTATATTTGAAACATATTTTTCTAGAGTCACCCGTTTTTGAGATATAATAGAAAAAACAAAATAATTGAACTTCTACCCTCTCCCCCACCGCACAGTGGGGCAAACGTGGAAAAAAACCCCAAATCTTATGATTTTTTTCATTGTTTTTGTATACCTAAATAAATGTAGCATAAGGTTTTGGAACTGCTTTTTCGATTATTTCATTACCAAAGTCTGTACACGTCCTTGAAGTTGCCCTTTTCTGGAGTTGAGAAAATAACACGGTTTTGAAGTTCTGTTAAAATAATTTTTTATGAGGCTGAATTTTTAGCAAAAATTTTGTATAACCCTTTGAACTTCACTATTGATGTTTACTGGTTTATGGACGATTTTTATTTTGTTAATGTAGCCACAACCTTGACTGCCAGGAATTTTCGAAGTTAGCTGTCACGTAAATTTAACTTATGTTCATTTCACTTGGTCTTTCAAAAAAAGCTACACCGAACTAGGCTCTCTTTAGGGGTTCAAATTGAAGTAGAGGTATCTGAGAAAGCGTGTTATAAATATAAATCCCGGCTTCGGACATATTTGTTCAGGGGATGAATTTATGTGTTATTTTTCATTATACAGAAAATGATTTTTAGAAATTATTTTTTTTTTTTATAACTAGGATGTGAAAATTGGCTTACTATATATGTATATTTGTTTTTATTAGTTTGTCTTATTTAATATATATATATTTTTTTTTCTTTTCTTTTCTTTATTCACTGTAAAATGATCAGATATAATATGATTTCTTGTTTTCTATACAGAAACACGTAACTTTCTTGAGAGACTAAGTACCAGAATATAGCAGAAAGAACAATTTTCAAAAATAGCTCTTCAAATAAAAAATCAAAATCAATTGAAAATAAAAGTTTTGGAATTTGGATGACCAATTTATGGGGTTATTATTTGTATCACTGAGTTCTTATTATTGTATACCTTAGTTCTCTCATGAAGATTATCATATTTATTTATTTTATTCTTTTATATCAATGGGCCACTCCAATCATTTTCAATCTAAATGTCTTACTAAATTCAGAGATTTAATGTAAAATGTTTTTAAAAATGTGTTTTATTAATATATAAATCACATTTGGCTTTAAAACTGAAGGTGAGCTACAATAAACATCACAGAGATCATCATTCAAGAAAAACAGCAACAAATGAAGATGTTTTTCATCTTATCATGGTGACTTCTGATCCGGTGATAAGTAATTTAAGTTCGCATTTAAAAAAAAGAAGTTCCCATTAAATGATGAAGCTTCTTATTTACTGTTATAGAAAAAAAAAGGGAACAATTCGAAATCTTTTTTTTTCTTTACTTTTATAGTTAATAGCTTTTATTTCTGTACGTAATATAACGAGTGAATATAATCTTTGTCAATATAAGATTGATAATTGTAAATAGCTGTCCAGTCTATTCAATAGAATTCAACTGAAGTTACATTGTAAAACTTATTACATTTTTTAAATTATATTAAACATTTTAATTTATTTCCAAATATAACCTAATAATGAATTTTAACCTAATTCAACGAATCTTGGGTCTGTAATAGAGCTATATAGTAAATTTCATTCAATTTAGCACCTAAAAAATATATAATAATAATAACAAACTTGATTATTTTTAATTGATTTTATTTTTTTTTTTAATTTTTAAACTGAAAATATGGCTCAATGCTGATGATCAGATTGCTCTGGTTATAGTTTTATTTTATTCAGCAGCTTAGATAGCATATAAATATACCCCAAATTTACTTCATTAATTTTTTCTTACTTTTTGTTCTTAGATTTTTACCCTTTCTGATCATCTGATGAAGCTGATTATGGTTTCATTCAATTCAGCACCTCATGAAATATATAATTCCAAAATTTCAAGCTTATAGCACGAACCGTTTAGAAAATATGAGGTTTTTACCCATTTTGCCCCTCTCCCCACCGTTAGCTCACCCCCTAGGGGCGGGAACTTTTAGTATGTTTACCTTTTAACTACTCCTAACGAAGCTATGAAGTAAAAAATTATCGCATATTTCATGCACTCTACAATGTGTTTATTGACTGGGCTAAATGTGTATAGTCAATATATTTTGTTGAGTCGACTTTCTATTGTTTTTTGTTTATGTTTTTTTTATGAAAAAAGCGTCTATTGGAAGCATATTACAGTCTTAAGGGTAATACTAATACTAATTTTAATTAATACTATTAGTATTAATAATAGGGTAATACTAATTAAACTCATACAAATAACCTTCGATTTAACCGGATATAAAAAAAATAAGACAAAACAAAATTAAGAGAAAATCATATTACTGAGTTGTCTAAAAACTATTTAGGCTTTCTTTCTTTTCTTTAAATTATTCCACTGTGTAATGAAAATGAAATGTTTATATTTAATAGATTATTATTTGTTCCTCTTTTAAACAACAACCTCTTTTTACCTCTTTAACGTTTCACTACTCGGAAATAATTCAGTTTTTACTCACAAGTTTACAAGTGATTTTCGTATAGTTATGTTTTACGATTTCAAACAGAGCCCGAAGAACCAAAAACATTAAAAAAAGATACTTAATAATGGTTAAAAAATAATTGAGACGGAAACTTTAGCCTTGAAGACTAAGAAGTTCGTGGGAGGGCTTCTTCCCAGAATGACGATATTCTTCGAGCTTTAACGGATGAAAATCCAAGAACTGTTCGATAACTTGCGAAGAAAATAACAGTTAGCAAACCCTATGATGATAACCACTGGATAGTTTCTTTGGACTATCCGCTACAGACCTTTATTTTTATAAATTTTAATATTCAACAGTTCACTGATCAACTCAGACTCATCAATATCTTTTCATAGTTTTATTTAACAAGAATCACAATATCACAGAGCACAAAACAAAAATAAACTATATAAGATTTTTACTAGAATTAGCAATAGGAAAAGGTAATCATCTGTTTATATATCACTCACTGTTGCCGGGTTCAGTAAACAAAATTTAACACTTTTTACAAAAAATAATAATAACAGAAAATAATAATTAAAAAATAGCAAGCGGCGCGACAACCACCTATCCTTTCATAGTAATCTCCATACCCACTCGAATTCACTAGTTTCCCATCTTGCTCCACAGTCAATTCCCAAATCTCCTCCAAGGCGTCTGAAAAGAAGATGGCGAGAGATCTTCAAATGTAGATATTTTTTTTTGAAGTGCTACTAGTGAGTGGTTCTTTACATGTTATTGACAAGCCATTGTAATAATTTCCTCAAATTTACTTATTGTATATACAGGGTGAGTATCTCTTAGTATAAAAAAAAAAGATTAAGTGAAACCAGATCAAAAATGTAGCAAAATGCCGAAGACCTCACTTTTCTATTCCTATCCGTTGCAGAAATACGATAAATCTAAGACTTTTTTTGAGGAAACCACGTTTTTTTCCATAAAATGATATGTTAAACGTAATGATTTGTTTCAATTTTATGGAGAAATTCACTTTTGAAACCGAAAAAACATTGTGTTCTCATTTAGTATACAAAACAGTTACTTGTGTAAATAAAACATTATGACAATCCCTTAATGAAAATGACCATTTTAAACATAATAAAATCTTCATTGGAATAAAAAGAAAAAAAAAACTATTGTTTAATAGAAAATGAAGAAAAACTGTCAATAAAGCGTACATATAAAAATCAGGTAGTACGCAAATCCATGGAACCTGATGTATTACTTATCAAATACACGCCTCTTCCACAGGGTTACTATGGAAGGGAAACATTATAAAAAAAAAAGTATACATACAGGTTGAGTATCTCTTAGTGTAAAAAAAAAAAAAAAAATGGGTGAAACTAGATCAAAAATGTAGCAAAATGCCGCAGACCTCACTTTTCTATTCCAATCCGTTGCAGATATACGATAGATCAAAGATTTTTTGAGGAAACCACGTTTTTTACCATAAACGCTGTAATATCTCCATTTGATTTAAATATTTTTCAAAGTTTGACCACATTTTCGGATTTAGCATTAAAGTTTCTATAATAAATGAGTGCCTGTAACCTTGAATTTTACAAGCTTGGTATCTAAAGAACAGCTTGATCTTCACCTTATTTGGGGAAGTCACAATGTCTTATTTACTTCAACGCTCACCGTTTTTCGTAAAAACTATCCACAAAACGTCAAATCTCACAAAAACTTGCAAATTTAATCAGCTTTCGAATGATATGTTAAACGTAATGATTTGGTTCAATTTCATGGAGATATTTACTTTTGAAACCGAAAAAACATGGTGTTCTCATTTGGTATACAAATCAGTTACTTGGGTAAATAAAACATTATGACAATCCCTTAATGGAAATGTGCATTTTAAACATAATAAACTCTTCATTGGAATAAAAAGCAAAGGAAAAAATGATTGTTTAATAGAAAATAAAGGAAAACTGTCAATAAAGCGACACTACATCAGAGGATATGATATTATTACATTTATTTATTAATATTATTTGTTTAACATATCATTCGAAAGCTGATTAAATTTGCAAGTTTTTGTGAGCTTTGACGTTTTGTGGATAGTTTTTACGAAAAACGGTGAGCGTTGAAGTAAATAAGACATTGTGACTTCCCCAAATAAGGTGAAGATCAAGCTGTTCTTTAGATACCAATTTTGTAAAATTCAAGGTTACGTGTACTCTGTTCTTGTAGGAAATTTAATGCTAAATCTGAAAATGTGGCCAAAATTTGAAAAATATTTAGACAAAATGGAGATATTACAGTTTTTATGGGATCCCATACAATTTAAAGAAAAAAAAACGTGATTTCCTCAAAAAAAGTCTTTGATTTTATCGTATATCTGCAACGGATTGGAATAGAAAGGTGAGATTTGCGGCATTTAGCTACATTTTCGATCTAGTTTAACCCAATTTTTTTTTTTACACTAAGAGATACTCACTCTGTGTATGACAGGGAAAAAATATTTAGATAAAAAATACAGGTAAAATCAAGAAAATAAATAATACATAGACAATTAAATACAAATATGATATTATTTAAATGCGATACAATATGTAGCGCGTTTAAGTATAATAAATAAGATAAATTTAAAATAAACTAAAAGGGGACGTTTGCAGTTGTAACTCACAGATTTGAATGCCGATTTTTGTGTGGGTAGTAGGGACCTATAATAGTGCAAAACTAGAGTTATAGCCGCCAATGGGCATTAGGACACGAGAAAAAAAAATATAAAATATGAAAATCACGTTTTATTTTTTTTCTCATCTCTCAGTCAAATAGAGAAATGTTTCTTTCACGTTTAATTGCAGTTATGCGTATGCTTTTTTAAATAAAAATACTTTCGTTATGCTCAAAACACTACCCGGCTTTAGAGTGCTCAAAAAACTCTTGATAAAATTCCCAGGAAATTTGCTGTAAATTAGTGGAAATTTTTCATGAACAACTGACCTCAAATCTGGATTTAACGCACCATAAAACCCTTATATGTGAAATTTTATCAAAATAAAAAAAATATTGATTTTTTACCCCTTTCGAGGAGGTTAAAATTTTAAAGTGTAGATTTCATCAACAATTTCTAACGGCCATAACCACTGATGTGTTCAACCGATTATAATAGTAATAGCATCACTAGAATCAGCATACATTCTGCTTTTTATCCATGCGTATAACATTGGATTTACTCCCGATTTTAGTGGACAAAAACTGATGTGAATGAAAAAATCCAAAGTCAGCTATAACTTGAGATATTTCAATAACTGGAAATCCTACAACCTCCGGATTTGGGCTAAACTATGCAGTTTTAAGACTTCTAGATGTCCTTAAAATTTTGTCTTAATCGGTTGCGAAATATGTGAGATAGCGCAAATTATTTACATTTTTTCAGAAATTGACAGCCCTTGCCTTCTAAAATCCTACAAAATTTTAAAGGTAAAAAAAAATTATTTTTGATTTCGACAAAATTAAGTTTCTACATGTTTTTTGAGATGAGGAATCTGGAAATAATATCAGTTTTTAGTTAAAAAATTTTCCTCTCCTATATTATATAAATAAGACTGATATAAAATGATCTTTTTCTATTATTATTTTAGTTTTTAGACAATAAATTTCAAATAAGACCATTTAAAAAATATATACATTTTTTTTAACCAAAACCTGATATTAATTTTAGATTATTCATCAATCTTAGGATTTCTATGCAATTTGAAATAAAAATATGCCATTTTAAAACGTTTTATTTATATAATATAGGTGAGGAAAATTTTTTAACTAAAAACTGATATTATTTCCAGATTCCTCATCTCAAAAAACATGTAGAAACTTAATTTTGTCGAAATCAAAAATAATTTTTTTTACCTTTAAAATTTTGTAGGATTTTAGAAGGCAAGGGCTGTCAATTTCTGAAAAAATGTAAATAATTTGCGATATCTCACATATTTCGCAACCGATTAAGACAAAATTTTAAGGACATCTAGAAGTCTTTAAACTGCATAGTTTAGCCCAAATCCGGAGGTTGTAGGATTTCCCCTTATTGAAATATCTCAAGTTATAGCTGACTTTGGATTTTTTCATTCACATCACTTTTTGTCCACTAAAATCGGGAGTAAATCCAATGTTATACGCATGGATAAAAAGCAGAATGTATGCTGATTCTAGTGATGCTATTACTATTGTAATCGGTTAACGCAGCAGTTGTTATGGCCGTTAGAAATTGTTGATGAAATCTTAACTTCAAACTTTTAACCTCCTCGAAACGGGTAAAAAATCAATATTTTTTGATTTTGATAAAATTTCACATATAAGGGTTTTATGGTGCGTTAAATCCAGATTTGAGGTCAGTTGTTCATGAAAAAAAGTTTCCACTAATTTACAGCGGATTTCCTGGGAATTTTGTCATTTTTTTTTCAAGTTTTTGAGCACTCTAAAGCCGGGTAGTGTTTTGAGCAAACGAATATATTTTTATTTAAAATAGCACACATAGCTACAATTAAACGTGAAAGAATCATTTCTCTATTTTGACTGAGAGTTGAGAAAAAAAATTAAACGTGATTTTCATATTTTATTTTTTTTCTCGGCTCCTAATGCCCATTGGCGGGCTATAACTCTACTTTTGCACTATTATAGGTCCCTACTACCCACACAAAAATCGGCATTCAAATCTGTGAGTTACAACTGCAAACGTCCCCTTGTAAGTATACAATAAAAATACATATAGAACATGATAATAATAATAAAAATAGACTAGATTAGCTGGTGGATTCTTTCAAATCTTTTCTTTGTTAATCTTTTCGTTTTTCTTTAGTTCTAGTATCTGAAAATCAATGTTTGTGACAAATTGTTGTCATATATACAACGTATACATACGTATACCGTTGTAAATATGAATAAATAGTTTTTAAATAAGTCTTAAATAAGGTAGGATATAATTTTAATTGAATAAAAACAACTTCAATAAAAAAAAAAATTATAAAATTAAATAAAAAAATCATGATACATCCAATAACGTAATTACACTAACGACGGGATTAACCTATCGAGTTCTTAGGTATGCTGTTCTATATCTGTAATAAAGTTTTGTGACCCCTGATATGTCACAAGTAGTACAATTCACAAATATCTAAATGCAGTTGGCATTATATATAAATACATAGCCATGCATAATAACCACAGAACTCAGGCAACATGGTGGCCAATGATCTTACTTTCCATTCACTATAATCCTAGAATTTCTAAAAATAAAATTGGTCTCTGACCTCTAAAAGAACACTAATTAGGCTCGTACCTAGTTTCTCTAAAAGTCAACTCAGGTCATTTCCTTCTTTTTTTTCTTTTTTTTTAGCTAATAGACTCTGCTGTCCACTTTGAAATTTGTCAGCTGTTTTTTTAAACATCTGATTATATTGATATTAATATTAATATACATAATATGGTGGATCAGATCCACTTACATAAACACATCTAGAAATGAGAAAAATAAAAAATAAAAAAAATATTACAAACAATCAATAGGAAATATTCATAAACACTCAAATCCAAAAAACTATTTTACAAGAAAATGTTACTTACCATTGAGTGAGGGACACAAGTTCAACAAAAGGTTTTACTGGTGCTATTTACAAACCAAGACAAAGATTTAAAAGTTGCAATAAAAAAATGTAAAACATTAATAAAAAAAATATTCCCATAAATAATCCAGTAAAGAAATATCACTAGAATAGAATAGAACAGAATATAATAAAAAAATAATTTTATTCTGGGACCAAGTCCTATAAGAATAACAACTTAGTACATTAGTACAGAAAGAAATAAAATTAATTACATCTGGTCAGAGACATAATGAATAAATAAAATGAAAAAATAAAATAAAAAAAATAAGAAATAATAACGTATACATAGATATTAATTAAATATATAAACAGGAAAATAAGAAAACATTCTATAAATTCAATAATAAGTTGATTATTTTTATACAATACTTATTGTATACAATAGAAGAACTTAAATGTTATATCCAGGGTGAGAAAAAATTATTTTGATTGGTACCTAATTTGTGCAGATAGTTATTGAAAGTGTTCCAGAAAGAGATATTAAATTGAGACAGTAGATTGTTAGCAAGCTTCACCTTGGATAAAAAGGAGGTACTGGAAATAGAGGAATTTGAATGTTTTCAAAGATTTCGCTTGTCTAATGTGAGAAGGAATGGAATTCCAAAAGATGGTTAATAGGAAAAACTAGTGATTAACACATAAAAAACGAAATAAACTCCCCATCAAAAGTATTGCAAAACCAATGATTCTCGATATTTTCCTGATTTTTACCTTAATCCATATTTGGTTTATAATCATACTAATATTATTTATTAAACGTGAGACATTAAGGATTAGACACATCAATTTTTATCCCTGTTAATAACAAACGATGGAAATTTAGATTATTTTTTTCAAATTTCCATCAGTCCATGTTTATCATTCCTTCCGTTATTTACAATTATGCCAAGAAGGGCAGCCATTCAAGCCAGAAGGGGCAATATGTCTTATTAAATATAAATTCAAAATTCAAAAGTAAAAATTTTAAAAAGTAATCTAACTTTTATGTTTATTGGAAGAAATATTGTAATTTATTTTAATAAAAATTGTTTATGTATAGTTTAGGAATGTTTATTTATGACAAAGGCTTTAGAACCTTTCTTTATTATGAAAAACAAAAATACGTTTTTATAAAATTTAAATATTTCAAAGTGTTGCGATACTTTTGACGGGGGGTTTATATAGTTAGCAGTGGGAACTGTATTTCAGTGAAAAAGAAGAACCAGGTGTTCCATTTTTTTAAGTATTTGGGGTCTGCAATATCTCAAAAAAATTATTTATTAATTTTTTTTATAATTATACTTCATTGATATTTACAACTGTATACACCATATTCTCAAATGTCCGATAAAATGATTATTATGACATGTCAATAACTTGTGAAGAACTACTCATTAGTAGTATGTACTCCAATAATTGTTCTATATTAAAAAGTCACTAGGCCATCTTCTTTTAAGAAACCTCGGAGTGTCATCGGGAATCGAGTGGGAAAAAAGTGGGTAGCGAATTCGAGTGATTATGTAGATTATCATGGAAGGATAGTTACCTTGTTTGGGCAAAATCTGCAATACATGGGATATCTATGAGGTTGTCACACATGAAATAACCGTTTTTAGAACCAGGAAGAAAATAAAAATTTGAGATCAAATCTAACATATTTTTTATTCAAAGTATTTAACATCATTTTCAATACATTTCTCCTAATGGCTCACCAAGTTTTTTATCCCAGATTTGATAAACGTTGAGTCACATGATGAAAGGAATGCATTTATAATGTCTAAATCATTTGTAAGAAATTTTCCTCGCAAAAAGTTGTCCAAACTCCGAAAAAAACTGGTAGTCTGTAGGGGATAGATCAGGGGAATATGGTGTGGTAAGACTTCATAGCCCAACCCCTTTAATTTATTCACTGCCTGTATTGAAACCTTAGGTCGGGCGTTATCATGAAAAAGGATAGGTCCTTTCCTGTTTACCAGTACCGGCTGTTGCTTGATCAAATTTTGATGCAGTCAATTTCTTGGCAGTATGATGTTGAATCAATTACTTTTCCCGTCCACGGGGCAGATTTTCTAATGTCGTATCTCCTGAGGAAAATTTTGTAAACCAACGATGGACGGTTCTTTCATTAGCACTTCCTTTACCAAACGCATGATTAATATTTCTTGCTGCCTGGGCAGCGGAATGACCTAGTTTGTACTCATAAAAAAAAAAAAAAAAATCGTTCAGAAATTGCGTGTTTCCATGGCCACGGTTAAAATTATACTAAAATCTGTGTGCTTACTTGGGAAAAAAACAACCACAGTTTGCAAATAGTGGATTAAAAAGTTCTTAATAATAGTAAAGAAATTTCCTAGGAATCAACAGGGAACGCTTTAATCTTCTACAAAGAAAAATCAGACATTTCATGTGTGACAACCCAATAGATCATTTTGGATAAGTTTATTTGTGAGATAATAAGGAGTATTGAGGATTTTACGAAGGATTTTGGATTGTAAGGACTGGATACGAGAAGAATTGGATGGTTTAGTGTAGCCCAGAAGCTCCACTCTAGTTTTTATAATAACAAAACAATGCTCATAATAACATGTCACTTATTATTAAACCAACAACCGATTGGTTACACTTAAATAAAAGTTCTATGTTGGAAGATACCTGGGAAATTTCCTTTTTAAACGCCTCGGTGGGGTATCTCTAATGAAATGGGGAGGAAAATGTGATATTGGTAGATTTGAATGGTTATGGAGTTTACTATAAAAGGATAGGTATCTTGTTTGGGCTAAATCAGCAAAATATGGAACATTAAGATCCTTATGGATAAGTTTATTGGTGACAAAGTAAGGAGTATTAATTTTTTGAAGGATTTTGGATTGTAAGGATTGGATACGAGATGAATTGGATGGTTTAGTAGAGCCCCAAACTCTGTAAGTCCTAAGTAAACCTAATTACTATAATTGTAAATGAAGCCTTTTGTCATTAATAGGAAAGTTTGAACGTTTGTCAAATAATGGTTGAAGAAATCGTTTTAGTCTTGTAAGTCCATTTATATTTAAAATACTATATTTTCTATCTTATCATATATTTTTACTTCTTTAATATTGACATTATATGTTACAGTAAGAAAAGTTCTGCTTAACTATCAGTTCAAAATCAGCTGATTCAGAGTTCTATCATGGAGACTGTTAGGTAAGGAATTTTTATTTTAATATAAAAATTTATCGTTTATAAATATATTTGATTGTATTTAAAACAACAAACGAAAAGTATAAATGAAAAAAAAAATATTAAAGGAGATGATTTAAAAATAATCAGCTGTAATTAGACACTAAAATGTTAAGAATGTGTGTTTATATTGTCATCAGTTGGAACATGGCCAGATCTGTAGTCCTCTCCCCAGTACTAAGCTCAATTCATTAAAAACGGAATGTTTTAATGAACTTTAGTTATTTAAGAATACTTAATTACCTATAATCAATTAATTCGATATTAGACATCGATAACCAGTAAGCTTATCGAGATATTTTAATATCTTAACCTACGTTCGCTAGATAAACATCGTTAGTCCAAATTTACTAATGTTTTGATCTTTTTAATTTTTGTTTATTATTGGAATAATAATTAAAGATAAATTATATTAGCAGTCTTTTGGCATTTATGATTGATAAAAGTATAAAGTTTACCAATAATTTTTTTTTTTTTTAACGTAATTAATAATGAATAATGATAGGAAAAAATAAATGAACATCAAGCAGTAATTTATTACCTAATTATTCTAAATAAACGAAGTTATTTAAAACATCGAACCTATCGTCATGCTTTTTATTTTTGTTTATTATTAGCCAGTATTAGCTGAAACAAAAGAAGAACAAGATGAAAGAATGGAACGAAATAGCTGAGAAGACAGCACTATTCCCTTCTAGAAAATACAAATAAAGACCACCAAAAAACGACACAAATATAAAAATAAATAATTTTTGTTTAATCCTTTCCAAATCAGTCAAATGTTTGAACAACTAGGGTAACTCACAAGGGGACGTTTGCAGTTGTAACTCACAGATTTGAATGCCGATTTTTGTGTTGGTAGTAGGGACCTATAATAGTGCAAAACTAGAGTTATAGCCACCAATGAGCATTAGGAGCCGAGAAAAAAAATAAAATATGAAAATCACGTATTTATTTTTTTTTCAGCTCTCAGTCAAGATAGAGAAATGATTCTTTCACGCTTAATTGCAGCTATGTATGCTATTAGATATAAAAATATTTTTGTTATACTCAAGACACTATCCGGCTTTAGGGTGCTCAAAAATGACAAAATTCCATGGAAATCCGCTGTAAATCAGTGGAAACTTTTTTTCATGAACAACTGACCTCAAATCTCGATTTAACGCACCATAAAACCCTTATATGTGAAATTTTACCAAAATCAAAAAATATTGATTTTTTACCCCTTTCAAGGAGGTTAAAATTTTGAAGATGAGATTTCATCAACATTTTCTACCGGCCATAACAACTGCTGTGTTAAACCGATTACAATAGTTATAGCATCACTAGAATCAGCATACATTCTGCTTTTTATCCATGTATATAACATTGGTATTACTCCAGATTTTAGTGGACAAAAACTTATGTGAACTTGCCTTCTAAAATCATACAAAATTTTAAGGTAAAAAAAAATTACTTTTGATTTCTATAAAATTTAGTTTCTACATATTTGTAGAGATGAGGAATCCGAAAATACTATCAGTTTTTAGTTTAAAAATTCTCACCCATATTTTCATTTTAAATTGCATTGAAACCCTAAGATTGCTGAATAATCTAAAATTGATTTCAGGTTTTGGTTAAAAAAGATAAAACTCCCCTTACCTATTTTTTTTTAAATGGTCTTGTTTGAAATTTATTGTGTAAAAATTAAAACAATAAAAATAGACCATTTTAAAACAACTTATATATATATATATATATATATATATATATATATATATATATATATATGAGGAAAAATTTTAAACTAAAAACTAATATTATTTTCAGATTATATATATATAAGACAAAATTTTGTTGAAAATTGCATAGTTTTGCGCTAATCCGGAGGTCGCAGGATTTACCATTATTGAGATATCTCATGTTATAGCTGACCTCGGATTTTTTCATTAACATCAGTTTTTGTCCACTAAATCAAGGAGTAAATCCAACGTTATACGCATGGATAAAAAGCAGAATGTATGCTGATTCTTGTGGTGCTATTACTATTGTAATCGGTTGAACGCAGCAGTTGTTATGGCCGTTAGAAATTCTTGATGAAATCTCAACTTCAAAATTTTAACCTCCTCGAAAGGGGTAAAAAATCAATATTTTTTGATTTTGGTGAATTTCACGTATAAGGGTTTTATAGTGCGTTAAATCGAGATCTGAGGTCAGTTGTTCATTAAAAAGTTTCCACTTATTTACAGCGGATTTCCTTGGAATTTTATCATTTTTGAGCACCCTAAAGCTGGATAGTGTCTTGAATATAACAAAAGTATTTGTATATCTAATAGCATACATAACTGCAATTATACGTGAAAGAATCATTTCTCTATCTTGACTGAGAGCTAAAAAAAAATAAAACGTGATTTTAATATTTTTTTTTTTTTCTCGGCGCTTAATGCTCATTGGCGGCTATAACTCTAGTTTTGCACTATTATAGGTCCCTACTACCTACACAAAAATCGGAATTCAAATCTGTGAGTTACAACTGCAAACGTCCCCTTGTGAGTAGTATATATTTATTTGAATTTAATTACCTTTTTTTTAGCTTATAATTTTTACTCACACCTGTCAATCAAGGTGATTAAAAATCAGTGAAGTTGATAAAATAACTTATTATCTGGAGTGAAAGGCATGAGGGGAAGTTTAAATATATCGAATGGATTATTTAAATATATACTATTATAAATAAGGACAAGCCATTTTTCGTTTGCGATCACTAACCATGAAAACTATGGAACCAATCTCTACCAAATTTTAAACACATCATCTTCATAATTCATATTGGAATATTTAGCAATAATAAAATTTACATATTTAAATCAAATTGTAGTTAAAAGAGCGATAAATATGTGGGGCACCGTGAAATTTGAAAATTGAACGATAGGTGGCGATCAGGAGAGATATGATTATATAGAGTTAAAAATTGATAATAAAATTTGCTTAAATCAATTAAATTGTTATAAAAAAAGGTATAAATATCCAGTGTGACCTGTGGATCCTGGTGAAATTAAAAATTATAACTATATGTGGTTTGTTCCATTTCGCTATAGTGTTTACAATGTTAAAACTACTGAACCCCTTCGTTCCAAATTTTAACTAAATCATTTACATAGTTCTTGGAAGGTTTAGCAATACTAAAATTCAATATAATAATAATTCAATTATACAGTGTTGAGTGGCAGAAACACCTATACTGGCATATACTTTTATGGTTAGATTATAAAATTCAACCGTATGAATCAATAAATGATCTCTGCCGAGATAGTAAATCAAAATTTCGTTTCTTTGCAATTAGATATCGTGTGTAAAGATACGATTCATGGGCCTTTAGTTGGAAGCACTGATAATGCAGTCCATTATCCGCAATTTTTTTCGTCCCTGTCCATCAGGGTTACTAACGCATACATAATAATTAAAAATTGGATTTCTAATTATGTAAAATGTGAAAACATTCACTTTAAATTCTCAATTGCATACACTTCAATTATGCATTGTATTTCCAACAAATAAAAGATTTTTATTAATAAAAAAATAAAAAAGAGTTAAAATTATCTAGGTTCGTTAGCCGCGACGGAGGATGGTAGTTTATTATTTTATTGAGTCCTAACTCATATTATTACATATAACATTATATCATATTACATTATATTATATATCATTGCATATTACATTTTTATATATATTATGAGTTCTAACTGAGTTTCTCAATTATACACATTATTCAATATTATTACACTTCAATACAAGATTTTTATTAATAAAAAAAATAAAAAAGAGTTAAAATTATCTAGGTTCGTTAGCCGCGACGGAGGATGCTAGTTTATTATTTTATTGAGTCCTAACTCATATTATTACATATTACATTATATCATATTATATATCATATTACATTATATTATTGAGTCCTAACTGATTCTCAATTGGATACACTTCAATACAAGATTTTTATTAATAAAAAAAATAAAAAAGAGTTAAAATTATCTAGGTTCGTTAGCCGCGACGGAGGATGCTAGTTTATTATTTTATTGAGTCCTAACTCATATTATTATTACATATTACATTATATCATATCACATTATATTATTGAGTCCTAACTGATTCTCAATTGCATACACTTCAATACAAGATTTTTTAATAAAAAAAAATAAAAAAGAGTTAAAATTATCTAGGTTCGTTAGCCGCGACGGAGGATGCTAGTTTATTATTTTATTGAGTCCTAACTCATATTATTACATATTACATATTACATTATATCATATCACATTATATTATTGAGTCCTAACTGATTCTCAATTGCATACACTTCAATACAAGATTTTTATTAATAAAAATAATAAAAAAGAGTTAAAATTATCTAGGTTCGTTAGCCGCGACGGAGGATGCTAGTTTATTATTTTATTGAGTCCTAACTCATATTATTACATATTACATTATATCATATCACATTATATTATTGAGTCCTAACTGATTCTCAATTGGATACACTTCAATACAAGATTTTTATTAATAAAAAAAATAAAAAAGAGTTAAAATTATCTAGGTTCGTTAGCCGCGACGGAGGATGCTAGTTTATTATTTTATTGAGTCCTAACTCATATTATTACATATTACATATTACATTATATCATATTACATTATATTATTGAGTCCTGATTCTCAATTGCATACACTTCAATACAAGATTTTTATAAATAAAAAAAAATAAAAAAGAGTTAAAATTATCTAGGTTCGTTAGCCGCGACGGAGGATGCTAGTTTATTATTTTATTGAGTCCTAACTCATATTATTACATATTACATTATATCATATCACATTATATTATTGAGTCCTAACTGATTCTCAATTGCATACACTTCAATACAAGATTTTTATAAATAAAAAAAAATAAAAAAGAGTTAAAATTATCTAGGTTCGTTAGCCGCGACGGAGGATGCTAGTTTATTATTTTATTGAGTCCTAACTCATATTATTACATATTACATTATATCATATTACATTATATTATTGAGTCCTAACTAATACAACTATACAGAAGATGCGAAGACTAACTATTAGTGCGTTGTACTAACCACGTCAGACGTCCAACTAGGTAACCCGAGAATTATCTAGAAGTAAATGTCAAATTTCTATATTATCTTAAGGTACTTTTTTCCCCCCTTATCTTTGCAATCCTTTTTTCCCGTATCTTAGAAAATACGATAAAAACCTAAAAATAAAAATGTTAGCTTATCTCCATGACTACAATATGTCTTAAGCACGAAGTATCTAAAGAAAAACATTTTGAGACATTTACTCAAAATATTAAAAATAATAAAAAAAATATTACATACTGCATTACATTTCGGAGAACACAATATACAGTTAAAGAATTTCATCTCTCTTCGTTTAATATGTTCGGAATTTTGACAGTCCCAAATTTCAGCAAGAGACTTATTTCGTTTTCTCATTCATGGTTTTTTTTTTTTTTTTCGATTTAGGCAACCAGTTATTAAATGTGTGAAAACGGTGATTTAATGAATTTAAGTAGTGATCTATATCAGATATAACCGTATCATTTCGTATTTGAAACGTTGTATATCGTTATTATCGGAGTGTGAGTAAGTAGATACAGTTAGTTCGTGCTCAGTGTTTTTAAAATGAATTTATTAGAGTTATAATCTGTTAAGCCATAAAAAAGTCATATTAAATAGCTATTGAATTTTCGTGCAATATAAAAAGAAAATGGAACTCAAAAAAACATGCTTGACTCCTTTTTATGTTTGAGTACTTATGTAGGCGTAGGAATTAAGGCAAGGACTTGTTTCTATAAATTTTCGAGGCAATGAAATCCTACTGGCATCCATAGAATAATTACCTTTTTCTTTATAATTTTTCATGTTGATATCTTACAAGGGGACGTTTTGACTTGTAACACAGATTTGAATGCCGATTTTTGTGTGGGTAGTAGGAGCCTATAATAGAGTTATAGCCGCCAATGGGCATTGGAAGCCGAGAAAAAAAACAACACGAAAATCACGTTGTTTTTTTTCTCAGCTCTTAGTAAAGATAGGGAAATGAACATTTCACGTAGAATTGTAGTTTTGTATGCTATTTGAAATAAAAAATACTTTAGTTATGCTAAAAACACGACCCGACTTTAGGGTGGTCAAGAACTAAAAAACAAATTACAAAATTCCAATGAAATCCGCTGTAAATCGGTGGGAAATTTTTTTCAAGGAAAAATGACCTCAGATCTCGATTCAACGCACCAAAAAAACAACCCTTATATGTAAAATTGTATCAAAATCAAAAACTGTTTTATGTTTTTTTTTACCCCTTTCGAGGAGGTTAACATTTTTCAAGTTGAGATTTTATCATCAACTTTTAACGGCCATAATATTTGCTTAGTTAAACCAATTAAAATTACTTGAATCAGCGTGCATTCTGCTTTATATTTATGTTAACATTGGGTTTACTCCAGATTTTAGCTGACAAAAACTCATATGAAAAAAAAAATTCCCAAGTCAACTAGGGTTTGAGATATCTCAATAAGGAGAAATCCTGCAGCTTCCGCATTTGGACTATGCTGTTTTATCGCATCTAAACCTTAAAATTTAGTTTCAATCGGTGGCGAAATCTGTGATTTAGCGCAAATTTAAGTTTTGTAACAAATTGACAGCCTTTGATGAGAAATCTGATAATGATATAAATTTTTAGTTCAAAAATTTTCCTCACCTATACTATAAAATAACAAAACAAAATAACCGGCGATTTCGGCCAAAATAAAAATTAAGTTTTTTTTTTCAGAAAAATATAGGTGAGGAAAATTTTTAAACTAAAAACTGATATAACTTCAAGATTCCCGTCTCAAGAAACATGTAGAAACTAAATTTAATCAAAATCAAAAATTAACATTTTTTTTATCACAAGATTTGGTAGGATTTTAGAAGTCGTCAATTTGTTATAAAACGTAAATAATTTTCGCTCAAATAATAATATTGAAATATTAAATAATCTTAAAAGTACAATTTTACGTGAAAAAATCATTTCTCTATCTTGACTGTGAGCTGAGAAAAAAAAAATAAACCGTGATTTTAATTTTTCTTTTTTTTTTTTTTCTCTCCTCCCAGTGCTTATTGGCTCATTATAAGTCCCCACAACCCTCACAAAAATCGGTATCAAATCTGTTTTACAAGTCAAAACGTCCCCTTGTTAGTTTAGTTAATAAATCATATGTTTTTAAATAACTTTGTTATTATTTAAATCATCGTTTTCATACATATCGTCATCCCAGAATTATCTTGTTCCATTTTCCATCAAGTCCATTTTTAGGGTATATAGAGTTATATACACCAAAAACTTAGGAAAAAAATTCTTGTTCTATATCAATTTAAATAACAGTATTATCTTAGCCCATAATCGAGTATTCAGTAAATAAACGTTCTATAATCCAAGTTTTGTATCTACTTTAAAGAATTGTCTTGTTCTGTTGATAGCTTGAGCAATCAAGTGTTCTGTAGACCGTTCATTTTGTTCTATATCCATAAAATAAACCAGAAACAACTCCAAAGTCAAGGAAGGCAAAACCGAAAGAGATAAAATAAATTATATACTTACACTTTATATTTATTTGCTTATTTTTTTTTACTTCTTTGTTACTTTTTTTGTAATAATAAAATTTATATAAAATAAAAGAACTTTTATTACAATACACTGTCCCAATTAATAAAAATAAATTATTGAAAAGGGATATAGAACAATTTATTGATCTAAAAATGTCCTATATCCCGTATTTCTTTAAAGGTTATGCAAAAATAGCCATTTTTGTTCTATATCCAAATGAATAAAATCGTTTTAGTTTTAAATCAATGCAATGAGGCAGTGTATATTTTAAGGAATTTTGATTGGGCGACATACGGGACGGCAAAAGTACCGGGGGTAGGGCGGGGGTCCCGGAAAAATTTTCAAAATCAAGTGTCAAATGACGCATTTTTAGGCCGTTTTAACTCTTAATTAACATGGTCCGTGAGGTTTTGAAAACTGGGAACTCCCTACTTCAATTAATGATCCCTGGCCCTTTGACAATTAATTTGGTCCACTCTATGACGTATGAACCCATTTTTAAATTGACACCAGGGGCCTATTTCATAAAGATAGAAGTACAACTCTACAGCTACAATTCCAAAAAAACTTTGACAAAAAGTTTGGGACATTTGAGCTCCCATTGGTCGGTTTCAAGGGTTTTTTTTTTATTGTAGCTGTGGAGTTGAACTTTTTACTATTTTTTTTATTAAATTGAAAAACTGTATTTAAATTAAAATTTTTGCTCCCGTAAAAATTTGCCGGCACCGGCTACGTTCACAGGGCGACAAAGTCATGGAACTGGTCGACACAAATGTCACCGAGTTTATATGTTATTTTATGCTGTGCAATGAGGATGTAAGTTTGATGTAGTAAAATATTATCTAATATACTGGGAATATTTAACTGCAAATGCATTTACATATTATCCCAAAATAAAAAAGTATTTTAAGAAATAAACTTCAAATCTCATTTCCCAAAAGAAGGGTTTTGGGATATAGCAAAACATACAGTGGGTAAAAAAAGTTTCGTACAGCACATTTTTAGTCGGTAAAAGTACAAATAATAATTAATTGGACCCGGAAAAACTTATGATTAGTATAAACAGCACTATGCATTACTTGTTACCAGCAAGGAAATAAAAAGCCCACACAATCTAATTTATGAAAAAATAATCAATAATTTTAAGCAAAACAATTATTCGTACAGCAAAAGATTCATTTAATAATAACTTTTTAAGTTCATTATCAGATCAATGTTTTAATCTAAACGTAATCCTTTGCTCTTATTGATCATAAATGAGGTGGACGAACTTGTTTGATTGTGTACTAAAAGATAATTCCTCAAAAATGGGACGCAAATCAAAAGAACTGAGCCCTGCTTGCTAAGGAAAAACAAGGTTTCCAGCAAGGTTTACCAAGTCTTTGATCTATCGGTGTTAAGTCAGGATTGTCTCATACGACCGTGAAATACATTATTAAAGAGTTAAAACCCGGATTAATGGACAATCAAAAACGTTCTGGACCCCTATCGATGTGAGAATCACGAGAAATTGTGAAATTAGCGCTAAAAATTCTAAAATAAGTAACTGCGAAATAGCGGAACACATCGCAAAAAAATACAGTAAACATGTTGCACTTCAAACTGTCAAAAATTGACTCCATGAAGCAGAGGAAGAGCGTCAAGGGAAGAACCCTTCATAAATGAAAAATAAAATAAAAATGGGATAAAAGATTTCAGTTTGCCCCGGGAACATTCCAAAAAACCATTCTCATTCAGATGAAAGCTAATTTAATATTTTTGGATGCGATGAAAGGAAATTTGTCCGGAAACAGGAGCAAAGCTTTTTTTAAAAAAAAATGCAACCAACTGTAAAGAGGTCAGAGTTTAAGGTCGTCTGAGCGCAAGTAGGGTTGGTGAACTCGTTATTTTCAATAGAATTTTTAATGTAGAATACTATGTGAACATGTTGCGAGGCAATTAATAAAAAGTGTAAGAAATGTAGGGATTGAGGACAGTAATTTGTTTCATTAGGACAATGACTCTAAGAAAACTGCCAAAAAACGAGGATTGGCAGCTGTAAAATGTTCCTAGAATTTGTTTAACACCACCACAGTCACCAGACATTAATCCATTTGAAAATCTATCGGAATTAAGAAAAATCAAATGCTCATCATGGAACGACCTAATTTTCAATCTGAGGGGCAGAAATCGATCCTCAAAAGACCTACAAAATGTTGAACTGATGCCTAGGAGGCCGTGATAAATGTGAAGGGTTATCCAACTAAATATTGACCTGTTAAAAAAAAACATTTGTTAGATTAATATAAATACCATCGTTGAATAAATTTCTCAAGATATGTATGAATACATTTTTTGCCTGTTGGTTTTGAAATTTTCGTGTTATTCAAATTAAACTGTTATATAATTTTTGAGGCACATATGAATTAATGCATATATAGTTTATAGAATGTTATCCCTAATTGTTACGTGTTTAAAAATTAATTAGGCGTACTTTACTCCTAAAAACTATGTGTAGGAATACTTTTTTTTACCCACTGTAATTCTGGGATGACAATATAATAACTGGTTGCCTAAAACTAAAAATACCCCTCATTCATACCCATTATTCTCGACTATAGTTAACAGTATCAATACTATTGTCCTTTTAATCTTTGCATATATAATAAGGAAGATAAAAGTTATGAAACGAAGTCTTATCAAACGAAATCTCATTTATGAATTTTTTTTTTTAGTTTAAAATAAAAATACATAATATATACCTACCCGTAGACAATGTAAATTTCCAAACTGTCAGGCTAAAAAAGGACACAATAGAGAGATACATTAGCCACTAGCCACGCTAAGGGTTGAATGGTGGGGAGGGGTGGGGGTTGGAGGGGGTGTGAGGTAGGTCCTGGCTGGGAGCCCTTTGCCCTTTGGGTTTAGTTCTCTACGAGCTGCTCTACCATCCACTAGGACTAGCTCTATCTTCTCTCTTATATTAGTTCTGGATATATATCTCTCTCTCTCTCTATCTATATCTACAGCTGGGAACACCGTAGTCGTCTTTTGTTTTATATATATTGCCTGCATGGTGAGTATAAATAAATCGATTATTATAACAGCTGATTTTATTCAGATCTTTATGCATTTATTTTTTCAAGATGGCAAATTTGACATTTTTATATACGAGATTATTTTTTATAGAATTACATAAGTAAATTTTAGAATTTAAATAATTTCATCAATGTTCAGTAATGTTAATTTTAATTTTGAAAAAAAATAAATAAATAAAAACTTTCACCTTATTTTTTAATTTAATAATATAAAAAAATACATCTTAACCATTTTTAATTTATCTTATTCAAACAGTACATAGTAATATTATTTTTTTAAATTTAATTTTGATATATCTGCTAAATATCCTTACAAATCTTATAACTTCTGTTATATGTTTATTTCAAGGTGTCGAATTTGACATTTATATATACGAAATTAATTTTTATAAGATTATATTAGTAAATTTTAGGATCTGTGTAATTTAATAATTGTTCAATAATATCATTTTAATTTTTAAAAAAATAAAAGTACGACTTGTTCAGATTTTAATTAAATCTTAACTAATTTTATTTTACCGTATTCAAACAGTATCTAGTAATATAATTTTTTTCAAAATTTATTTCAATATTTTATCTGCTAAATATCCTTACAAATCTTCTGTTTAATGTTTTGTTTTCAAAGTGCCAAATTTGATATTTTTATATACGAAATTAAATATAAATAGATTTATATTAGTAAATTTTAGCATTTGTGTAATTTCATAATTGTTCAGTAATTCAATTTCTTAAAAAATTAAATGTGCGACTTGTTGAAAATTTTATAAAATATATAAGTACATCTTTACCATTTTTACTTTATTAATATTTAAAAAGAATTCAATATTATATCTGCTGAATATCGTTTCAAATCTTATAATTTCTCAAAATGTTTATCGAGATGCTAAGTTTGGCATTTTTATATACGAAATTAATTTTTTATAGAATTATATTAGTAAATGTTAGCATCTATGTCATATCATTAATGTTCAGTAGTGTTTATTTCAATTTTTTTTATAAATTATAATAATAATAAAAAAACTATTCCGCGTTTAAAATTTTTTAATATATATGTAAAACCTAGCCGTTATTACTTGATCTTATTTCTTAAAATCCTCTCATCTTCTAAAATATCAGAAAATATAAAAATCCCGAGACTAAAAATATATTTTTACATGACTAATAATTTCTATAAATTAATAACATAAATTTACGTAAATTTTTGAAAAAGAAAAAAATACTTAATTTTTAAAAGTTAAAAATATATACGTCTTTTAACATTTTTACTTTCACACATTTAAACAGTATATATAGGTATTTTGTATTTATATTTTTATTTAATTATTGTTTCTGATTTTGGAAAATTAGAGTGCTACCAATCATATTTTCTTTATAAGGTTTATCATATTTTATTTTAATATAAATACTGTTTATTTTTAAATATTTTAAATTTTATACAAATATACTTTTAATTGGTTATACAAGTTTACTAATATGCCTTTATGATATATTTAAGATATTACAATGCTGTTACATATAATTTTTATCATTTTAAGTCTGTATACAGATTATTTTGACGTATACTCTAATTGTTTTTGTTTTTTTAATTTTTTATAGTGATTGTTAATGTGTGCTATTGTTAAATCATAAATTAATTATCTAGTTTATACTTAAATTATATCGTTCATTCAGATCCATTTGAAAAATTTATTATTACTGTTAATTCAATTCAGTGATGAACTGCCAATTTCAATTTTAACTGTGTTTTTTTAAGTCATTTGATAATTTAACTATTTACTAATCAACTGGAACTATTTTTATTTATTTATTGTGGGAATCCTTTTATTTAGTAAATTTATATAAGAAATATAATCATAAAGAATGTACCCTTTGTATTATATTCACAAATCTAAGAAAGAATCGGAGAACAATATTTTCATTTTTGACGTTTTTCGGCTTTTTGTCTTTGTCGGAAGGTGCAAAAGAACAGACAGTTCATCTTGCCTCTTTTTTTTTATATATACCGCCCCCTTTTTATTAAACCGACCTCCCAGTTTTCTTGGTAAAAGACTTTTTGAAGTTGGCGAAAAGATAGTTGCGACGTTCTACTGGTTATTTTCAAATTCTAGGATGAAAACGTCCGTTAAAGCTTTGATCTGTGGATATTTTTGCGTCGTTACAAACTTTACATTTTTTTTTTTATTTTTAGTTGTTAGTAACTGAAAATTTTCTGATGCAATACATGATTTCCGGTAATGGCATTCAAGAAGAAATAAAGGCTAGGTTAAAAGCCGGTAATGCTTGTTATTTCTCAGGCGCATAACTACTTAGTTCGCGCTTACTCTTAAGAAATTTAAAAATTAGGATGTTATAAGGTACTATTATAAGGACTATTATACATCCAACAGTTCTCTACGGATGCGAAACATGGCCGCTGACGTTAAGGGAGGAACAACACCGTAAACGTTTTCGGAAATAAAGTACTGCGTAAAATATTTGGCCTAAAAAAGGATGAAGAAACGGGAAAATTTAGAAGCCTTCACAATGCAGAACTGTGCGAATTATATCCGGTAAATATAGTTCAAGTAATAGCGGCGCGAAGATTAAAATGGGCATGTAAAGTCGTTGGGGATAGTTATGGCCAAATTCCGAAAAAAATGAGGCCAGTTTTGAGCCTTCGGGTAAAGCACTCAGGGATAGACCAAGACGTGGAAGGGAGGATTGCGTCAAGCCGACCTGGGAGATTAGGGTTTCGGGAGAGAGGGTTGGAGGGAGGTTTGTGGTCAACGGTTGGTGCTGTCGGCATCGAATCTTCGGGTTCGCCAAGCCTTTATATATTATTTTATAAATACCTAATTTCTGAATTTTTATTTTTGAAAATTTATTGAAATTTACATCTGTACAAATATACATCAAGTAAATGTGATAAAAGCGCTTACAATAACATGACAAAACTTAAAGAAAAAAAAACTACTCATCAGTGGCACTTCAATAAAAAATCTAAACAAGAAGATCTCTAGGCCATCTTCTTTTAAGACGCCTCGGAGGATTATCGGGAATTGAGTAGGAAGCAAGTTGAGAAACATGTGGATTTGTGTGGTTATGGAGCTTACTATAAAATGGAGTTCGGGTCTGAAATATTCAAATTTATTTCGATAGAGGTTGCTTTTTTATGACGTGTTGTTTACAAATGGATTTTAAAGTTATTTAGGACTAGATCACTAGATTTTGCAAATTGATAATTTCATTGATTTTTTAAAAATCATTTATAGAACTTTATTAAAGTATTTTTATAATTATGTTTATGAACTATATGAGATTTATTATTATAATTTTTTTAAATTCAGTATATCTTTATTTTTTTTTATTTAGCGTATTTATATATGTCGAATCTACAACTGCAAAGTATTGAATGTGAAAAAATACTTAATCAATTCCTTTAGGACTGATTTAAGTTTTAGCGAATTCTCAAATCTGAATTCACTCTGTAAAGGGAAGGAATGGCCAAGTCAAAGGGTCGATTATACAAACTATTTGATTATGCCAAATCGATGTATCGAATCGCTAAACATCGAATGCAAAAACTGCGTATTTTTACAATCGATACCTTGCAGTTGTAGGGACCATATATAGTTTTCCTACATATCTATTTAGTAGCCTCCAGCCAAAACTTCGGCATAAATAGTTGATAATTATATTTCCAATCTTTAAAATATTTTTAATTCATTTGTACTTTAATTTTATCATTATTAATAAGTAAATTAATGAAGTTATGATTCTTCATTACCAATATTTTAAATTATATTTCTCATTATGTTTATGAACTCATATAAGTAATTAAATATACGAGATTTTTTTTTTTTTTTAATTTGTCTTCATTCAATCTGCCTACATTACTATTTTATTTAGTGAATGTATATATTAATTCGCACATATGTTATATTGTGTTTTCTTATATATTTCTTTGGTAGCCCTGAAGATGGCCGACACTGGCCAAAACGTCGGCATAAATAGTTTATGTAATAAGTTATAACATCTTCTTATCTTCCTAAATCGATTAGTTACTCTTACTAATCTAATACTCTACCGAGTCCATTAATGGATTTTTTTATGATTCTTTATAATCATTTTAATGAAATTATTTTTAGGAATAATTTAGGAACATTACAAAACATTAAGTTAGTTCCTTAGTCACGTCATTCATACAGTATTTTAAATTTCATTTTAATTGTTAATTTATATTTTAAATCAATTTATTTCTTAAAATAAAGTTATAAAATTTGTAAAGTTAACTTTTTAATGTATTTAAATTTTTTTTTTTCAAAATATATATTTTTTAATCCATTGCCTTAATTGTTGTAACGGTTATTTAGAATGTTGGTTATGAATAACGTTTTGGGATCATGATGGCCGAGAGCGTTGGAGGCCTCTGTTCGGAAGTTCGTGGGTTCGAATACCACCTGTACCGGTTGGTGTTTATTTCGTGGTAGTTAAAGTAGCGAATCTCAGCTTCTCACTATGGCTAGAATAGGTTCGTAACCTATAGGTTAACCCGTCTATGCTGCTCTAGTTGGAGTACATAATTAAGTTAAACCCCAACAACCAAGCTTTTTCCTCAAATTGAGTTTTAACGGTAATTGAAGGATTGATTTTACAGTTATATTATTTGAATTTCAGAACTATTCTACTGACTTATTAAATTCAGAGTTCTTGTTGGAAAACGTATTTAAATTATTTAAAAAAAAAAATTGTACCACATGAAGGTTTTAGGGTTCAGTACACAGCTAAGGATGTACTGTTTCTGGGCCAACGGTTGTGAAAGGAGGCGATTTGGCTTTAATAACGCTCGACCGCCATGGTTTACCCCCAATTAAGGATACCCATTTTATAGACTGCCTTCTGAGTAACCGCGCCTCCCTAAAATTTTTCAAGGGTAGCAAAATTATATCCTGTTGTCATTGTACATATTTAAAATTAATCTTATCAACCAGTCTTAGTATTTAAAAAATAAATACAATTATAAAAATGTCTATTGATAATAAATATTCCAAGCCACCCAACTTCCAGGAAGTCCAGCAGTTACATTTTCTTCTTTATGCAGATTTTATGGTAAGCTCCAGAAAGAGGTAGTAGTCAGATATACTACTTCCTGGAACTCTTGGTTGTATAGCCGTATTAGGAACGTTCAAGAAGAATTTACTGTTCCTCAGAGACTGTCCCTAGACCATTGTGTGTTGCTTCAGATGTATTTTAAGCTTGCTCTTAAGGATACTTTGGAATTTTGGTTTGAAATAACAATACTTTACTAATAAATATAAATTATAAATGACCAATGCGCCTCCCTTCAAATCAAACTATCAATACCAGGTATGCAAGTTTAAAATGTCGTTTTAATTCCAATAGAATGCGCTCTTAGCCTATTGAAGGATTTGCTTATCTCTAAACGCTATTTTGTTTGTTAGTCATTTGTTTACAAAAGTCAGTTGTTTTTAAGTCGTTTACGTGGACGTATCATACCTTTCTTTGGTGTTAAAAATGTCTAATTTTAAGCCAAATAAAGAGCATTTGCGGCATGTCATGATTTTCTTATTTAATCAAAAGAAAAAGGCATCTGAATGTCATCGAATTCTTGTTGAGACTTATGGCGATGTTGCTTCAACCGTCAGGACATGTGAACGTTGGTTTCAAAGTTTCAAACGTGGTGATTTTGATGTTACTGATCAAAAACGAGAAAATCGACCAAAAAAGTTTGAGGACTTCGAATTGCAATCTTTATTAGACGAAGACAATACCCAAACCCAACAAATGATGGCAGAACAGTTGAATGTCACTAGGCAATTTTTTTTAAATTACTGTATATATATTTTAAGAAATAAACGACATTTTAAACTTGCATACCTGGTACAGTAGTACATAGGATTTTGTCAGAAATGGTCTTATTTCTGACAAAATCCTCCCAGCGGCCATATCTCCTTTCACAACCGCTGGCCCAAAAACAGTAAACTCTTAACTGAGCACTGAGCCCAAAACCCTTCATAGATTATTGTGGTACAAAGTTTTTTTGTTTTTTTTTTTTTAACACGTTTTCCAACAGGAATAAGATGGTAGAACAAGTCTGAAATTCAAATAACGTTTACCTAGCGAATCAAGGCTGCTTTTTTTGGAGGGGGAGGGGAGGGTTTGGTTATTATTGAATCCGACGACTTAACATGCCCATATCCACCAATACCATTACGCTTCTATTACCTCAACTATAAATTAAAAAAAAAAATCCTGTAATTTCGTATTGTAAACAATAATATATAAATACCCCAGTAAAATATTTTGTGCCATTTATTCTGTTATTTTATAATGCCATTTATTTTTTTTTTTCAACTATTTTTTATATATTTATTTTTAAGTTAAATAATTACTTGATTTGTTTGGGAAACATAAATATATTTTTTTAACGTTGAATTTAATATTACTGTAAAAACACTCTAAAATTTCTATATATTCAAATATACTCGTCTGCAATGGTAAAACTAAAACATTTTTGAAGATACGGTGTTGTACTTAATAGATCTACAGACCACTTCAACATTTACTAGACAAACTTCGAAGCTCCCAATTAATTACAAAAGACTCATAATACATGACTGTTATTAGATCTATTTGGACATACGGAGTTGAGCTTTGGTGCTCCACTATACCATTCAATTAATCTCGTATCCAATCCTTAAAATCCAAAATCTTTCGAATAATCCTCAATGCTCCTTACTTTTTTACCAATAAACTTATCCATAACTCAACTTGCTTCCCACTCCATTCCCGATAATCCTCCGAGGCGTCTGAAAAGATCTAGTGTAAAATTTGTTATTAAAGTGGTACTGATGAGTTTTAGTTTTAAAGTTTTAACATGTTATTATAATCTTTATCAACACATTTCCTTTATGTATATATTTTGTACAGTTGTAAATTTCAATAAATAGATATAAAAAAAAAACTTTATGGATCCTCGAAACCGTCCAATTTAATTCGTATGCAGTTTTTACAATTAAAAAAATCCTCAAAGCTCCTTAGAATGTCGCAAATGATCCGTATAGCTCTCCTTTCATAATAAACTCCATAACTCGCTAGTCTCTCAACTTGCTTCCCATTCAATCCCCGATAACGCTCTGAGGGCAGTAGCTATTCAATTCATTGACGTATGTATTTCATTATAGTCTGTATTCTTTACATTTATCAAAAATGTATTTTTTGAACAATTATGAATATTATAATTTAAAAAAAAAATTAATTTTAATAGTTTTGAAATCTTCACTAAACAGTACCAGATAAACTGCAAAAACATCTATTTTATCATTTATATTTTATACCTTTTGATATACCAATTAACTTCTTAATGATGTTATAGGTTTTTGTGTATTTTAGGTTATTTCTTTTGGTTAATGATGGGTCAGCCATGAGAAGGTTTTTAATATCTGGATGATTCTTTTTAGTAACGACAGGCTTAGAATTTTAACAAGATATAGGTTCACTAGGTTTTATTTGTTAATTTATCTTTAATTTTAGTTGTTCTTTTGTTTTATTTTTATTTTTCTTCTGTAGACATTCGTAATTTGTTTTCTTCTTTCTTTTTTTTTTCCAACCCAGTTTCGAGGAATGCTCATGTCAAAAACTAGGCCATGCTTTCTCCTTTTTTGAGGGGTAAAATAAAAGAGGATTGCGTAAAAACTACCCTCTATTGAGAGCGGTGAAAGTTTTAGCCTGGCCGTGTGCCCTTATTTTTTTCTTTCTTTTTTTTTTTCTTTTTTTTTTCTCCTGCCTACCCAGAGGCTAGGAAGTGACCACTGTCAATAAGTACAATGAAGAGGCCCTTACGTAAAACCTCCCCTGGAGAAAATGAAAAGAAAGAAAAAACTATCCTTGAAAGTTGGTACGGGTCATTTCTTTGATTTTTCTCCTTGCAGGAGCACGTCCATTATGTAATAAAAACCTTTTCCGACCCATCAATTCCGATTTTAGAATGGCCTTCTGTTTTCGGTTTTCGGCCCTTTTGGTCTGCGGGATAAAACCAGAATTAGTTTGCTTTGGTTGTTCTGAAGTATGGGGTTTGTTGGTTCAATATTCACTTAAACCATATTTTGGTATTTTTTTTGTTGAGCCATCCAGGGCACTAATATGGCAAAGTTGTTTATTTGTATTTTTTTAAAAGGATTTCTTCTCGTTTAAAGATTTATTCCATCATCAGCTTCGTATGTTCAGAGCATACGAATCTCTATCTTTTTCTCTCCTATTGCCTTTAGTCTTCCATTCCATAATTAATTCAGTATTCACTTGTGGTACACGCCTGATGGTATAGAAGGATCAATGCAATTAGGATTGATGAATTAATTACCACTTCTATTGGGATAATTTTATTAGAATACTAGTTTCGAATGCTTAACATTCATCTTCAGTTCTGAGGAGATCTGACTGATATAAAAGTGGCAATTAATTAACCTCTATACGTTTTAAATATTTAAAACCATCATAATATTCTCTCACCGACCACTTCCAATTTTTTTTTTCAATATCGTTTTTTAAAAGTTGTTAATCAATTTATTGAAATTTACACCTGTACAAATATCAACATTAAGTAAATGTATTGACGATTACAGTAACCTGTCAAAACTTGAAAAGAACTACTCATCAGTAGCACTTCAATAAAAATTCTACACGAGATCTCTAGGCCATCTTCTTTTCAGACGCCTCGGTGAATTATCGGGAACGGAGTGGGAAGCAAGTTAAGAAACTAATGGATATGAGTGGTTATGGAGCTTAATTTGTATCTTTTAAATTAAAATATACCTTTTTATATAGTAATGTAAAAGAAATTATTAAAATTCTCAACCCTTAAACTGTACTTTTTAACAAACAAGAAAAAACGAATTATAATTAATGAAATATTTTATCTGTTTTTACAGTTAATGACTATTTTGTAATTCTTAAACATAATAATACAGTTATAACTAAAAAATATAATAAATATTGTATTGAAGGTACTGTTAAAACTTTTTCCAATTATTTTATTTTGACATCGATTGTATTGTCTTACGGTTACAGAAGTAACATTTCTGTCAAAATAAAAGAAAGTTGACAAAGCAAATGAATAAAAATATTTATTATAAAGCCTTCTTTTTTATGCTAATAAATAACTTTACAGAATATTTCGAATTATTTGAATAGAAATAAATATGTTCAAATCAACATAGTAATGTTATACGATGATGATGCGTAACAAAAACTAGATTATTAAAAATTACTAATAATTAGGTTTGATAATTTAAATGGTGCTGACGACACCAAACTCTGTTCAGACAAATCCCAAAAACTGACACTATCCTTCAATGTATATAAACGTTAAAATAATAGTCTTATAGTTCCTAAATTTTAAATATTTCAACAATAAATGCAAACTGAGTAGTTTCGCGACCTAGAGATATCAAGCATTTTCTTGCATAATCTTGGCTTTATTTCTTCTTCAATTTTATTTTTCGCATACATTGTAAACCCTTATTACTTAAACTACATTACGTTTTTAAAATTAGAATTTTAATTATAAGAAATAAAAATTCATAAATACTCTAAGTAGTTCCAGGATCAGGAATTGGCTTTAGTATTGCTTTGATATTTTGAATTAATACTCTGTATATCAATGACCAAAATTACCACTTAAAAAAAAATTTTAATATAAAAATTTGGTAACGGTCGGGTTAAGAGGAGGCAGCATCCTTCGCGCGCCGATTTAAATTTTTTATCGATTCATACCTTTTTTTGATACGTAAATCGATTCTTTACCTTATTTGATTTTATAACTGGTATTTTATATGTTTATAGATACAACTAATCATCAAAATTCATAATTATTTATTATTATGTTTATTATATATTGTTTCTTTTTTCTGTAGCTGTATAATGCTTCTTTCAACACCTTTTACTCAAAACAAACGCTCTCTGGATATGGATGCCCCATAATTAATGTCATTCGAAAATGTTGAACATATAAAAGTAGTCTAAATTTAAAGTTTTCCTATATAATGGTTTTATTTTTGAAATGGCAATTTTTTAATTTTCTATATATTTTTTTCCTTTTCATCATCATTTTTTCTGTTCTCTTTCTACGATTTTGTATATAATATTCATTTCTATAAGTAATCACTGTTTTTTGTTTTATTTTTTAGTAATTGTTATAATACGTAAATATGTATTCGCTTTTATTTATCTTGTCAATTTTTAAGTTCTCTAGGCCAGTTATGATTTTTCTTTTTGCTATGTAACGTTATTCACAAGGGACTTTGTCTGAGAGTAATGTTTTCTTTATATTCTATGGCAAATCTATTCTATATTTACAACAAAGGTTCAAGTCAAAACTTGAAGTATATACTGTTTTATCCAGTTTTCTGCAAAATACTTTTACAATATAGCAAAAACATTCTTCTCCAGTTATCACTTTTATGAATTCCTGTTACGATAACAGTATTTCAGAATTATCCGCTTTGTTTGACCTCTCCTTACCCCCACCACTCACTAAACGTACCCGTTTTTGCTACAGTACCTCTTCCAGGTAAACAGTCCGGATGACTAAAGAGGTCCTTCTTTTAGGGTCCTTCTTCTCTGAGAAGCGTCCTTGGTCATCAGGAGCAGTGACCTAGTAGCCTACCCACCCTTTGGGCATCCGCCACCCTTTTTGCCTATGGCAAAGTAAAACTTTTAGAGGATTTATGACTAGTCAGTGACATAAGCTTCTCATAAAGCAGTCATAAACACTGGAAGGTATTCTTTGACCACCGTTAAGCCCCCAGGTCTTGCCCTAAATCTTAACCCATATATCTAAGTGTTCTCAGAACTTTTTTAGTTATTTATTTATTTTTAAAAAAAATATATTTTTCAGCACTTAGTCTTACACACAATTTACTATATATATACAATGTGATATAATTATTTTTATATTTTTATTTCAGTTGGAATGAGATGATTATAACTCCTGATATATACTTTAACAATCCGAGGATGAACATCGGTGTGCAATACGACCCAAGGCATTCCGTCTTCCCGAATTTGGAGCACCATCCATGGATGGCTTCCCCGACTCCGGCACAAGTCGTTGTAAGTATATTATGTAAATTAATTAATAATTATAAGCAAAAGCAATTATATGCTTATATTATTGTTATTATACTTTGGCCACTTTCGCCCTATGCAATACATACATACATATATATATATATATATATATATATATATATATATATATATATATATATATATATATATATATAAACCAATGCCGCGCAGTGCGCTCTTTAAGGACATCTTCGCCTTCATATTTAATAATTTCACGAGTTGCTTCAGCGGCTGTAAAAAATTTTTCCCAGTAATGCCTTATAATTACTAGAATTTTAAGGAACACTGTCATGTTTCTTTTAAATAAATAACTGAACTAAGGATTTTTTTTTTTTTTTAAGAGGTGCAGGTGTTAGTGTTAGAAACAAGCTTATTCCCTAAGCTTGTTTCTAACACTAACACTAGCTCTAAAGGGCTAAAAAGGGAAAACTCTAAAAAAGCATTGGTAAATAATAAATAGCATTAAGATATTTACAGACTTTTGAACTCTAGAATTTGATAAAACGGTAATTTTTTTTTTTATATACCCCCTATTATTTTGTGGATTGTTGATCTTGGATTTTTTTAAATTTAAGTGTGATTTTTCTTTTTTTATTTTTTTTCAGAAAGAGGAGCCGCGAGATGACGCGGAGTATGGTCAGAACAGCCAGGAGAGCCAGCTGCCGCTGACGCCGCCCCCCTTCCAGGGCTACCCCCCGGGGAACGCCTACCGCGAGGCCACGCCTCCCAAGGACACGCCCCCCGCCTCCACCCCCTCGCCTCAGGAGAAGCAGGAAGGCAGCTCCAACTCCGAGGGAGAGTACTACGAGAGCGGAGAGTCCCTAAAGAGGCTGCAGATGGCCCTCCACAGGACCGGGATGATAACGGAGGAGAAGCTGCAATGTCCTGTATGCGAGTTCTCTTGCAGTGTCAGGTAAAGAGGACACAGCCAACATAAGAGAGAAAAAAAAAAGAGGAAGCAATTACAACACTCCATAAGAAAATATTCAAAATAAAAGGAAAACAGTAAACCATGACATTGATGTTAAAAAAATCGGTATTACTTGCGAAGTTTAGGTCTAATTTCAATAGGAACCGCTAGAATGCGCGCTGGTGAAACAGTAACTGGTTACCGAGAAGTAACTGTTAAAAGAGATGAGCCACTTCTTCTCAAGTAATATCGAAAAATGAAATAATTCTCTCAGCTAAGCCTGACAAAACTACTGGCCCTCTTGAGCTTGTTGCCTAAAGGAAGCCTAACGTGATGATTTTAAAATTATTTAAATTGAATTAACAATTGAAATAAAAAAGTCGAAAAAAAAATAGGGGTTCAAATGTGACTTTTTTCATTCAAGCCAATAATAGCTCCTAAACAGTAAATCCTAGCGAAAAATGTTATATAACAAAAATATTTTTCATTTAATTTTAAAAAGTTAACTCTAAGGAAATTTTTGATCTGAGTAAGACCAACAGAGCTAGAGTGTATCATAAAAGCCCCTAAACTTAAAAAATAGATGTTTCCAAAGTGATTTTTTTTTTTTTTTTCATTCAAATTAATATAGCTCCTAAGCAGTAGGTCCCAGTGACATGTTATATTTCAAAAACTATTCTCCATTTAGTTTCTGATCAAAAAACTGAAAATTTTGCATCAGAGCTAGAGAGCAAGTCAAAACTTTTGAGTGAAAAAAAAAAAATTTTTTTTTTCTCTATTTTTTAGTCTACATCTATAAATATTAAATACAAATTTTGACTTGTTAGACATGACAGAGGAGATTCCTCTTGATATGAATTTTTTTTTAATGATGAACAATAGAGGGAAACAGTATAAACACGATAATAATAAATAAATAAAAAAATATATATATAACAAGTCTCTTATCCATATCCCTTTGGGTCATGGTTGAGGGTATTTCTGTAGCCATTTTGTCATGAAGGACTCTTGGATTTTTTCATGAACGGATGGATCAAAATAAATAATAAATAAAAAAGTACTGTTGTAATTTTCACTAAACTATTATGGAAGGTGTTCATAATCAGGGATGGTTCTGTATACATATCATACAACAACCCTTTATTTTACTTTTTGTTTTTAGAACCATGTTAATTTATAGATGTTTAATCATAAAAAATTGGTTGAAATTACACAATTTATGAATAAATTGAATCCTTGTTTAAACTCCTATTGGATTGAACAAAAACAAATAATAATAATAAAACTATTTTTTCCTTTTTATTAAGTTGTTTAAAGAAGAATATAAATTTTAAGATGTGTTGTTCTTGCTTCTTTCATTTCTCTTATCATTAAACATTGCTTTAAATATTTTAATCTTCTCAGTTTCTAATATATTCGTTTCTCATTACAGGTCACAGTTCAATGAACACCTATTGTCACACGAGACTAAATGTTCCATGTGCGACTTCAGTGGAGAAACCAGTGAAAAATTGAGAGAGCACATGAGGAATGTCCACGACTGCGATGATGACAGCAGCTGGGGAGAAGAAGAGCTCAACACTCCCAAAGTCAATTCTCAGGGAAAGGTCAAAACGTTTCGCTGCAAGCAGTGTGAGTTTTCAGCTGTGACGAAACTAGAATTTTGGGATCACTCTCGCACCCACATCAAACAGGAGCGATTGCTCACTTGCCCAAAGTGCCCATTCGTCACTGAATACAAACACCATCTCGAATACCATTTGAGGAATCATTTTGGATCGAAACCGTTCAAGTGTGACAAGTGTTCCTACTCTTGCGTGAACAAATCCATGCTCAATTCTCACTTGAAAAGTCACAGCAACATTTACCAGTTCAGATGTGCTGATTGCACCTACGCTACTAAGTATTGTCACAGCTTGAAGCTGCATCTGAGAAAATATGCTCACAACCCAGCCATGGTTCTTAACCCTGACGGTTCTCCTAATCCTCTACCAATCGTAGATGTATATGGAACTAGGCGTGGTCCAAAGCAGAAGCCCAAGAATGAACAGCAACCACAACAACCGCCGCAGGTCCCGACTATTTTCAACCCATATTCCTTACTTCCAACACAGATGCCATATTACAACATCCTCAATGGATTTGGAGGATTTCCTTTCCCACAAGATGTTAACATGGAAGAGAAAAACAACAATGTTGAAAAAGAAGAGATCAGAGAAGATAAAGCTCCTCTTGACTTGAGCTGCCCTGAACCGATGGTAGAAGACAGCAATCAAGAAGCCCCAGTGAAAAACCGTAGAAAAGGGAAAGCCTTCAAACTTGACAGAATCGCCCTTCGCCTACAGCAGCAAGTCGAAGTGGAAGAACAGCCAGAACCGCCAAAACCGATCCCACCACCTGTGGTTTCCGAGCCGGCAAAATCACCTGAAATTAAGTCCTGCGAAGCTGACAGCGAGCAGCAGAAGGCGGAGAAAACAGAACAGGAGAATGTGTATAGTTGCACTTTTTGTGATATTTTATTTAAGGACATTGTTATGTATACAATGCATATGGGTTACCATGGCTACGAAGACCCCTTCAAGTGCAACATGTGCGGGCAGCAAACAACCGACAAGGTTTCTTTCTTCCTCCACATTGCAAGAACATCACACTCATAAGGATTACAATTCTATTATTAATCAAATAGATTTTTTTCTGGTTTTAAAAGAGAATCCAACTTGTTACCCAGTTCAGTCATTAACTGTCTCTCGTGGCAGTTTATGTAAATATTTATTATATCATCATTTAGATTATTAATATATTATTTTCCAGATATATTTAGCGTTGGTGTCTAGTCATGTGTATAACAACATAATGTGTAAAAAAAAAAATGTGGAATTAGGAAATAGTGTCCTAACATATGAAATATGTAAACAAGAGAAAGGAATAACAAAAATGTTAAAAGTAATTAACATTATTAAGAATATTTGAAAAACAATATTATGTTCCCTTCTAATGTTAATGAGCGAGTAAAAAAAAGTTAAAACGATTGCATAGTTTTAAGGTATTTTATAGCCATTTTAAATGTTGTAGTTTATGTCACTTCAAATTGAGTTTTTTTTTTCAGAACTCAATTTTAACTGACATAACAAGAAAATTAAAAAATAAAAAAGAAGTAAAAAAAAAAAATTAATAAGTAGTAAGATGTATGTACATATATAGGAATCCATAATCTTTTTTTGTACAGAATTTGAATGTCAAAGTAATTTTATTTAGTGTTTGTAACTGACTAAATTTTATGTTTGTGTGACTGAAAAATAGAAACAAGGTACAGCTTATTAGAGGGAACTATTATCATTTTTGTTTTTAAGTGCAATTTTTTTTTTTTTTTTTTTTTTTTTTTTTTTCTTGTTTTCGATTATTTCGAATATTTTCGGATATTACGGGTTTCATGTTTATAGTGTTTTGAAAACATAACTTTATCAAAAGTTATATTGATAAGTTTTCAATACAACTATTATGTTCATAGATTTATATATAAGTTTATTTACACAATTTACAATTTATTATCAATATAATAATCATAATTTATGGTTTAAAAAAAAAAATTATATCAATGTTTATACTAGTATATTAAAATTTCAATGTTTTACCTTTTTGATAAAAAACATATATATTTCAGATAATTCAGTAATATTAATGCGTTAAAACATATCAAGTCACACCAGATTTCATCAACAGTGTAAGCGGATATCCGTGCAAAGGTGTATATAATGTGTTGTGAACGATATTTAAATTTTAAGAACTGATAATGATTTTTGTCACAGGAGTGTTTAATCTTTGAATTAATTATCCTGATTAATATTTTTCTAATGGGAAATGTGTACTAGTTAATTTATTTTGTATGTCTTTTTGTTTAATAAATGTGTGTAAATAAGCATTAAATTTGGCCGTTAATTTATTTTTTAATCCTTGCTTTTAATGAACTTTTCTGAGTATATATTTTAAATTTAAATCTTATATACTTACAAGACAAACTGAAGCTGCCCATTGTTACAGACTACTTAAACATTTACTAGACAAACGTTCAAAGCTCCCAATCAATTACAAAAGACTAATATACATGACTGTGATTAGACCTATCTGGATGTATGGAGTTGAGCTTTGGGGCTCCACTAAACCATCCAATTCATCTCGTATCCAATCCTTACAATCCAAAATCCTTCAAAATATCCTCAATGCACCTTACTTTGTCACCAATTAACTTATCCATAAAGATCTTAATGTTCCATATGTTGCAGATTTAGCCAAAACCAGATACCTATCCTTTCATAGTAAGCTCCATAAACACTCAAATCCCCTAATTTCTTAACTTGCTTCCCACACCCTTTCTGATAATCCTCCGAGGCGTCTGAAAAGAATATGGCCCAGAGACCTTCTAGTGTAGAATTTTTATTGAAGAGCTAGTTCTTTTCAAGTTTTGTACAGTTGTAAATTTCAATAAATGTTATTTAAAAAAAAAATCTTATATACAAGTGCAGGGTCATTCCATGTCAAATCAACCAATTCTACATTAGATTTGGACCTTGACCTATCCGATTTCTATGATTTTTTTTTTATAGAAGTTGTAACTACTAAGAATAGTTAAAATGTAAAAAATTAGATTTTTCTAACTTTTGGTTTTTGAAAACTACTGTTTTCGGTCCTCACTAATTATATTTAAAATTACGCCATTAAAAAACTATTAATCCTATAGATCTCAAATTCGCGGCATTCTTTGCTCTTTAATTTGATTTATGACTTGGTATATTTTTTGTTTATTTCAAACTTTTTCCAAAAACGGTTTTCGTAATCCCCAAAATACGTACCCTTCGATTTTTACGAAAAAAATATATTTGATTTATGCTATAACTGACTACATGTGGGAAAAATTTTAGAATGGGACGGAAATGGGTTCTTGATAAAAACAAATATTTAGCCTTTTTTTTTTTTTTTTTTTTTTTTTTTTTTTTTTTTTTTTTTTTTTTTTTTTTTTTTTTTAATGGACAGTTAGTCTCTTTAGTAAAGTATTGTAATGCATTTTCTGTAATCCAAGGTTTATCTTCGGAAACATGTTCAGGATAATTAGAAAATAAACATACTAAATTTCCTGGAGTTTTCGGGCCTGGGAACAGGAGAGGGGGGTGCGAAACGTTCCTTTTTTTTTTTTGGTTTTGCGCTCATATCTCGAAAACAGTGCATCGTATGCAAAAAATGACCAAATACGAAATTAATGTTAACTAAATTCTTGTTTGAAAGTGGAAAGTTTCGAGAAAATATTTTTTCAATTCACTTCGTTAACGGGATTAACAGTTCATTAAAAAAAAAAAAGGATACATTTTTTTTTTTTATCAAGAACCCATTTCCGTCCCATTCTAAAATTTTACCCACATGTAGTCAGTTATAGCTTAAATCAAATATAATTTATCGTAAGAATTGAAGGTTACTTATTTTGGGGATTACGAAAACCGTTTTTGGACGTTCGAAGAAAGTTTGAACTGAATGGAAACTATCAAGTCGTATATCAAATTAAAGGGCAATTTAAATTGAAAAGGATGCCGCGAATTTGAGCTCTATAGGACCAATAGTTTTTTAATAGCGTAATTTTAAATATAATTAGTGAGGACCGAAAACAGCAGTTTTTTGAATTTTTAAAAGCTTATAACTCAAAAACCAAAAGTCAGAAAAATCTAATATTTCACATTTTAACTATTCTCGGTAGTTACAACTTCAATACAAAAAATCATAGAAATTGGAGGGATCAAGGTCCAAACCATTGGTTGATTTGAAATGGAATGGACCCTGCAGTAGAAAAAGGTGTATGTACCAGGAATTAAGATAAGACCAACACAAATAAATAACAAACACAAATAGCAGATACATTATGCAGATACAGTATGTATACTGACATACAGACCTTATTAGACACCCTGAAAGGAAGAAACAGCTCAAAAACCGTTTTATAACCTGAAAATAAATTTAAGAATATAAAATTTAAAAAACTGAAAAATTAAGTTAACATCTTAATTTACAAAATTGTCTTTATAATTATCAAAACTAACAGAAAACAAAAGATTGAAAGAAAAAAAACAAAGTTTAATTCATATAATCTCTACTTGCAACATTGTTCGCATGAAATAACCTATAAGTTACTTTGAAGTTGAGCTATTTGGATGTGGAACAATTCATTAAATTAAGTGTGTTAAAAGGTAATTTACTTTTAAACCTATCTAATTAAGGTAACAACACTATTTTTTCTTCTCACCAAAAGGAATACAAATTTCACTTAGTTTTAAGAAAAAACTTAATTTTTAGATTAATATACTAGAAACAATGAATAATAGTATTTTTAATGGTAATTGTTCGGATCGGCGACACCAACCCCTACACGCTCCTAGAATACCTTTTATCGATTCTAACCTTGTTCCGATTTATTTCGATGTTCTAGTCGCTGCTTTTAGAGGGGAAAGGTTATTCTCCTACATTTACTGTGAAACTCAAAATCCCAGTTCAAAGCAATGTTTTTTTTTTTTTTTTTTTTTTTTTTGATTGAAATTTACAACTGTATTTACAATATAAACATACAATACATCAAGTAAATATGATGATAATGATAAAAATGACACGTCACTTGTAAAGTAATATTAACTTCTGTTTACCTTCTAATATTAAAATGAGAAATAAGGAAATATTAAAGTGGAAATAAGGAAATATCGAAATATAAGACACTAAATCAATTTTGAATTATATTAATTTAATCAACAATTAATATACTACAGAATCACCAGTAAAGTTAATTCCTGATGAACTTTCTGTTAGAGAAGTGAAAATATAAGTTATAAATATATACAATTATAAATATAAAAAACACAGAATCCTTAAGTATTTATTTGGCATAACTCCTATTTGTTTAACATGTTATCTACATGTTTCAGAGACAATGTTGCATCATCAGGCTTCTAATTTTTTTTTAAAACACATTAATCTATAACATTATACCAATAGTTCTACAATTATATAGTAATGTGTCATTTACCTCTTAATCTGTGATTATTTTCACATTGTCAATTCTCCATGTTATAAGCCATTATATAATATAAGACAGAATCCTAGTTGAAAGTGATGATAATTTCTGCTATATTTTCTCAAGGGAAGTGGAAATAAGAAAACATGAAACCTGTGATATACCTTCTCACATTTATTTATAAACTGATATCTTTTATTGAATTAATTATATATTCTGTCTCACTTTAGGACAAAAAGTAATATGGATGACAAAGAATCCATTCACAAAATAAGTATACTGAAATTTTATCACTGAAATTGAAACAACAAATAAAAATATATAAAACACCTAATCCATGTACAAATAAATCTTGTTAAGTTTTGTAACACTTTTACACATAAGATAAGATGAAATGAGAAAACATGAATTGATAAAACACTTAATCCTCGTGTTGTTAACTTCTGTTTCACCTATTTACATTTGAGAAGTCTAAATATCAATATAACAAACTAAACAACACAATCCAAGTTAAAACTGTAGAAGTGATTGTTTACATGTGAGGTTATAGGAAAGAGCTATCGATAAATGTAAACATAAAGTGAAGCGTAAGGATCGAACTGGTCGGTGTAGCGCGGGTCAACCTAGTTTGGTGGTGTCGCCGATCCGAACAAATATCTTTTTAATTTATAAGATTTCCATATTTATACAGTTCTATAATTCATAATTTTAACATGAAATATTTTGTTGAGTATAATTTCGTTCTTATTATCTCCTGAAGCTGCTTGGTCATTGATTTCATATGTTTTTTATTTCTGTATAGAATTTGAAAACAGCTGTTTTCTAGTGATTATTTTACTAACCTCTTTTCAATAAATGGATTCTTTATCTTACTAAACACTTAGCAATCCATATTAAATCTTTTAGTTCATATATAACATCAAATATGTTTTTATTGAAAAGGAAAAAGCAAAAATTTGAATAAATAGAAACGTAGTGTATGAAAATGTTTGTCTCAAAGTATATTTTATATTAGCAAAATATTTAAATACATAATATGATTTAAATATTTATAATCCTACTGGATATTTCCTACCACAATAATTGTTGAAAAATAACTTGATGTTTCAATTATCTTGAATAATATTAGAGGCAAATTTACTTCAATTCAAGGTATAAATAAAAGAAACAATTAAGGATTAAGTTTTTATATGTGTCTCTTATCATTCTGGTTTGACTATATATGAAGCGTAGAATTCCAAACCCAGGCAAGTCCACTTTTAAGAATCTTTAACAACTGGTCTGTAAAGATCAATCTGGATTAGGAAGGGAGATTATCATTTTTATAGCAGTTTTCAATGTGATTTAACTATTTTTTTGAGAAAACCTTTCAATATGAGATAGTCTAGTATATAAACAATTAAAGAAAAAATATCTGATTATTGGATTTAGCTGGTTTTGGAATTCTATGTCTCATATATATGACAGATTACTCCAGCGGATATTCCTGTGAGTTATATTAAGTTAAATTAAGAGAAGTACTGGTAGTGGAGGTATTTAAGAACATTTTCATTGTTTTTTTTCCTGACTGTGTTCCATTAGATACCTACTTACTATATTTATTATGTATCAAATACATCATGAATCAACTATTTTATTTTGAATTCATTACATATTAAATATTAATTGAGATTTGGATATATTATATATTTTTATTTCTTATCATCTGAACATCGAATTTGCACTGTTACATGAAATTTTTAATATTTTCTTCTACTATAAAAACCATGAAATTCGATTCACTTCAAAATAATTCAATACATATTTTAAAACCATTACTAACCTCCCCCCCCCCCAAAAAAAAAAAACATTTAAATTTGTACTTACCAACTTAATAAAGTAAATATTCGACTAAAACAAATAGACTGCCGAAAGTCGCCATTTGCAATTACCAATATCCGTTTCCATAGTAACCAGAAGTTGAATTTCCATAAACTGGCTATATATCTCTGCAACTCTATTTACTAATAGTTTAAAGCCGAATTTCTAATCTTAGCATTCTTATTGTTTATTATTAATTATATTTTTAATAGTTTCCGTTTTTATGAAATTAATTAAAGTAACAAGACTAAAACGACAAGAAACTGCCCGTCGTTACAGACTTCTTCAACATTTACTAGACAATTTTTAAAGCTCCCAATTAATTACAAAGGACTCATATACATGACTGTGATTAGACCTATTTGGACCAACGGAGTTGAGCTTTGGGGCTCCACTAAACTATCCACTTCATCTCGTATTCAATCCTTACAATCCAAAATCCTTCGTAAAATCCTCAATGCTCCTTACTTTGTCACCAATAAACTTATCCATAAAGATCTTGATGTTCCATATGTTGCTGATTTAGCCCAAACCAGATACCTATCCTTTCATAGTAAGCTCCATAACCTCTCAAATCCATTAGTTTCTCAACTTGCTTCCCGCTCCATTCCTGATAATCCTCCGAGGTGTCTGAAACGAAGATGGCCTAGAGACCTTCTAGTGAAGAATTTATAATAAAGTGCTACTGATGAGTTGTTCTTTTCAAGTTCTAACATGTTATAATAACCGTTGTCAATTCATTTACCTGATGTATATATTTTGTACAGTTGTAAATTTCAATAAATGTATATATATATATATATATATATATATATATATATATATATATATATATATATATATATATAAATATAAAAAAAAAAAAAAATTATTCAAACAGAAATCGGCAAGAACACATAATTTAACAACTGCCAAACACTTTTTTTAAATTTTGCTAAATTTAATTAACTCTCCCTTGGATGACGATATCCTGCGATTTTTGCTAAATGTAAATCCCAGAATAATTCGAAAACTTGCTGATTGTTTCAATCTTTAACAATAACCTAAAGTAATTACTTTATTCCGAAATCCTCGATAATTCGAAATAAATCCTAGATCTCTTGGCATTACAAATAATCGGAATTGTATTATATATGTATATACATCCACATGTACTGAATATTGTGCAGTCATGCTGGTATAAGCCTCACAGCTGGATCTCGCGTGACAATCATCATAGTGGGTTCGAATCCACACCGGCGAATAATGAGCTAGAGTGAGTCGTACCATTTTTTTTTCCTCCATTCCAAATGGAGATCTAATCCAGAGTGGATGAGTGTCCTCAAAGAGTCCGGAATGGAACACGGTTGACTAAGCAGAACAGAGGTCATTATCCGATTGTTCGCTCGCAGCCATCGACAGATGCCCCTCCTGGATTGGGTTTTTGTTAATGAGACCCGGGTTCTGCTACAATATATATACGGGGGCGACCACTGGTCAGCACAACCCTAAACCCTGAGTCACCCTCTCCCCGGCTGATTTATCGCCAAACACTACCCCAACCCTAGGGATAAATAATACATTTGATAGAATCAATACCCAGTGCCTTCTGTTTCTCTCTTCCTCTCAACGGTCCCCCTTCTTCGACTCTTTATTTTATTGGTTACTATTTTGTTATTTTTTTAATATTCTGGATAATTTCCTAGCTATATATTTACGATCAGAAAGATTAAAAAAAAAATAATACTGCTAGATAAATATAAATCATAACTAGGGCTGTGAATTACATGCAATGAAAACTGAAAAATATGCACATATATATGCAAATATATTTGGTAAAATATGCAATTAAATACCTGAAATGCAACTTTCTACGTTATTTAGAAGAATAAAAAAATGCAATACATACTTATACATATGTATAAACTCGATTTGAAGTAACCTCCTGTGTTGAAAATAGAAATGATTGGAATAAGATTATTAAAAAACAAAAATACAAGGAAAATATTAAAAAAGTTATGAAAGGGTATGTCAGCCGGACATAAGTCGGTATCGAAAAAAGTATATTTCTGATCTAGTGGCAGTTTTTGTAACAGAAGTTTTTTCAAATTTTGATTTCTTGCCTTTGTTACATTGGTACTTTTCTGTTTTTATGTGCTCCGTTACTAAAAACTGTGCAGTAGTTAATACAATTTTTTCAAAACAAACACAATGCAAAAGTATCAATAGAGAACTCAGAAACATTCTTTCTAATAAGTCTTTGCCAGAGTAATTTTCGGCATTTTAGGAGTACATAAATAAACAATTCACGAATGATGCTTCTTGGTAGACACTGTGTGAGGAAATGGATAGTCGAATGATGTTAGAGAGAAGGGAAATAAGAAAAAAATAAGTGATATTTCAAGTATTCGAGCGGAGCCAAAACAATAAATTAATCCAATTAAACAATACCAGAGAAGCAAATGCGATCAAAAGTTTACACAAAGGGAAGAATGAGCACTTGTACAAACACTAGCTTATATTTGGCCGGGGAAAAAATAATAGGAGCTCCGTTAGATATTTTTCGGATTTTATTTATATTTTATTTTTCGCCTGCTCAGAAACATAAAAAAATTCAAAAGTCAAGTGCTGATATGCCGGATATGTAGATAAATATTCAATTATGTATTTCTGGAAAACTTTACAAAATAAAAATGATGGATATGTAGATAAATACAAAGTAAAAATATGCATTTTTGGTAAAATATGCAAAATAAAAATAACTCGAATTTAGTCCAAATGCCTCAAAACATATTTATTTTGATGATATTAGATGTTTTAGTTTGCTAGGAGAAATATGCAAATGCATATATTTCACAGCCATAATCATAACCCTTCTACAATTAATGAATGGTAAAAGAATATTGTGGTGACAAATTTAAGGAAATTTTCGAGGCCAAGGGTTGTCGTAGGTACTTCTACGATTTCTTTTCAAGCCCATGCAAAAACATTATCTCTTTAAATTTATGACCCATAAGAGAGGTTAACTGAAAAAGAGCTATATTTACCTACAATTCGACATACTGACAGATGATCAAATACTTCCAACAGATCAATTTGGTTTCCGTTCATTTCACTCAGCAGTTCATCAACAACACCGTGATACGGATTTCATATCAATTTCACTTGAGGAAAGAGTATACAATACTGGTGCAATTCTAGATGTAGTTCAAGCATTTGATAGAGCTTGGCATGACGGAATTTTTAAATTGTAAAATCTTCCTTTTACCTATCATCATATCCTTCAATATTTTCTCTCTGATAAATTTTTCTCTGTCCGACAAGGATCAGATATCTCTTTTATTCATTCGGTAAAAGCCGGAGTACCATTAACATACACTAAACAGCAAAAAAGAATCGGACACTAAGATTTGGTCTCATAATTTTGTTAAATACGTTCATCTTTTTAATTTGTGGTAAGAAATGGTTTATTTAAACGTTATTTACACAAAATCTGCCACAAATGAATAATTTTTATTAATTATTAACAAAAAATTATAAAATGAAGAAAAAAAAAGAGATCACGACATTTTTTAAAACTTTATTCTTCATTTTTATCAGGTTTTCTGACTATAGATGTTCTTCCAATAGCGGGTATTTCTCCCTTTTCTACGGCGAAGGGCTCTAATCCTGTCAGATATAGAAGAAATTAAAACAATCCAAGAAATAACAAAGAAGTTGAATTTGCGAAATTTCAGTTATAGGAATTTTTAAAAAATCTATTCTTCATCCATTCAAGACAGGGAGGTATGTATTTATCAAAAAGCATTTTTATCTGTCCCGTTTCACACCATATTTAACAAAATTATGAGACCAAATCTGAGTGTACGATTTTTTTTGTTGTTGAGTGTATTTTATACAACTCAGACTGATCCTAGATAAAACATTAAAATGTGTACCTACCTCCTTCATGAAGCTTAACATTCGACAAAAACAAACGCAATAAAGACCAAAGCGCTTGTAATAGGTTCGAGTTAGCTCCTGAAAACCATGCCTCCTATTCCCGCCATTTTCCTGAGCAGTGACCCTATCAAATTCTACCCCTCAGTCAAAAATCTCGGAGTCATTTTCGACCAAACCCTATCCTGGAAAAACCACGTATCCGAAATTTCCCGTCGCACCATCCCAATCCTAAAACGTCTCAATTACGTTCGTCATCTTCTTCCTTTCGAAACCCGCAAATTACTAGTAACTTCCCATATCTTCCCCCACTTCGACTACTGCTGTGCTGTGTATGGGGGTGTTTCTGGTGATGTCGAGGCCAAACTCAAAAGACTGTTTAACTGCTGCATTCGTTTTTTCTTCGGGATCCCCAGGAACGCCCATGTTTCACAATTTTACGCGGAGTTAAAGTGGCTCTTTCCTTCCTACCGTCGCCAGTATTTTCTGGCATCCTTCCTATACCAAACAGTGAAATTCCAACGTCCACTTTACATTGCTCAACTCCTTCAGCTCAAATCCTCTGTTCTTACCCGCCAAACCCGTTCCCGCCCATCAGATTTGTACAGTCCTGCTCATTGCTCCGCTGCTTTCGACAGATCATTCCTTATCCGATCCTCGTACCTATGGAACTCCATCCCTTACACCATTCGCCATTCAAACACCCTTTCCACTTTCAAATATCACTTATTTAACTACCTACTGTCCATCCAGATCCATGACAACTGTCCTTAGCTACTCAATAGTTATATAAAACATAAAAGCTTATGTACACGAAATTTTATTGTTTTTACACAATTGATTCACAAAATGAATCAAAATATTTCTGTTTCCTTTTGTCAATATTTTTAAGCTTAATTTTTATTTGTTATCATTATTAATTACCATTTTATTATATTTCATAATATTTCATAACCATCTTGAGGCTCTGTAGGCTCCCTGATTGTACATTATTTTTTTATTCTTAAGGGACTTAAGGTCCCAGAATAAATAAAGAACTTTTTTCTTTCTTTCTTTCTTTTCTTTCAACACTTATAAAAACCGCCATTTGTTATAACCAATATGGTTACCATGGTAACCTAAAGTAACTGAATTTTCATAAACTGCCTCTATTTGGTATCATTCAAACTTATACTAATTCTGATTCCACCGATATTAAATCATCGATGACAAAACCAGGAATTAAAATATTATTTTCTTTTTCATGAAATAAGTATACATCTAGAAAGCTAAAGATTTAAAAAAAAAATTGTATTGGGTCATAGTTATCAATTCAAACAGTTCAACTACTTTCATATCTTGCCTCAAAGATACATCCAGTTATCTAGAAAAACTGTTGTAACAGGAAAGATGCAGAAGTCTTCAAAATATGTTGACAGTATTTTGTATTAGGCCTGACTAAATATTAGTTGTGAGTGTTTCTGTTCTGGGTATACCAAATATATATATAATGGCGTGTTTTGACATGGAAATGTATTTTGGGTGGGGGTCTATAGTTTTTTGTTTTGTTTTGTATAACGTAATGCGTCACTATGGCTACACTTTTGTAACGTTTTATTAACCATAAAAAATGATACATTTTGACACGCTCTAACTGTGTTTGGGTTTTTTTTTCCTTTTTGAGGGTTTACATACACTATTTGAGGTGTCTCATGGATTCTGTTGGCGAAGGTCGGGGCTTGGTTAGAGGTAACGCAGTTGCAAAAAAAAAGTGCTTTACCCTATTAACCATAAAAAATGAAATATCACAGGTTCGAACCTGACTGTCACAGAGTGAAATTAATTCTAACGAATAATTCCCTGCCCTCAACCTCCTAGCTAGGAAACCTCGTTTATGGCAACGAAGGTGAGAAAAAGAAAAAAAAAATGCTGTTTGTACAAAATAATATATTATAGAAATCTTTTTCTTTTTTTTGACATAATAACTTTATTCACAACTGTACACAATGGACAACCAGTGAATGTGAAGTTACATTGAAACAACAGACATGATCAGGCATGAGAGAGTCAGCACCCAGTGGTACAATCTGTAGGCGTGAAACTAAATTATTAGGGATTAGACTAGGAGATCCCTCATCCACCTCCTTTTCAGCCTCCGTTGAGTTATGTCAGGAATTTGTACTGTTACCATATTATGTATCTGTTTGTTAGTGTGTCCACGTAGTTTTTCGTGAAATTGTCGATACAGTTGATGGATATGGGTCTTAACTGTCGGAATACTTAAGTCTGTATGTAGCGTATCGTTTGACACATAAGAAGGGGAGTCTGTTATCAATCTTAGGAATTTCGATTGAAATGTTTGTTTTTTCTGAATATGTGTTCTTTTGGCCGGTCCATAAATTTGAGATGCATACGTCCAGATGGGTTTTAGCAAGTAACTGTAAATGTTAAGTTTCTGTTTTACAGACATTTTTGAGCGTCTGTGAAGTACTGAGTATAGAAGTCGCAGTCTTAACTGTAACGTATGTTTTTTTTGTCTTGACATGTGGGCCTATGTCAGTCTTCTATCAAGCGTAAGTCCTAAGTATGTCACTTCTTCAGTTTAATGTAATGTAAGGTTGTCAATGTAAACAGGCGGGCAGGTTTTGCGTCGTAGTGTAAATGTAATATGAAGGGATTTGTCATAATTAAGTTTTATTTTCCATTTCTTACACCAAGTTTGAATCTCGTTGAGGTTGTGTTGAAGTGTTAAGGTGGATTGTGTTTATAGAAACATGGATCAGTTAAAGAATTATCGATTTAAAAAATATAAATATAATCGATATTGTTACCCCTTGACCCCCCCTCGGTAGGTACTGCCCCCTCCAGATCTTCCACCGGCGAGAAGAGAACGGCCATGACTCAGTTGACGTGATCGAGGCCATTAATGGCGAGGGGGGTGTTTCATTTAGTGGGCGAGCTATTTAATTGGATATCTGCCCCTCTCCGATGGCTCTGTTTTATATCAAATCGATTCCAAAACTGCCTAGGTGATATAGGGTAGTTTCTTCTATGGCAGGAGGGGGGTATAGGGTAATAAAATGGCCACGCTTTGCAATAAGAATTTACTGATTCAATAATATATAATATAATTTTATAATAAATCATGGAAAGTACTCAGTTCTTAAGATGACTAACGGGAATAATATCTCTCATTATGTATTCACTTTATCATCATTCACTCCTCAAAATTTATTTTATTATATATTCATCATAATGACATGTTTCGGGATACATTTCCCATCATCAGACTACAATTTATATTATATTTTTACATTTTACATTTGAAATTAACAAAAAAAAACAACAACAAATAACAAAGTAAGGATAAAAGAAAATAACAGAATTTTATAAAAATGAGAAACATAATACAATAGAAATTGTAGAACCCAGCGGCATCTCCAGTCTTCATTTTTTTAATTTAGTCTAGGAGGTCTCTCATCCTTTTTAGCCTTGTCTGGGTGTTGTCGGGAATGTTTTTATGTCGTTTATAAGTGTTTTAGGATGTCAATGTAATTTTTCGTGGAATCGTTTGTAGTAGGTTTGTAGTTGTTTGTTAACTGTTGGCATGCGTAGATCAGTGAGTAAAGTTATGTTGCTAGCGTAACAGGGTGCATTTGTAATTGTCCTTAATCTTTTTGTCTGGAAGATTTGGAGTTTGTTAAAATGTGTCTTTCTGGCTGTTACGTATATCTGCAAAGCGTATGTCCAAAAAGGTTCCAGTAAGTAAGTATAAGTGTTAATTCCTTGTTTAAGTTGTAGAGTTGAACGTTTGGAGAGGAGTGAATAGAAAAATCTTAGTCTTTGGTTGAGCGTTTCCTTTTTTTTCTTGATATGTGGACGCAATGTCATTCTTCGGTCGAACGTCAGATCAAGGTAGTGTACAGTCTCTGTTTGAGGAATTGGTGTGTTGTCTAGATTGGTGGGCATGTTTTACGTTTAAGAGTAAATGTAATAGGTTGCGATTTATTGTAATTTATACGAACTTCCCAGATATTAAGCCATTAATGTAATTTTAATAAGTAATGCTGTAGGGTCTGTGAAACATGAGTTGGATTTTTATCTCTAAAATTGCTGTCATCTGTGTTGTGGCTGTAAGAATGTCAGAGCTAATTGGATTGTCTTGTGTGTATGTGAGATGTAGAGTAGTGGAGTAAGCACTGTGCATTGTGGTACTCCTGCTGACGCCAACCTAATAGAAGAAAGTTCTTTGACGGCCAGAGAAAGATCTATTAGAAAGAAAGAAAGAATATTATAAAGAATATGTAATAAAAGTAAAAATAATAGCAAATCATAAATTCCATAATGATAACAATATTGTGCTACTGGTTACCTGTATTTATTTTATTAGTGCTTCAGCTTCGGCAGTTTGAAATTTTAATTATGTTCTCTTCATAGAAACAATAAAAAAATAAAAAATATTTTAAATTAACAAACGATTAATTAAGTGTTCCTCGAGGTAGTATCCTAGGCCCCATCCTCTACACGGTGTATACAGCTGACATCCCAACTCATCCTACCACTGTCCTCACCACTTACGCTGATGACACATGTGAATTATCAGTAAACAATGATCCCTTCATTGCCTCCCTAACACTCCAATCCCATATCCTAAAAAATTAAGAATGGTGTTAAAAATGGAGAATCAAAGTAAATCCGAACAAATCTTAGCAAATAACCTTTACCCTTCGTCGTAAACCTACGACTTCCTGTCCTACAATATTCCTTAATGATATTCTACTAATCCTTGTTGAACAGATCCGCTACCTAGGACTCCACTTATTATCCAAATACAAGACTAAAACGACAAGAAACTGCTCGCCGTTACGGACCACTTCAACATTTACTAGACAAAAGTTCAAAGCTCCCAATTAATTACAAAAGATTCATTTACATGACACTGATTAAACCTATTTGGACATATGGAGTTGAGCTTTGCGGCACAACTAAATCTTCTAATCCTTTCATAGTAAGCTCCATAACCACTCAAATCCACTAGATTCTCAACTTGCTTCCCACTCAATTCCCGATAATCCTCTGAGGCATCTGAAAAGAAGATGGCCTAGAGATCTTCTTGGGTAGATTTGTTATTGAAGTGCTACTGATGAGTAGTTCTTTTCAAGTTTTGGCATGTTATCACCAGCGTTTTTAACACATTTATTGATGTATATTTGTACAGTTGTAAATTTCAATAAATTAAAAAAAAAAAATTAAAAATGAACAAAGGAAAAATAAAGTAATACATGAATACACATTAACTAGCCACTGAGAAAAATATTTTGAAAGCCATAGATAAGGGATCTACTAGCTATTAGGGCTAACAAACCAGCACCTATAAAAACTTCCATCCCTCTGTAAGACCTGTTACCTTCCTAAAACAGGTTAAAAAAAAAAAAAAAAAAAACTCTTAGCTGATGGAGGGTGAAAAAGGGGGAGCAAGTGAACTCTGAAAAAAGTAGGACACGCGAGCACCCTTCACCGTATTAGCTAGGGTGAGGCCCCATTCTTTTTAACCTTAGGGGGATTTTTTAGATCGCCGTGTAACAGGGGTGTGTTTGGGGTTATTGGTGACAATGTGGATAAAAAAAAAACATGATGACGGCTTGTTTTGGATGTAGAGGGGTGTTTTTTAGGTTCTTTGGGGGTAGATTTACATGTCAACATATGTCAGGGGTCAAGTGTTACAGATAACTTGGCCTATTATCTCGTTAGTTTTTTTTTATAGCTTTAGAAAATATTTAGAGCCTTTTGATTTTATTAGATATATATATATATATATATATATATATATATATATATATATATATATATATATATATATATATATATATTTTATTTAGATACAGATAAAAAATAAATTTTTTTTAATGATAAATTAAACATATGTTTTTGTTTGTGTGTGTGTGTGGGTTTTAAATTTAAATAAGTAATCATTTTTTCTTTTTATTAAAAAAATCTATGAGACTGACTAAATTATATTAAACATTAAGTTTATTAAATTAACATAAAGTTATTGAATTAAGCTAAATTGAAGACAGTGATTTGTTTTGTGTGTGTGTAAAATATGTTATCATTTTTTTATTAAAATAATTATGAGACTAAATAAGTATTTGAAGCTTTAAATTTTTATCTATTTTTATAATAAATAGATTTTTCATTTAATCTACTTTAAAATCACTAAGTTCGCGACCACGTTTCGCGTTTACAGGGAAGAGCATCGTTTTAAGTTATCGAAAACAAATTACTGCGTAGAATATTATTTAAGAAAAAAAAAGAATGAATATATAGGAGAATTTAGAACCTTCGGGTTCACTACGCGATTTTTAATTATTATTGTATATGATTTTACGAAATCAATAAATTTCAGTGAAATTGTTTCTTTTTTCAAAATCAAGATGGCCCTAGAAGCCGAGAAAAAAAAAAAAAAAAATGAAAGCATTTATTTTAAATCTCGAGTTTAAAATCGTCATGATTCTTGCATCAAAATTTTTATTTTTGAGTGCAAATTCAACAAAAAATACTTCATAAATACTGGTTTAGGTTAATTAAATTCTAAAAAAATGATTAGATTTTCAAGCAAACTACCTCTATAGATTTTTTCGCCTAAAAATGACGTCAGATTCTAATTTAGCAATAAAAAAAAATGCTGCTTTTTTTTTTTTTTTTTTTTTTTTTTTTTTTTTTTTTGTACTCAGAAATAAAAATATTTTAAACTCGAGACAAAAAATAAATTAGTTTAATACTATTTCATTTTTTTTTTTTTTTTCACAGCTTCTACGACCCATTAGTAGGAACGGCAAAATAGGTGTCAAATATTTTTTGACTAGGAACCTCCGAAAAAAAAAATCCGTGAGACACTGAGTGTGTCCTCCCCTTGTTAGGAAAAACTGATTATATCCATGCATGAGCAAGCCAGGGAGGTAAATACAATAAACATTGATTTTTTTTTTTTTTTTGGAAGAGTATTTAAAAGAAGACATTATTTGTTAAATCTAAAGTCTTTATTATCTAGAGAGGTGGTTTGATTAAATTCTGCAATAATTTTCGGGTAACCAAATGCGTTATACAGAGCGCGAACATAATTTAAATTGAACAGAAAAAAAAAAAAAAAATAAATGAAATAAACATTGATTTACCATCGACAGTAGTTTAGTAGCCGCCTACTGCCAACATTTCCCCCTTTGTTTAAAGCCAGAAAATAAAGAAAATACATTTTCGGTATTGAATTTTAGTTTTAAACAAATATACTTAATAATACAGATACTTCAAGAATTTTCATTAGAAATAAAGATAACGATACTGAAACTAACTAAGGCATGTGAAAGAGAGAGTACCAATTAAAAGGTTTGGTGGATGAAGGGGTTATGTAACAAAACAAAATTTTAAGTAATTTATGTTATAAGTTTTTTTTTTTTTTTTTTTTTTTTTTTTTTTACATTTCCCCTCTGCAAGAAACTGGTACTTAGCCCCCTCATATTTTTCATATATCTTTTTCTAGTTGTTTTGAAATATTCAGATTTTGTAACCTAACACTTATACACTTCTAAATCCTTCATCCAATGAACTAGATTTTTTTTTTTTAAAAAAAAGTGATATAACCTCTTTATCCACTAAACCCTTTAATCAATTGAGCAGATCACTCGTCCAATTCTTTCCAGATATACAATAAACCTTCCATAATTCCGTAAATCCCAATAAAAAGCCAATGCAGTCACGGCGACTACTTCCTTGTTAAGCTTTTCTTTCTTTTTTTTTTTTTTTTTTTTTTTTTTTTTTTTTTGAACATAAGAACAACTTTTATGTTCATTTAAGCTTTTCGGTAAGCTCAAAGCTTCCGGGGATGGTTTGAGGTTAATAGGAACTGTAGAGATCATTATAACGTGGCTCGCGCCAGAAGGGCTCCTCCTGATTGCTTTTGGAAAATGGAAAACAAATACGATCGTCATCGCGCTAACTGGCGTTAAGGAGCGTGCTGCCGGTACCTGCCTATTTAAAAAAAAAAAGAAGAAAAAACCGCTCGGCCAATATTTGATGTTTGATTTATTGGGTTCGATCCCCGCTAGAGAAAGCCGAAAAACAAAAAAGAAACATAGATCATTAATTTTCATTAAATTAGCCACCGTGAACCAGCCGCCTTGGGTCCGAGCTTCTGGTCACGGAAAAAAACACGCCGTGTACCTCAAAGGGTCCAGCGTCAGGTAAAGCTTTCACACTT